>JAQFVV010000212.1:0-600000 GCA_028023455.1 Epiperipatus broadwayi
GATGTATCGTAAATTCTAGAAAATTTCTCAAGAGTCATTCATTCAGGCATAGTAAAAGTAATTTAAAGTGATTACTTAACATCTTCACGCTCTTATTTCCAAGTGCTTAAGATTTGCCCATATATAAACGTTTGGGTCGAAAAGATAGATGGATTCATTCTATCTTTTCACAAAGACTTTATCTTGTGTTTGGAAACTGGGGTTATTCATTTATAGTTAATATCCACAAAGTGCATGTGCATTAGCTTAATGGCTAATTATTAATATTACAGTTTATACAACATAATACTATATAAAATAAATATCTTATTTAACTGATTAATAAAACATGCAAACATGTCTATTAAGCGATTATTAGCTTAACTAACATATAAGGTAGGTTTCTAAAACAGACATTGGTATGTGTGTCAAAGAGCAATATATCAATTACATGAGAGCGCTAATTGTCACTCTACTATTAATATTATTAGCAATCTCCGCTCTAGTGAAGGCATAGGATAATCAATAAACAATAAGATAAAATAATAAAGGCAAATCTGCAGACTTAAGAGATTAATGATAATAACTTGTAGAGTTATTATTTTTACAGAATATTATTACTTTAACATGTAAATTAAAAATTTGAATTTAGAATTTAAGAATTAGGCAAGATTTTACAACAATAATATTATTACCAAAGAATTACATTAGAAATTTGATTAATAATTTACAGTTTAATACAGAGTTTTTTTACTAAGTATGACTTAAGTAACAATGTGTGCATATTTATATTATAGCTAGCTTATGAGATTTATTAGAATAATTTGTTGAGATTTAGTTTAAGAACTCTGCAGAACAATTTATTACGGATCCTCTTGCTAAGATGGTTTGCATGGTGTGGCACTAACATTCAGTCAGGCTGCTTCATTCGTGGTGACTTCTCAGTAGGCTGCTCCTGAGTCTGTCAATTTCCATAGATCAGTAGACGGCAGCTATAGACTTCTAACTGCTAGTTCTCATAGTAAATTTGGGCATAGCCTCTGGCTGCAACACATTCTTAATAATAAAGAGAGAACTTTAGTAATCAAAATGGGATGTTTTTATATCAACTTCTCCCCCCCCCTTTCTGCATAAGCCATCACTTGTTTACTGTCTTAAATTTAAATTTTAACACTGCTTTATTAACTCTTAGTAAAGACAAAAGCTCCAGTTGAGTAATTGACAAAATAGTGCTGGTCCAGTGATTTTGTCTTTGTCTTCAATTTATTTTTAAAATTTCTGTTCTTGATTTCCAGGTGAGAGTCAGAATAATTTCTAAGAAATAAACCTTTTTTTAAAAAAGAGATTTAAGTTCTGTAAACATTCTGTTATATGTGTAACACCATCACTTCTGGATTTGAGATTTTATATGCAAATACCAGAAAATTTATAATAATTTAAAACAGATAATTTAGAAGAGCTGTAGTGTTCACAAAATCTATCACATTACAGTTTTTCACATATATACCTAGGTGCATTTCTACACATACAATGATGTTTACACAACTTATTTTAACTTATTAATTTAAAATCAGAACTATGTATACAATTATAATTATCTGCATACAGATATTATTAGCTAACATACGCAATATAAATACATGCACATACTTGTTAATAGAGCTTATTACATAATATTTTAAGATTTAAATTAACTAATATACATGCCTTTGGGGTGGGTTTAAATTTAGAAAATGTACTACTATTAAACATAGTAGGTGAAACTGGATGATAGATAAATCATACTGTTTCAATATCTACTGTAAAGATTTAATTTGACTAGCCAAGTTCCTTATTTGCACTTGTACAGATTCCAGGCTTCTTTGACTTACATTCTATTGCCTCTTGTACTTAACTTTTATTTTTGCATCTTGCTCCTGTTTGTTTTGTCTCACTTTATAACATCTCTAATTTGTTTGATTCGATCTGTTATATCATTAGCCATATTTTTACTGTCTTCATCTATTTTATGTAGCATATCTATTTTAATTTCTTCTGCTTCTCTTTGTTGATTCTTTTTATTATCCTCTTCACTCTTTTTATTATCTTTTTGTTGGTCTCTCTTTTGTTCTTTTTTATAACTATCTTTTTCTCTTTTTGGTCTTCTCTTTTTATTATCTTCTCACTTATTTAGCATATCTACTTTCATTTTTTTAAACATTTCTAATAATTGCAATAACATGGAAGCATCCTCTACTATGGGTTTCTTCTTCTATTAGTGCAAATTTTTTTCTTTTGAATCATGCTCTCCCTTCATCTTTTTTTCATTTTCATCTTGTCAGCATATACTTTTCTATTATAAACTTAATCTTCAAGAAAAACTTAAATTAGTTTTATACTGGATATACAAATATGAACTTTTAAAAATATCTCATAAAATAAGCTTAACATCTCTTCCATGCAGCCATTCATCTTAACTAGTATTACTAATATTATTATTATTACTCCTAATCTGCATTTTTTTAAACCTTATTATCTCAGTATCGGGTTTTATTTGTCTAATTTATTTATTTCCCCTGCTTCATTCTCCATTTTACAATTTTCTCTCCCTTCTACAATCATTTATAACTTATTAAAATATTGACATATTAAAATCATTATTATTTAACAAAATTATTGTTTGAGAATTCCCATGCTATCATTTTGGGATTTAAAATATTTAGTTAATTGAAGTTCCATTATTACTCTTTATTTTTAATATAACAAAGTAGTGAAATGGTTGCAATATATTAATAATTTTTATTAGTCATTCATCAGACCAGAGATTATCCAATAATGAATAAGGGGTTTACACTGCAGAAATTTATATATATAAGAGCAATCAACCTTTAAGTATCTGGCTATATTAATACAACTTTTCTGGTTGCAGCCAAAAAATGAATTCAATTTTGTAGATAGTGCATTAAAATAATGATAAATATTAAAAAAATATCAAATCAACTGAAATATTCTAATAGCTTTATTTCAGTTGATTTATATTAATTTGCAATTTCCTTTTTATTTTAATAACCTTGGAAATATATTACCAAAATAAACACTGCTGATAATTATAAGTCAAATGAAACTACAAGATGTCGCATGATTTGATATTCACCCTAATTATCATTTTTCTACTTTATCCAGCCTAGAGTAGGGAATCTTTTTTCTTCCAAGGGCCATTTGGATCATTCGCAGATCATAGAAAATAATCAACTTAAAAAATAGCCTGCTTTTTTGATCAAATTTCAACTTGCCCTTTTTAAATGAAAACCATAATTTTTTTGTGAATTAAAAATAAAGTAACATCATTATTATTAATGACTGTTCCACATTTAATGACAATTTTTTCAATTTGTCTTGTAACTATTTATGGCATTTATAGCCTCGAATTTTTTTTCTTATGTTCTGGTCAGATTAATTCTACAGCTGTTAGGATACAGTCATTTATAAATTCCACTTCAGAAAATGGTTTCAACTTTTCTGCCTTTTTTTTAAATAATATAGTTTCCCTTAACATAATTTTTTGACTTGTTTAAACTTTTTGAGACGACATCCATTTGATGAAGCTCCTTTTCAAGTTTTCTGTTTTAATATTTTTTTCCAATAATTTTGTTGTAATCAGAATGTTTTGATAAATAATGTATCTCAATATTGAGTTCTTCATTAACTGAAATACTTTCTGGACATATTAGACACATCAATTTACTTATTTTTTTTTTATTAAAAAGTATATTGATTTATTTTTATTGAAATATGCAATTTTCTATGTCAGTTTTTTTTTTCAACTTTCTCGGGATAGCCATCTTAATAAAAAAAATAAATGCAAAATAATAATAATAAAACAAAGTAAAATTCTAATTTTATTTTTGTGAATATACAATTAGTTGGTGAAAATCACAATAAAACAAAACAAAATGCCCTCATTGTCGAAGATTAAATCTAGTCAGATAGACCACACAATATAGATAATTTATTAGAATATTGCATTTTTGATTAAATGAACTGAAACTATTATAAAGGTTGGGCATAGTTGAAAAAATAAATATTTTACTTTATTTAAATCTTAATTCAATATTTGAATTATGCGCATGTTTAACTAGAAGTTTTTATACCGAAACATTTTATATATATTTTTGAAAATGTCTGGGTCCATATTGAGAGCTTTTGAGGGCTGTAAGTTCCTCACTCCTGATCTATTATATAGAGGACTTTGTTACTAGAGGATGTGTTATTATAGGTAGCATTTGGGGATTAATCATCTTAAGTGATACATATTTATCAGTGTTTTCTATAGTTATACATATTATTTTTATTAATAGTATTTACATTATCATTTTTATTTTTAAATTATGGAAATGTTTAAATATATTTTAGACGGGGTCCAAACAGTAGATTTATTCCTCCAGTTTTAAATAAAGAAACTGAAGAAGAAGAAGAAAGGTAAAAATATTATAAGATTTTTTTTTTTTTTTCCAAATATTAAAATAAGTAGTTATATGTTTCTCTCTATATATAAATATTTTTAAGAATAGTTTAGATAATGAAATTTAATATCGAAACTATACTTTTGACACTAATGGTGATGGCTTCATGCTTATCTTTGATCCTATTTTAGAAATGGATTATGAATAGTCCTTTGCCATTAGTCTCTGAATAAAGATTTTATTGTTACTTTAACCTGTTTACTAGTATTAGATTAGTTTATATCTGGTTTGTTTTTGTAGTCTTCAGTTACTTTTCAAACCCTAAATGTCTTTCAGATCAAAATTAGTTTCTTGTAAGGGGGGGGGGGGATATATTAATGGCCTTGCTAGCATATTGATTAATATTTACATACATATATTTTATCTTATAATCATTATTTATATACCCACATATATCTTTATATACCTCTCTATATAACTTATTTTTTATATATTATACGGTTGTTTTTTATTCTATCATGTCAGCCGTTTGATGGCGTTGGTGTTAATCAGAAACATATATTACGATTCCAGGCTGGGCCTGTGATTCTATATAAATATCGGCTTTAGTTTTGTAATAGGAAATTAGAGTAACTAATAGTAAATAATATTACTATTTAAAAAACAAAATTTAGAAATTCACATTAAATTTTAAAATGATACCCGAATAATTTACATTTTTTGGACAGTAATTAATCATAAAATGGGTTGTTTTTGTTTGCGTGTATCTATAAAAAGTTACGGTATTTTTTTAATAGAAAATAATATGCAATTATACATTTTTCAATTTACACAAAATTTCTACATTCACGCTAAATTTTAAAATGATACCCGGCTAATTTGCTTTTTTTTTTTTTTTGACAGTAATTAATCAGAAGGTGGGTTCTTTTTGTTAGTGTGGGTATATATAAAAAGTACTGTTATTTAAATACTACATTTAAAAATGGTACCTGACTAATTTCCTTTTTTTTTTTTTTTGGACAGTAATGAATCAGAAAGTGGATTGTTTTTGTTAGTGTGTAGATATCCAAAGTAATATTATTTAAATACTAAATTTAAAAATGATACGCAAATATGTTTTTTTTGGTATTGACAGTAATTAATCAGAAAGTGGGTTTTAGTTTCTTTGTGTGTGTATATATATATATATATATAAAGTTACGGTCTTTTTTTAATAGAAAATAATACCCAATTCTACATTATTCAATTTACCCACAACATTTAAATATTCACACTAAATTTTAAAATGATACCCAACTAATTTGCTTTTTTTTGGGACAGTAATTAATCAGAAAGTGGGTTCTTTTTGTTAGTGTGTATATATAAAAGGACCGTCATTGAAATACTCAATTTAAAAATGATACCCGACTAATTTGCTTTTTTTTTTTTTTTGGACAGTAATGGATCAGAAAGTGGGTTCTTTTTGTTAGTGTGTGTATATATAAAAAGGTACCGTTATTTAAATACTAAATTTAAAAATGATACCTGACTAATTTGCGTTTTTTTTGGACAGTAATTAATCAGAAAGTAGGTTCTTTTTGTTATTGTGTATATATAAAAAGTACTGTATTTCAAATATTAAATTTAAAAATCAAACCCGACTAATTTGCTTTTTTTTTTGGCAGTAATTAATCAGAAACTGGGTTGTTTTTGTTAGTGTGTAGATATAAAAACTAATCTTATTTAAATAGTAAATGTAAAAATAATACCCAACTAATTTTTTTTTTTTGGACAGTAATTAATAATCAGACACTGGGTTGTTTTTGTTTGTGCATATATATAAAAAATAATTTGTCACAGGCGAATTCTCGCGAAAACATTACTTTTCGTGTGATCATTGAAATACTGCTGTGCCACACTCTTAAAAGCAATTTTTGAGGGTTACACATTCGTAATGGAACTTTCACAACATTGTTAATAAAGCTACAACCTAACAGTAGGTTAGAGCACTTGAAAAAAAAAACCTTTGTAATGAAATTTTAAATAATTACGAGAGGCTAAAATCCACACACTTTCACACGAAAGTATAGAGAAAATAGACATTCTAGCATTATGATAAAGTTAATAACCCAACCAACTACGGCAGTTAATAAAGGCATTTGTCTGTGCTTTTAGCATAGAAAAAAGCCAAACCGGCTAGCCGGCAGGGACTCTTTTTGTGTTTTATTGTAGAAAGAAGTCTTTTAGGTTGGCTAAGGCTGCTGCGAGGACTCTTTTTGTGTTTAACAATGAAAGAAGCCTCTTAGGTTGGGTGTAGGCCGCTGAAACGGTATATATCTAGGAATTGACCTAGAAATAGTGCCATCATGCGGCTGACACGATAGAATAGAAAACAACCCATTATACATTTTAACTTTTTTTTTTATAATCATATATATATATATATTCTATTTTTATTTTATTCTTTTTTTAAAAAAAAAAAAAGCATTGTAAAAGTAATAAAGAACGTAAATGATTTTAATATTATATTTGACAAAATGATATTGGCTATTCCATTGGAAATGAGATAATTTTAATAAGTAAGTTTATTACATAATCCAAGATTTTGTTTGCTATGAGAATTTTTTTTATTCTTTTTTTTTTTTTTTAATCTTATGCTTTTTATTAATTGGGCATTGATATTTGAGCAATATCTCATTCTTATCATTTGGCTATGTCCAATATACTTGTTTTTTGACAGAAGAAATCATAATCTTTATTTTTAAGGATTTCAATTGGGTTGGTTTTTTTTTGTTTTTTTTTTATGAATAGAAATGGAAGTTGTAAGGCTAAAAACTATAGCATTTCTATCAATTTTCACAAAGAAACATCTTGTACTACTATAAATCACAATTGACGCAGTTTTACTGCATTTCTGCAATTTTTTGAAATTAAATAGATTAGAAGAAAATTATTCATTATTATCAAATAATTAGAAAAAAATTATTTATTGACGTAGCTATTTTCTAGATCATAGGCAAAAACTATTCATATAAAAGCAGTAGGTTTAAATGTATTTTCAGATGATACAGTTAGATGAGAAATACTTTCTATAGCATTTGTTTCACCAGAGTTCACTTAATATATAAATGATTTTTCTTAAAAAGGGGAATGGTTTATTTTCTAAAGATGTTCTATTTCCCATTTTGGTTTTTTCTTCCTTGATCTTTTTTTAATAAATGTTCATCTTCGTTTGACTGGTAATAGATTTTGAGAGTTTTGTGATTGAAATGTGGATGCATTTTTGCTCGGATTTTATTGTATTAGAACAAGACAATGATTATTTATTTTGGTGTTTATTTTTGTTTAGTTGGCAGTAAATTTTGGGAGTTTTGTGATTGAAATGTGGATTCATTTTTGTTTGGATTTTATTACATTAAAATAAGACACTGTCTATTTATTTGGTAGTTTGTTGTGTTTTTTAATAAAATGTTTTGCTCTAAATTCTGTCGCAAATTTTGCAGATTATTCTATTGTAGAAAATTATGTATTTGTATTATTCTGTTACTTTATTCAAATCTATATTGTACCGGTAACTCAGGTAAAAATGAATTAATCCAGTCACACTTTGGGAAGCCATTTTATTGTGTCTAACTTTGATGCACCATCTTCAAATATGAGTAAACAAATGCAAATTTCATAGTCACATCTAAAGTAGATAGTAATGGAGACGATTTAACCTAAAACATTATATTTCCCAATCAACTCCAAAAAATCAACACTAATATTTTGTAATAGTTTTTCATTTCATTCAGCAATAATTTAATTTAAATGAAAAAATAATATATTTTATTCTTTTACCAGGGCACCATGCTAAATGAATAAAGTGTATTTTTTATTTAAATTAAATTATTGTTGAATGAAAATAAAAACTATCAAAATACTAGTGTTGATTTTTGGAAGTTGATTGGGAAATATCTTATTTTAAGTTCAATCATCTCCATTATTATCTACTTTAGATGTGGCTATGAAATTTGAACTTATTTACTCATATTTAAAGTTGTTTCTTCAAGTTTACTGGTTCAACAAAATGGTGCCCAATGTGGGGCTGGATTAATTCAGTTTTACCTTAGAATTCTGAACAAAAATGACTTGCTAATGTGTGGCTTGTTAGTATATATATGAGAACACACCTTGAGAAAATTTAAAAAACAGTAAATTTCAATGGATATATGTATATTTTTTAATACATTAGTTTTATTATTTATACATTAATGGTACTGCAATAATTATATGCCTGAATAATATATATATATAATTAAAATAATTTATAATAATTTATGAAAATAGAGTCATTTGAAATAGAAGTTGAGTTTGACACCTGAATTTATTATAATAAATAGTAAGTAGAAACATTAAGAGCATACATGATTGAGAGGGTTAAATAGGCAAAAGGGTTAAAATCAGCATAGGTGTGAGTTCAGGCAAGTTCAAATATTTATGAAAAGATTTGCATAGTTATGGTAAGAAATGATGGATTAAATTATGTATCAGAATTTATTTTAATAATAATAGTTGTTTTTTTTATTCCCTAAAAAAGTCAAATAGTAATAATAGACATAAATTAGATGATTACCAGATCAGTTAAAAAAATGGAGAGTCAATCATAGCTATTCCTATAATGCAAGACACAGAATAACTAACAGTTGTAGCTGGAATAAATAAAAATTAAATCTGCTGAAGCAACATCATTCAATGGTGACATGAAATTGTTGCATGACCTAAAGAAAGCCAGCAAGAAATGCTACAAAATATAAATGAAAATGTTAATGATTGGCAACAAAAAAATGATATTAAGTTTGAGAAAACTCTACAAATGATGAGAGAAGATAGTAAAAAAATAAGGGAAGAAGTTAACCATATAATAGAAAGATTCTCTGGAAGATGTGAGGGAAATTTTGATCAATTGCAAGAGAAACAAGTAGAGGACAGTGAAAATACAGAAAAGATAAATAATGAAATAATAAAGAATGAAAAATCCATAGAAGTTAAATGATGTAGAAATTGATGGTAAAAAAAATAATAGATGAGAATCAGCAAGTAGTGAACCGCTAAATGCAATAGATATAAGGACACATAGCCAGGTAAGTAGGCAGTCCAAGAAAACTGATCAATATTATGTAAATTTTCTGGTTAGAAAAGACAGACCGGATAAAGGCTACAAAAGCAGATGTCATACATCAACTTAGCAGAGAGTAAATCCAGAATATGAAGTTGGAAGTTTTATAATTCAACAATCCTAAGACTGATTATGAGGAAAATAAAGTAGAACTTGAAATGACAGAGATTAAACATAATAGTTTTGAAGAAATCAGCATCAATCTAAACCAGTTTCTAAAAATGGATATGCTTAAATGTCAAACAGGTGAAGTTCATGAAGAATAGTATGAAGCTTCAACCAAACGTGTGCCATCTATTTATGGATACAACTATGATTTTGTTTTTAAGATGAAAGAGAAGGTTGATACATTTTTTTAGTCTTCTCAAATATGATCAGCAGCATCACTTAAGGATTGGGAAAGAGATAAAGACTAAATCCCTGACCTAATAAAACAGATAAAGAAATTGTTTTGAAATAAGACTATAGGATGAAAATAATGGTTTTGAACATATTACTAAAGTGGTAAATCTGTAGTACATATTTAGCATCACTGCCTGATGACATTACAGACCTTTAAGGTAGGGTTTGAACCAGGTTAAACATGTTTATTTGGTCATCCAGGAATGTTAGACACACATACATGTATAACTTCTACCTTGTTTATTCACAACAGTTATATTTAACCAGTTGTGTTATTATCTTAACTTAATTATATTCTGTTTATAAGCTTGTAAATCCCCTTCACTTAGATAATCATGTATGTGCATATATGTATTACAGATACGAAATTAATATGATTAATGTAAAGCTAAAGCAATGCCAGAAAGTTCTAGAAAGTATCATTACAATTTAAAAATGTTATTCTTATTTAATTATTTCAACAGTTACAATTAACAAAATCATATCTTTAAAACTATTTCCAATTTTAAAAAATACATTTAAATAATGTTTTCTAGAACATATTTGTTTACATCTTCCAATATTGCCAAATTTCAAGTATTGGAGGAGTCTGAGTTTTTTTTTGACACGTGCAAAATGAGCTCAGGTCACTCATTCTTTTGTGTTCTATTGAAGAATGAAAACAGAATCAATTCTGAGTAAAGCAAAAATCGCCTAACCTGATCTTAGATTGCCTCGTACTGCTTTTCCGCCATGTCATCGATACTTGAGAACTGTTCTGTTTAACTGTGAAAGAACAATTGGAAGATGCCTACCATTATTTTGTTAATATTTTGACTTGCTGACCATGCTTTCATGTCTAAACTTTGTATATGTTATTCTAAATGGCCGCCATAATATCTAAAAGGTAATTTATTTTGCCGAAGAATGAACTCTTTGTATTCCTCATTTCCTTCCTAAATTCTAATTATATTCGTAACGTATTCTTTTATTTATCTGGTAACTGACTATAAGCTCAGTTATCGTCATTGTTAAATTTATGATTTTCTCTCTAAAGTTTTTAAAATCGCGTTCTATAAACACTAGCACAGAATTATGTATTTTAAATCTATCATTAGCTTTTAAGTTTCACGCTTTAGTTATTTTTTCATGTGGCAAAACTTATTTTAAACTATGTATTTTATTGAATTAATTTTGGTATGCTAATGTTTCAATCTAGTGAACTTATATCTTTTCAGCCACCCTTCCGATATTTTGGAATATTTAAATAGTTAAATGTAAAATTTCTTATTGAACGCAGTTTGCTCGATTGAATATTTTGAAATATATGCTTAATGGCGGATTGTTTAAAATGTCATATTATGGGATAAGATAAACTTTTTGTTGTTGACACTATTGATTTAAATGCATTTTATGTTCTTTACATAAATCTGATTATTAATCTATTTTAATAATTATTCATTGCTTTCACACCATTGAGCGTTAACTTGCTTATAATATACTATCGTTTAAGAATACTTGGGGCTTGTTAAATAGGAAAATAATATTTTCCTCTCTTCTATATTTGACATTCTAATTTGCTGAGGTTATACGTACATTGCTGAGTGGGTTATTATTTGTCATGGCATTACGCATGATATTATTTTATTTAAGTTTAAATTATTGCATTAGTCATTTAAGACTTAAGCCATATTCACGTTGCTTACTTGTGATAGCATTTTAAAGAATTTGTATTTTGCTTTATTATATCTACTCCTCCAGAAGTCCCGGATTTTCTTCATGTATCTTGTCTAAGAATGAGGTTTGGTAGCACTGACCTCAGGACAAACGTTAGCTTAAGACTCTGTATGGGAAATGTCGACAAGTTCGAACCATAGCATCCTTACCATTCGTCTCTTCAAGTATCGTCTTGTTATAAATACAAGCGGAATCTTATATATGATAAAGCCTTGTAGTCCAAAGATGGACATGTACTCCACTTTTAACGCTATCATTGTAGTCAGCATTGCGAGTTCTCTTTCTTATGTGTAGTTTCCGTATTATCTATAAGATGTGGCGCAGTGATGTTTGTAAACCATTCACTTAATAATTAATAGAATATTTTTAGGATTGTCACAGTAAAGCTTATTTAAGCTAACCCCTTCCTTATTTGTACAGGCCCAGATGTGCTCATGAACGATAAATTGTTTAACTGTCATGTCAAGAGTAAACCTCTCTTTGGAGGTGAATTTATAGATGTCTTTTATCATTACTTTAAAGTAATGATCTTAGCGTTAATAACATTAATCTATTGTTATTTGTAGCTCATTAGCATACTAAATCAATTGCCTATATGCAAACTATTAACCACATGAAATCTGTGCTGTCTCTGATGTAAATTAAAATTGTTTATGTTCATTAAATTATTATTGTTGATAATTACTCATGTGTTGGTCTTACTGGATCTCATTTATTGAATCTCATTTAATCCTTATAATAATATTAGTATTATTTAGAAGTTATAACTGAGTACTTTAAATGGACATTTATCTCTTGGTTATTTTGTCTTTGCTCATTCTAGATGGATACTATATTATAATCCATATTTCTTTCGCAATGCTAGCTGTTTGCAATTCATTTAAAGTTGTAGATATTTCTTATATTTAAGTTATATGACTGAGCCAAGATTTGATATTCTTTATTTACATTAATTACCCTGTAGATCTCATGTTTCTCCGCTGTGTCTGCGGGACCGGAATGAATAAAATTTCATCTGTTATTATCAGAAGTGTTGTTCATAATGTTAGAGTTTTAGAGAAGAGCAAATAGGGCAGAATCCATGATTGCTCCTGACCTGTGTATCTCACGCACAAGTGGATTTAGGGTACTTTTTCTTAGATTCTATACCTTAGTAATCCCTTCATTTATTATAGGTGGTTACACAATAGAGGTATTATAATCCTATCTGTATATTCCAGTCTGTGATTTGGTCTATATTTTTTATTATTAATTATTATAGAGAGTTATATGGCTACACTTGTGATATGGTCCCAATTTAAATGTGAGGGTTGAATATATCCCTTAACTTCTATTTATATTATGATATTATCTTTATATGCCAGTCAGTGACTTTTGTCTATTTTATTAATAGTAATAGTAGTAAGTATATGGAAGTTATAAGGCTACACTTGTGGCATAGACCTAGTATAAATGTGAGGATTGAATATATCACCTGATTTCTAATGTAAAAATGTTTAGGTATTACTTTGTTATATCTCAACTTTAGTATCTGGCAGCTAGTTCAAATGGACTTAATTGTTTTGTGACTATGTATATTATTAATCAATGTGGACAAAGTCAGATCAACAGAAATTCAATGGTATAGCATTTGTGATTAAAATTTCCATGTTTAATTTACTTGATAAATCTAGAAGAAATTGTGAATGTGATAAAAAAAGGTACTCCTAGAATAAAATGTATAATGAGAAATAAAATAGGTTTTTATTATCTCATTTTTTATATAGGGGTATGTAGTGGTCACTTACCATAGCAAGCATGTACTGAATTGTTAAAGATTATTTAAAGTTCTTTTAGATTTAAAAAACAGCATAATATCCGTTTATTACACTCAATTTGAAGATCATTTTACATCTTGTTTTAGAGGGAGAGAGAAAAGAAGAAAAAAATCAACTTTAATTAATTTAAAAAGAACAGCATTTTTTAACAGAAGTGTTAAAAACCTTTTTTTCCCCTCTCTTCTAAAAACTGATAAGCATTATTTAAAACTATCTATTTATCTCTTTTATTACCTTTTTTAAAAGTTAAAATCTAATAGATAAAATTACTGAAGAGAGAGAAAGAAAGATTATTTATTTTATTATAGTCCTTTTTTTCAATACTTTTCCCTCTCTTTTACAACTACTCTTTTAAGGCACATTCGTTACAGGTTAAAGCCTGTTTAAATATTTACATATACTTCCTGTGTGCTCAATAAAATATAATTGCAACACTACTCTTAACAAACAGTGAATATTCACATTTTTATTGTTTGAAATTTTCATATTATCACTTAAGTTTGTAACTGTTATTCTTAAAAAAAAATGTGAGAAGAGATAATTCTCATTTTATATGAAGTATCATACTATATATTCTGGAATAAAGCAGATGTGTAATAGAAAACTTCAGAAAAGCATCGACAGAGTCTTTTTTTTTTATTTTGTGAAGGAATGAAAGAATAAATTATGATTTTAACAGCCATAGAAAACTTATACTTTCCAGAAAAATATATTGTTTATCTAAAGTTAAACTACAAAGAATTAAAATAATTGAATTATTTACTTCATTAAATTGTAAAATACTATATATATATGATGCTGTACACACAGATAATAAAGCCAGTATATATAATCGAAAGCAAATATAAAACTATTTTAGCCGAGTGATTTCGAGAGACTTCTTGCTCTCATATTCATAGCTACTATCTTGTTAAAAACTGCATTGTTAGAAGGAAAAATTATGCAGAATAATGCAAATTAGTTATAACTGCCATTTTCGAGTCAGGACATAGATTCGAACCTACATCTGCTAACATCATTTGCTCAAAAAGACACGATGCTAAATGCAAGATCAGAGAAGCATTACACATAGCAAGCAATCCTAAGTCCATTAATTGAAGAGAAACCTGCTTTGCCAGTCCCGAAAATGGCAGTTATAACTAATTTGCATTATTTTGCATAAATTGTAAAGATTTTCACAAGCGTTATTTATTCGAGCATAATAAAATTAATTTAAAGTGATTATTTAATATTAAACGCTCTCATTTCCAAATGCTTAAGATTTGTCCATACATAAACGTTTGGGTAAGAAAAGATAGATGGATTCATTCTATCTTTTCAAAAAGACTTTATCTTGTATTTGAAATTGAGAATATTTATTTATAATTTAAATCTTCAAAGCACATGTGCATTAGCTTAATAGCTGATTATTATTACTGTTTATAAAACAGCACTATATAAAATATTATTTCATTATATATGTTTAATTTCAAATAAGAATAACTTATCGTAAATTGTAAAGATTTTTACAAGCTTTATTCAAGTATAATAAAAGTTATTTAAAGTGATTATTTAATATCAAACGCTCTCATTTCCAAATGCTTAAGATTTACTCATACATAAAGTTTAGGTAAGAAAAGATAGATGGATTCATTCTATCTTTTCAAAAAGACTTTATCTTTTGTTTGGAATTGAGAGTATTCATTTGTAATTTAAATCTTCAATGCGCATGTGCATTAACTTAATAGCTGATTATTATTACTGTTTATAAAACATAGCGCTATATAAAATATTATTTCATTATAAATTTTCCTTCTAACAATGCAGTTTTTAACAAGATAGTAACTATGAATATGAGAGCAAGAAGTCTCTCGAAAGTGCTCAGCTAAAATAGTATTTTATATTTGCTTTCGATTATATATCTTAGCTTCATTAGCTATGTGTACAGCATATATATAAAGAATTAAAAGTAATTGATCATGAAATGTTCATTCTTAGGGTTGATATACATGAGTAATATATTATTCTTGATATGAATTGCACTTTTATCAGTATTTTCTTCACTGGAAAAATATATAGATTTAAATCCTAACTAGAGATTTCTTAAATGAAGTCTGCATTATAATGTCATGCCTTGAATATATGTGGAGATGTGATTAGTTTTAAGTGTATTATTTATTATTTTGTCATTAGTAGTGATACTATTTGCTTGAGATTACATTTTTAACAAATTGAAATTTATTGTTTCTTTAATTTTTTTTTAAGTGCTAATGGTTTAAAAAATACAAGAAACCATGGAAGTAAAAGTTTTGAAGATGTGTCTGCTGATAGTAGATTAAAAAATATTGATCCAAAAATGATAGAACTTATTCGAAATGAGGTGAGATCATATAGATGAATTTAAGGATTAAAAAAAAGATAGTTATAAAGAAAAAATGATTGCTTCAGAGTCTCCCATAATTTTATTTTTTCACTAAAAAATTTATACTCTAAAGCAATTATTTTTTATGTAGTCGACAGGCAGTAGCAAATATAGATGCCAATAAATATTTTCAATGAAAAGAGAATTGAAAGTTCCATTGATATTATACAAACTAAATGATGCTAAAATGATAATTACATTAAAAAACTATCTTGATCATTATAAATTTCAATAATTATTAAACAATAAAATTGCCTATTGTCAAACTTATGTTATTGAGTTATGGATTTTTCTAAAGGAAATAGTTATAGATATTAAGTAAGTCTGTTCTTGGATTTGAAGTTTTGATTGTTTCTCTAATAATGGTTGCATTAATAACGACTTAATTAAAATATATAACAGCACTATCTTCTTGACAACAGCTAAATGAATGGAGAGCATCATAAGTGATATAGAGATTATTATGGTAGAAGCTCAGTAACTGATAAGAAACCTTGAAAATGATTGGTGAATTTCAATTATTTGCTGATTATGATCCCTTTCTCTTTTTTTATTTATTAGTAATTTTTTTTTTTTTGGTGCATTAAAAGTAACATATTTGATCTCATAATCCTCTTAAATCAGAGAATGGCATTTTTTTTATTATGATAATGATATTTAAAACAGATGGAGGAAATATTTTGACCATATTTTGAATATTATTTCTGGAATTGATGAGATATCTGAAGAAGTTATAAAATATCATAATGATAAATTAGCTTCAAAACTATTGGAATTTGTAGAAATAGATAGACCAACCAAATTTGTGCCCCTTGATCTTATGGATTATTTTATGGCTCAATTTATAAAAATAATTTAGATAGAAATCATTGCAATAATTATCATGAAATATCATTTATATCCATTACATTAAACAAATTTTATTAAATAATTCTTTGCTATTATAGATAAATGATTACCAGAGACTCATTATACTATTTTTGCCAATTCAAAAAAAAACAAATCTATAGATTTAATTTAGCATTTTAATGCAACTTACAAAGACTTTGAGAGTCACTGAATAGGATTTCATGTAGACATAGATTGTGTGTTTAAACAAACCTATTTACAGATCTCTCTGCATGTCACAGAATTGAATGGGATTTAGAAAATATCTAAAAATGATACATTTCAAAAAATCTGGCTAGATTGTTATGCTTGGGAAATTTTTCATTAAAGTAATAGAAATAATAAATATTATCAGTAGCAGTGGTAAAACAGGAAGCCTTAATTCTAAAGATAAATATTATGTCTAATTTTTTTCTTTAAATATAAGTGCATAGATTGTATGAACTTTTTGTTGCACACTCTTCAAAAACAGAGGAGAGCAATGATGTCAGCTGTCAAGATTTAAGATCAATATAATTTCTCTTAGTGGAGCTTATCTTCCAGAGGCAAGAAGTTTTATAGAACAGGTAAATGCTACAAGTATTTTTGGAAGGGTAAGGAAACATAGTATTAGATTTGCTGTAAAATCTAATTTAGTATTTTCTATTTTTGAAATTTCTCATTGTATCAGTGAAAGGCTAATAGTACTAAAACTTGGCTTACATATTGATATCAGTCCTCATTTTATTAGCACCTATGATCCAGCATTAAATTCAGAGAATTTGGAGAAAAGAAAACTTTTATTCCTTGCATTAAAGCAATATTACAATAAAAAAGTCAAATTTTTCTTTCTTTCCCGTTCAGGGTTTTAAGATCAAAACGTAAACTGAAAAATATAAGTGTAAGTTTATGAATAGTAAATACATTATTTTTTTCCTTGAAATACATATGTATATATTCAAATATATATATAATTTAAAGATTAAACTATAAAATATTAATAACGTAACTCAGTTCAAATAAATAGTTGTTTTAATAAAATTAAAACAATAAAATGATTATTTTAGATAATTCATATATACACTTATAAAATGATTATTTTTAAATCATTTATATATATATTAACAATTATTTAAATTGACTAAACTTAATAATCAAGACTTAAAACCTAGACAACCTTAGGTCAAAGTCGCATCTTGGCAAATAAATGCAAAGGAAATAAAATTTAGAATTCAATTATTCAATTGTTAATATCAACAATAGTCGAATATGAAATCATGAAATCAAATTGTATATTTAAAACATGCTATTGGAAGTCGATTCTACTATAAAATCTGGATCAAATAATTTCAAAATTAATCCAATCTTTTGCCAATGAACTAGCTACTACTACCTATAGTCATTTTGAACCACTAAACATCACATGATCACCATCTCTTATACTAGCACATAATTTTTATTAAACAAAGCAAAACTCTCTCCATACAGTAGTGCCACCCTGTGCCAACCAGAATAATCAATGGATGCCAGAAGGCTTGTGCATAAAATCCTTATCTAGTGCCTACTCAAGTAAAGATAAAAGGTGGTTGCTGGAGGGTTGCATTAGATCCTAAGATCTAGGTGAGGTGCTCTCAGATCCAAGGCTCCTCACTGAGAAGGCCACAAGCCAGAAACCCTAGTCTGGGGATATTAGATGAGTAAGCACTAGATAGGGATTTTATGCACAAGCCTTCTGGGATCCATTGATTACTCTGGTTGGCACAGGGTGGCACTCCTGTATGGAGAGAGTTTTGCCTTGTTTTGCTATGTTCGAATTCTGAACATATTAAAAGATGGAACAATAATTTCAACAAATCTTCTTGTTGATATAATTTTTATTAGAAAAGAATTTTAATTTCACTAAATAAAAAAAGTAAATAAATTACTCTTTAGTATTATCAATTAATTTCAAAATGAAATTATATATATATATTTTATTTATTAATTAAAGCATCTAGTAATAAAATTGTTTAAATTGGAGTCATAAAGAAGATAAATTTTTATCAAAAAAAATATTTATATATGTAAATTAAAGGTACTGATTTTTTAGCCCATTGCTTGATGGTATTGTTGCTAGCTAAAACCACATTAACACGTCGTTTAATGGGCTCATTTGCGAGTATAAAAAACAGCCATTTGATGCCGTTTTTGAATTTAACGCAATTCTCACTAATTGTTTAATGCGGTTTGCAAATTTATCGCAATCCTCACTTGGCTAACGTATTAAGTCATGCAACATGTTTTTACACTTGCTGCGAATACTTGCATTTGTCACTGCTCTAGCATATTATTTAAGGGTGTCCAGATTTAAAATGAAGCCAATTGTTTAAATGTGCATTTAAAATTAATTGTCTTACACATTAACTGATGGAGTATTACTAACTCTGAGTTTTTAACATCATGCCCTTTTTCAAGCAGAGTTCTTAACCTGACAAAAAATTAGGGGAAAATATGGTTTCTGTTAGCTTACACCAAAAGTCATGGTATTCGCGAGAACACAAGCTTCTTTCACATAATGGCAGAATCTCACAATGATTACTACAGAAGATGAGGCGGTGACCTTTTTTCAGCAAAAAAAAATATTTCCCAGTGTTAAGAATTGCTTTGCGGATAACCAACATCCCTAATAAAATTCAAAACCTACACATTCAAATGCGAGTCGACCTCCTGCCATCGAAAGTGTTCCATACGAAAGCAGACCTGGTTTGTCGGCTTGAGAATCCCTCTAATGAAAGCTTTGAGGTTGGTGTATTACTGGAGCTGTGACGATCTGACAGTCGAACGAGCCAGTTCCAAATTAGACCTATCCAGACCCCATCATGAGCTTTGCAGAAAAAGCCCTGTCCATCAGCCATGCCATCAAATCAGAGGGACAGGTTTTATCATGGAGGTAGACAAGATTCTCTTTAATCACCGAAGGAACCATAAAGGTATAATGCTCCCGCAACAGAGGATATTCGGAGGGATGTGCCGTGAGACAGGTGAATGTTTCATCATGGCCGTTCAATCACGCTCTGCAGACCATACGAGATAACATCAAGCCAGGCTCGAGCATCTACTCTAACTGTTGGAAGGGATACTGGACATCTGATCTTGAGGCTGCTGGGTTCCATCACCTCAGAGTAAACGACAGGTACAATTTTGTCAACCCCATGACAGGCGCACATACCCAAAACATTGAGCGCCTGTGGTGATTGCTGAAGTGACGAACTAAAAAGCAGCATGTTGTGCTGAGGAAACTAGTGAACAACTACTTGTCGGAATTCATGTGGAGGCATCTCTACAAGGAAGAAGAGCTCTTCATGGAGATTTTAAAGGAAATGACTCTGCCAGAAAACAAGTAATAAATCAGTTGATTGTTATTGATTTTGTTCAAATATTAAAGAGGTTATAGAAATGGTTTATTATTTATTTTCTTTGAATAATGATTGTTATTAATTTTGTTTAAATATTAAACTGTGTAGAATGCCATCAATAAAAACATAATTTTGTACGCAAAAAAAAAAAAAAGTTTTCTTTAAATAATAAAAATTTGATTTTGTTTAAATATTAAATATTAAACTGTGTCAAACGCCATCAATAAAAATGTAATTTCGTATGCAAAAAAAAAAAATAGAGGCCAGGTAACATTATATTTATATGTTTTAAATTGTATAGAATGCCATCGAGCAGCTTGTATTGGCTAAAAAAATCAGTACCAAATTAAATTCTATTAAGAAGTTAATCAATATATAAAATGCATTGTGAGTGAAGACCATTTTGTCATACGATCCAATACTTTTATCTTAACATAAAATAATGTAATTATTCATTCCTATTGAAATGCCTAATTTATATACAAACTTCATCTATATAATTAAAAATGCAATTTCAATTTATATGGAAATAATTTATGGAAGAAGATGTCAGCATCATACAAGAGGAAGAATTCTGAACAACAGAGTATATTAATTGACTCACCGAAGATTGATAACCAGGAAATAAAGAACTTTATCTTTAATGAACATTAAGAACTTTATCCTTAATGGACATTACTTCACAAATTATGTTAATAAATAGGACAGTACACTAAACTTTTAATACATCTTATCATTATATGTATCATCAGCTTTGGACATTAATTTTATTTCCTTTGCTTCCAAAATCCATTTACATTGAAGTAGTCCATTTAAGAAAATTATTAGATGAAGAAAAATGGAAAGATCATTGATTTAAATTTTTTTTTTAAATAAAATTTAGGTCTTCCCTATAAAGCGACTTGACCGAGGTAAAAATAACTTAATATGGAGGTAAGATTTTATTATTCTTCATATTGATTTTATTTTTGACAGAACAGAAATTTTATATTTATTACTAACATAATTAACCCTCTCAAAATCTGCATTTTCTGATGTTTTTCTTTGTCTCACATAACAACATAAAATATATGATAAAATGATTATTACTTATCTGAAAATAATAAATTTGACTTCATTTGATAGATATTTTTGTTTACTATTGAAATAAATTTTAAATGTTCACATTTTTTTCTGTAAATATTAAAAAAATGAGATCGTAAACAATACAAAGAGTTTAGATGTCATCGTTTCTAGAAAGATTATTTTCAATTTATAAAATCAACGAAATATTTCTTAATTCTTATTATTTTTAAACATCCGAATGAATAATTATTTATTTCTCTTATAACTAATGAATTATGCTTTAAAGGTTTAAAGTTTTTGAATATTTATTGCAAAATTGCGATAGTTCATACTTGTAAATATAGATTTCTGACGTAGAAACAACTTATAAATTGCTTCAAGCCATGCTTAGATTTGCTGCTAATGTAACGTTATATTTTTGAAAACAAAGTATTTCAAGTCAAAATAAGTTATTAATAATTTATATTTCTTAATATATAATAAACATAGTGTAAATTAGTTTTAAAAAAATATCTAAAACCGTAATAAATTCACAAATAAACAAGTTTTTGGTCATTGAAACTATTTACTTTAAACAATGTCATAAAACGCCAATTTTTTACAGCCTTGGCAACTGACAATGGCTGAACATATCTGAGCAGGGCTTATGTCTACTGTAATAGTGGGAATTTTGAATTTTCTGCCTTCTACCACAAATTTTTCAGTGAAAATTTATTATAATAAAATATACCATTTTACACGCATTTTAACGTATAATACTTATGAAAAAATTCACCAGGGGGTGAATTGGTCAAAAGTTGAAATTCTGTCGTCCTGCTAAATCGAAAGGTCAACTTAGTAATATTTGTTTATTATTCTTTGTGTAAATGATTAACATCCTTGGGTGTGAGATCTTTTATTTCATAGTAATGACTACACATAGAAGGGGATTCTTATAAAATTGTAATTCCTATACAACGATTGGATAACATAAAATCTTCATTTATACATACAATGTTCATATTAAATTTAGGTAGTTAGTATCATTATAATTTTTTTTTGTTGAATTTATAAAATTTTATTTATTGTTTTAGAAATTTATTAAAACTTGGTCGTGTTATGATATATATCTATTATGGGGATATGGGAAGGTATTATTTATATTTGATATTATAAAATAGTAGAAATGTATATAACGCATTTATAATTATAAATTTAAGTTATATAAAATAAATTTAAATTGTTATCATTTAATAAAGTTTATTTTAAGAATTCAAAGAGGTCTCTGATTTATTTCAATTCTTTATTCATTTTCCGAAATAAATAACATATGAACACACATACCCATATACATATATCATACTAATTTAATTGCTTGATAATTTGGTTGAAATTAATTTTAAAATCAATTGAGATTATATTAAGTACTATTACTAATGTAGGATATTGATGGAAACACCTGAAGAGAGTTAAATGTAAAAACTTCCCTGAGTTTGAATATTGAGTATAACGGAACCATCTACAAAAGTAAAGATTGAATGAATTAATCTAGATTGCATCTGTATTGAATATTTAATTTTAAATTATCTTGTTTGAAATGAATTCAATCTTGGATTAAAATTAAATTGTATCATTCATAGCATCCTATATGAAGACCCTAAATCCGATTATAGTTAGATGCAACCACCTTAATTCCTTCAGGGGATTCACACTGTAATAAAGCTTAAAAAAAAATTATTGTAGCTAATTTATTAATTGGCTGTTGTGGATGAAAATATTTCAGACTGTAATTTTTGCTTTTTCATTAACTACATTATCATTGTTTATTTGTATATATGTTTGAAATAAAGAGTGTCTTAATTTTAAAATTATGTGTATGAACTAATAAAGAATAATGATTGAGATATAGTAAGTTTATTCTTTTAATGATAATAACTAAATTTTAGCTTAATTGATTAACATTATTATATTAGTGAACTTGTAGTTTTGTTGTTTTTTTGTTTTTTTTTTAATATTATGTTTAATTGCATCTAGGCAATTTAATATTATAATAAAAACTGAATTTTATAATTTTCTTTTAAAGTAACGAATCCTAATATGAAACTCTGGTTGTTATCTTAATACACTATATATATATACTGTATTAATTTTATTAATAAATGTAATTTAATATATGAGCACAGACCACTCTCCACTCTATCTCATAACACTGATACACTTGAACACATATGTCGAAACGTAATTTATTAAAAATAAATGTATAATTATTTATTTTAATGAATTTAAATATTGATATATGATGCACTAATAGAATATTATTTGATGAATATCACAACTGTAGATAGATAGTTTAAATAATCCAATACTTCTCAATATGATCAACTTTCATCATCATCCTTTTTCCTCATTTTTATTTCCAATACAATATATGTGTCTGTACATGTTATAGATCATGGATTGTGGTCCACCTGTTTTATGGGATGATATTGCTGGTTTGGAGTTTGTAAAAAACACAATTAAAGAAATTGTCATTTGGCCAATGTTGAGACCGTATGTACTTATGTCATTACTATTATTGGATTATTATTTAAATATTTTTATTATTTTTGACATTATTATATATTTTTGTATTATTTCGCTTTCTGCAACAATTATTTTCATTTTTTAATTATATAGAAAGTTTCTGATATTAAAGATTTTGGTGTGCTTGTCTTTTAAAGACTATTGAAATTAAAATATGATTACTTTATAAAGTGATGCTTTCTATAAAATAACCCATGTTCCATAAATGTGAATATTTAGTGAAGTTTAGTCATAAAATTGCAGGCTGTTATTAAATTAGGATTAAAAGAAATTTTTTTATACAATGACAATCATATTTTTAAAAAAAATCTATTTGCTATTAAAAAATGGACTCTTAGTTGCAAATAATGTTATAATTGAATTTCTTCCTAATATATAAATATTTTTATTTTAAACTTGGTGTAACAATAATTTCAGACAATAATATATAACTTTGATACATTTTTGAGAATTTATAATATTCTTACAAATGTTTTATCATAATTTCTTATCCTATTTTGCATTGAACATGTTAATATGAGTTTATAAAATCAGTATCATTTCATTTATCTTTTTCCTACATTTGGATTGTCTAAAGTGTTCAGCAAACTTTTTAACATTTTGTTCGTTCATCCCCCTCTTCCCTGCCCCCTTCCTATTAAAGAGCTGCATGGAAAGAAGTATAAAATATGTTCATGAAAAAACAAATTTCTAAATAGCTGTGGACATATTTGAACATTTATTTTAATAATAGAATCTGTATACGTTCTAACGAAAATAAAAATTCTCTTAAAAATAAATAAAAACAAAAAATCACTTTGTCAGTTTGATTTATTCACAAATTTATAATATTTAAATATTCATAATATACAATAATCATTATTCTGTAATAAGGTTGAATTCAAGAAACAATATTGTAATGTGTATTTTTCCTCTCATGAGGTCATCAAAATAATTATTGACAAATTACAAGAGGAAATTAAAATTGGGTTTATGAATATCATGATAAAAAGAGCCATAAGATTAGGATCAAAGAGCCATATTTGACTGACAAACCACAATTTGCCACCTTCTAATCTAATAATTTTCTTTAAGCTATAAATGGCATCATTAAAGTTTTTACAGCTAAAATTGTGTAACAAAATTCTTTAAATAGTATGAGTTTCTGAATCATAATGGTTTATATAAATTTATTCATTAAATATAGACTTGCATAAATATAACACACATGTCTATATGCAGATGTATATTTTAATGGATTGGGTGTCGATGACTGCAATCATGTCTCACTTGGACTACCAAATGTAAGAGAATACTTAAATAATTCAATAAAGAAATAAATAAACAAATATAGAAATAAATTCTTCTGTAACCTAAAAAGATATTAGAATTATAATCTGTGACATCACTGATTTTTTTCCAGGCCATTCTATAATCTAAATGGTATGGGCTGGATAAATGGTGATGATTTATATGTTTTCTAGGTGATCTTAATTATAGTTTTACATGCTTAAATGATAAATGCATCACATACAATTATAGCATCTCTTTACCAGTCATCTCCAGATTAATACAACCCACAACCTAAATTATAGGCCACGATCACATAATCAATCTTTCTAATTCAAATGGCCATTTTCCATAATGTTAGTTTTGTATATGATGGTAACTAATTACCATATCAAAACCTAATATCTGATTATCACACATTATTTAACATTTTGTAATTCAAATAATTTATGGAATTAAGAATAAAGAAATATAAAATCTTTAACATTAACAAAACAGATAATTTACTGGAATAGTTTTTGAACATGAAAAAATAAGCATTTTATAAATCAAATAATCAGTAATTTTATTATTTATATCAATTTGAAAATAATAATTCTAAGATTAATATACATGTATTGTATCCTTATTTATATTATGACCGACATTAGTTTAAAATTTACATGAAGCTTTTTATATTGAATAAAAGAAATAGTTTATATTGACATATGGTTTTTAAATATATATATAAAAAAGTAAATTCTACATGATTGTAAGTCTTTTTTTTTTTTTTTCCACTTGAAATTGAAATTCAGATTCATAATCCAACAGTGCAAAGTTTTGTGTGGAAAAGAGAAATAAAACATTATATTTCAAATATCACATGATCACCATTTCTTATGCTTGCTTATAACTGTTATTCAAACAGGCAAAACTTTCCATACAGTATTGCTACTCAGCACAAGCCTAATAGGATAGTGGTGGCTATGGTTATTAAAGAACCAAAGACATCAAAATGTATAGGTACTGAACTGAGTTCAGACCTATATGACTATATAATCCCATGAGCTTGGATTGAAAATATTATTGTGTTTTCAATTTAAGACTCATAGTTTTATAGTTAAATAGAGATAAAAGGTGGCTGCTGGAGGATTGCATTAGATTCTAAGATCTAGGTATAGTGCTCTCAGATCCAAGGCTCCTTACTGATGAAGTCCATATTCCAGAAACTAGTCTGGGGATATTGGATGAGTAGGCACTAGATGGAGATTTTATGCACAAGCCTTCTGGCATCCATTGATTACTCTGGCTTGCACTGAGTGGCAATACTGTATGGAGAGTTTTGCCTGTTTATATTTCAAATATTAATTAAATACTAAAAACGTTGAAACATAATTAAAATTAATAATAAAAAAAATTATAATTTGGATTTAACAAATATAAATGATCTTATCTAAATAAGTTTTTGAGAGTTTGAATTCTAATAGAATTTCACAAATTTGTGCATGACTTTTTTGAATTTTGTAGGCTAGTTTGATCTTTTGATTCACACACCATAAATAATTCATTTTTTTTAGTATGTGTTTTTTCAATGAGCTGTCTTTATGTTGACATATTTCTGTTTCTTCCTCCTTTGATCACATCTTTCGGCAACAGTTGCAATTTTATTACATTTTCATCATTACACAAGGAGATTTGGGTAATTAGGTGTTTTATATTCAATCAGTTACATCATAAAAGAATGCAGTCTAAATTGCTGATTAGGACTTTTTTTATTGCTAAGCTTATTTGTAAAAATAGCCTGTGTGAATTTAGTATGTACTACTGAATATTCAAATATTGAATTTCTCTAATGTATAAACTCCTACCTTAATTCCTTTCTCAACTTACCTAAAATACTAAATAGTTGTGTATCCAAATACAGGTACTCAGCATACCAACAAATAAATCAATAAATGAAATTTAGATAAGGACTGCATAATGATGAAATGTAATTAACAGTGAAAAGTTATTGAAACATTCTAACACATTATATATAGTTCATTTATGGTTCAATTTCCATGATGCACTTAACAGTTTGCTGCTTTCTGAGTGGTTTCCTTTGGCCTCAGTTTCCAAAACACTTTGGCTCTACTCCTCAACTAATGGAGTTCTTTGGCTTTATTCAGATGCTGCTCATGATCACATTGGCTCCACACTAGAGTGCTAACCCATCACTTAAGCTTCTTTCAGCTACTGTGCAATAAAATCTCCCACCAACAGTTCACTTAGTAAATACACTGGAATGAAAACTATGCATTTTGCTGCACATGCTATTTATTCACATAGTTTGGCCTCTGGAAATCCAGGGTTTATGCTTGATTGTTATCAGTCTTGTTTTCCTCATTGTGTTTTTAATTAGGTGGTTCCACTTCTATTGTATCAAAAAATATTTGTAATTAGCAAATATTTTTTGGCATTTACCAAACACAATATTATGTAAATATTTTCTGTTGTTAAATCCTATGCAAAATTAATCATTAATTGAACTTTTTTACTTTCTATCTGATTTAATTATATAGCATTCACTTTTCTTAAATTACTTTACCCGAATGTTCATTAATTTTACTCCAGTTAGTGATGAGGCATTTATTTATATAGTGCTATGTTTATAAATTGTAATAAACTAAAGATCAGCCTTTCAAGCTAATATACATGCGCTTTTTACGAATGTTAATACTAATAAATGAATACTTTCATTTCCAACACAAGATAAAGTCTTTGCGAAAGAATAAATGAATCCACTTATTCATTCAACCCAAATGCTTATATATGGGCAAATCTTAAGTACTGGATGTGAAAGCGTGAGGATAAACCAATCACTTTAAATTACTGCTTACTATGTCTGAATGAATGACATCCATGAAATTATCTAGAATTTACGAAACGTCACTTTTAAATGAAACTAAACATATGTAAATGAGGCATTTATTTATATAGCACTATGTTTATAAATTGTAATAAACTAAAGATCAGCCTTTCAAGCTAACGTACATGCGCTTTTTACGAATGTTAATACTAATAAATGAATACTTTCATTTCCAACACAAGATAAAGTCTTTGCGAAAGAATAAATGAATCCACTTATTCATTCAACCCAAATGCTTATACATAGCGCTATATAAATAAATGCCTCATTTACATATGTTTAGTTTCATTTAAGAGTGATGTTTTGTAAATTCTAGATAATTTCATGGACGTCAATCATTCAGACATAGTAAACAGTTATTTAAAGTGATTGGTTTATCCTCACACTTTCATATCCAGTACTTAAGATTTGCCCATATATAAGCTTTTGGGTTGAATAAATAAATGGATTCATTTATTCTTTCGCAAAGACTTTATCTTGTGTTGGAAATGAAAGTATTCATTTATTAGTATTAACATTCGTAAAAAGCGCATGTACGTTAGCTTGAAAGGCTGATCTTTAGTTTATTCCAGTTAGTGATGTAAAAAATATATATTCTTGTAATATATTTTCATTACGTTTTCTGGAGTACAAAAAAAAAAGACATATTTTTACAAACACAACATTTTCCCCACTCCAGAAAAAACCCTTGCTCAGGTTAATAAATGTAATCTTGAAAATTATTTAGATTCTTCTTTTCCCTCACTGGCTTGGGTGCTTTTTTTTCCCACTTGGAGAAACTCTGGATTTTTGCTTGTTCTAGTGTTGGTGCATTTGGAAGTTCACTGTCTAACGTTTGCTCTTCTTTTAAAAAGTCTTTGAAAATGATCATTTTCATTATCTGCCATCTTTTCTTATAGCTCTATTTCATACTGCTGTCAGAACCTGTTCTGATAATTCTTTTACTTTTTCATTCCATTCTTCTGCTTCTTTAAACAGCTGATTATTATTCTGCAGTAAACACTGATTTTCTTGTAATTTCTGCTCTAACTCATTACATAATTCACCATTTCTGGATTTTAACTTCTCTGATTTCTTTTCTAGTGACTTCACAATTGATTCAGACTCTTGCAATTTGGTCCACAATGATGCACTCATCATTTTTATATTCAGTGTTACCAGTCATTTCGTTCAAATGATGTTTTTAGTGTTGTAATTGGATCTGAAAACTATTCACCATTTCTTTTAAATCTTTATTTTCTGTTTGCAATTTAGTAATATGTATTTGATGTGAACTAAAATTCTGTTTTCTCATCTCATGTTTGAAGTGTTGTCCTTGCAAATTGGTCTTATCCCTCACACTAATGCTTAAACCCAAAATTCTTGAACCAGTCATGTTCTATTAATGGACCGACATTTTTCCATGCTATGTATATTGGTAATCTCATCATTTTATTGCAGTATTTTATCAATACTATGTCAGATCCTACTATTTCTACTATGTTGCTGCTTATACCTACTTCCCTGATTGATGTTTTATGCATTTCAATGTCTGCACAGTCTCCTCTAATATGTTTCCATAGTTTCTTCAAGATTATTGATATTCCCGACCCTCTGTCAATTTCCATATATATTTTTTTCGCTAACAAGTTGTAGCTGCAACATAAATTTGCTCTGCCCTTGATTGATGCATAGTTAATATTATAAATGCTATCATTTTTGACTGGGTTAGTTTGTCTTTCTTGACTATCATTCGTGCTAGGTGATCTTTCCGCTTACAGATATGGCATCATTTATTTTTAACTGTACAGTCTTTTTTGATGTGCCCTGATTTCCCACAGCAAAAACATGTTTTGTTTTTTTTAAAACCTTTGTTAGCAAAGAAACAATTTTTAATTTCTGTTTTACTCTTCATCTAATAAACTTGTGTTGCTGTGATGTGATGTGATGTACTGTGACTTCTCCTTAAACGGGGTCAGGAATCTCTCAGCAGCTATGCCCAGAGAAACCTGTTAGCCACTTTACCTTCCTTTTCCATTGTCCACCCTAAGTTTTCCCATAATCTGCTCCATCCCATTTCCACAACATAATCTTTGTTAACTCCATAACCTTCATATCTAAAACCCCCTTATTTTTTCCCAAACTTAGCATAAAAACCAATAACTCGCTTTCTGTATAATCACTTTGTTCATATTTAACCTTCCATAACTTCATTATTTGTACCCTTTCTGTTTCCAAACATTTACATTGAAGTAACAAATGCCTAATATTTTCTATGCCTTCCTTACACAACTTGCAGATTAAATCACCCATATTTTTCCATTTACGTGTATATTCCCTTGTTGCTAAAGATCCCGTTCGAGCCTTAAACAATAAACTACTTTCCTTACTATTATCATAAATTAACTCACACCCAATGTTCTGTTTACTTCTATATATATTTAAACTTGTTTTACTCTCCATACTAGTTCTCCAACTCCCTATTCTTTATTAGTGCATCTATTCTTCTATCCCACTCCTTCCCACTATAACACTCAACAATCCTCCTAACACAATAATCCCATCTTTTGTACAAGTATACTGACATAACTTCTTTATCTAAATCTTCTGCATACCGCATGACCTTTCTCACCCATCTTGTTGCCTGCCCTTTACTTGTAACCCAATTAAATACTATTTTGGCTATTCTTTTATTATCCATAAACTGCAATATACCGAACATTTTCAATTTGCTTTTTGCATCCCTCATATAAAAACTTGACCATCCCATTTCTCCTTGAATTGCCTTTTTGCTGTCCACACCTCGGCATCTAATGCACGTCTTTTTACTTCCCTTTGTACTTTTTCTAAGCAATCTAATACCCCTTTACTAACACATAATGCATCATTGCCGTATGTTAACCCTGCTACTGCCACTCCCTTCCATACAATTCTAGCTACATTATATTTATTATATGAAAACACTGTTAATTTTTTTATCAATCCCTTTCTTTTCTTTGCTTCATTTATCAATTTTTTCTCCCATTCATCCAAGCAAATTTTCTTATTACTCAAGATGATTCCCAAATAACTATATCTGTTCACCACACTTAACTTTATATCCCCCAATAAGAAATCTTTGTCTTCTCTTTCCCCAGTATTCACCATCATTATATTTGATTTTTCTTCACTAAATTTAATCCCCATATCTTTACCCACCCTTGCGCATGTCCTCAGCATCACTTCCATATCTTCTCTTCTTTCTCCACACAAAAAGACATCATCCGCAAAAAAAAAAAAACCGACAATGTATATACTATCTTGCCACCTGTTAACGGTATCTCTATCCCTCTTACTAGACTTTCTATTGCTCTCTCCATTTCACTCAAATACAACACAAACAAAATAGGTGACATAGGGTATCCTTGCCTCAGTCCCACCCCATTTTTAACTTTAACTGATTCTATATCCCCTAATTAATATGTATAGTAATTATTTTCATATAATTTCTTAATAACACCCACTAAAGCTTCATCCATTCCCAGATTTGCTAAACTTATCCATAATTTATTTCTATCCACTCTATCATATGCCTTTTCTATATCTATAAAACTCATAAATAACTGTCTACCTGAATTTACACTCATATCTATATAGACAGTGCCACCTGTTCTATGATGAGTTCATGGGCCACTCCCTTTTTAATGGCTTTTTTGAAATTTAATTCTGTATCGGCAAACAGGTTTTGTTGGAGTTTGACCTCCAACATGCCCTGAGTAATTGGTCTGTCAGAATTTCATCTACATAATATCCATACTCTTTAGCCAGTTTTTTTAATGCAATTCCATACTATTTTATCAATTCGCCCTTCCATTGCCTCCTGTTTCTTAATGCTAATCTGGAAATGTGTCTTGATGGTCTGGTGGGATTAAAATGTTTGCTCAGCTTGTTAATTATTTCTTCATATCCTATTCCTTCTGCTATGGGTATGTCAAAATATTTATTTATAATGTCAATGACTTTTAATACTGACATACACTTTAAAACAGGCAAAACTCACTATACGTATGCCACACACAGCAAGCTAGAGTAATCAATGTATGCCAGAAGGCTTGTGCATAAAATCCCCATCTAGTGCCTACTCATCCAATATCCCCAGACTAGTTTCTGGCTTGTGGCCTTTGTCAGTGAGGAGCTTTGGATCTGAGAGCACTGCATCTAGATCTTAGGATCTAATGCAACCCTCCAGCAACCACCTTTTATCTCCATTTAACTACAAAACTATGAGTCTTAAACTGAAAACACTTTAATGTTTCCAATTCAAGCCCGTCAGCTTATATAGCTATATGGGTCTGAACCCAGTTCAGTTCCCATACATTTTGGTGTCTTTGATTCTTTAATAACCATAACCACCAATATCCTATTAGGCAGGATTGGTATTAAGCCAATAAACATCACATGACCACCATTTCTTATGCTTGTGTATAACTGTTGTTTTAATTCTGTATTTAACTAATTAAACCTATTATCTTCTCAACCCTCATTTACTTTTTACTTAAAATTTATGGCGTGATTTTTATAAATCTAAAAAAAAAAAATTATTTTACTTTTAAATTGTAAATGTTTAAATCTATTTACGGTTAAATATTATTTTACTAAATGAAAACAAATATTACGAGTGTAATATTTTTAAAATAAACAGATCTAAACAGACTAACTTTAAATAATGAAACTGATATTTTTATTTCAGTTTTAAATGTATTATTGCAGTCTGTGTGTGAATTTACTTATATAACCTACTTTTTAAAATGAATATGTATACATGCACATACTCGCAATTTATAAATTACTAATGTTAGGGTTTTAAAATTATATATATCACAAGCATTAATACATTCGGGATCTAACTTAGGCGGGATTTCAGCATATAAGTGGCAGTACAGACACACTCCGATAAATTGGAGTTTAAACTAGGATATGAGGGTAGGAAAGAAGTAAGAGAAGGTGTAACTAAGATTTGTAAAGCAAATCTTACTGTTTCATTTCCCTTTATTTGCAGAATAAACAAAAAATCTTTAAAAAAAAAAATGTTACAACAGGTGTCCATTTGTATTTTGAAAAACTTCCATTAAAAACAAATTTGACGAGATTATAATACAGTGACAAAATTGGATATGAAGGAAACTAAATTTATTTATATACCCGAATATGATTGATAGTTAGGTTCTTTACCATCTAGCAAATATCTCAATATTTATTTAATATAATTTACAACTATTATATTTTATTACAAAATGTACTATATAAATATACATTAAGCAATCATTTTTTAAAATATTGGGGTCTCCCAAGTTCAGGTCCTTTTCTCTTTTTTTTGTCTTTTTAAATTGGCCATCTCTATATCTTATCTGTCCTCTGTGTGGCTTATATTTCAGCGTCTGGTGGGTAATTGGAAAGGGGTTGAAAACTGCTGGCCGTTAAGAACTGCAGCCTTAGATTGTTGGAATTCTTTGCCTTATCTGGTGGTTCCTTGGCCCACAGGCTGAAGTCCAGCACTGTCAGTATTTGTGCTATTTTTTGTATATCATCTGGTTGAAATACTCTTCCTAAATAAGGTTGGGGATTTTTTTTTTAACTTCTTGAAATATTCTTATGTTGATAAGCTTGGTTAGCTGGATTTGAGGTCCTATGTCTGGTATATTATTTGGTTGAAATACTTTTTCTAAATAAAGTTGGGGAGATTTTTTAACTTTTTGAAATATTCTTATATTGATAAGCTTGGTTAGCTGGGTTTGAGGTCCTATGTCTGGTACTGGAGTTTTGCAGCTATTGGTGACGTCGGTGTCCGCTGTACTACCGTTATTAATATGAAGTAGTGGTAGGTTGCTGTTGGCAGTTTTGTGGTTGGTCGTGTTGGTACTCTGGCATATATCATTATCATTTTTTCCATTTGTTGAATCATCGGACTATTTTCTGGTTCAGGGGTTCCTCTGTCAATATTCCTGAGTTCAGCTCCATTTTCTCTTTTCTTTGTTTCTTGACCTCTTGAATGTTCTTTGTGTAGCATTTTTCAATACATGCAGCACAATTATACACTCACCACTATTCTAAATATAAAGTTATTAGTAGACTTGCTTATGGGAAATTTACAATGAATTATAAAGTGACATTCATTATAAAGTGCCGCAGTGACAAAAATAACTTAAAGATATACGGATAAATACATTTTAGACACTCAACATGAGGTGTCATATTTACTGAATATTACAAGTGTATGTGCACACATATACACATGTATATTTACGTATGACAACTTTCAGAAATAACAACAAGAAAAAAAACTAATTGAAACCTTTGCTGAAAATACTGGAATTTGGGATGGAAAAATGAATCAACAGATTTAAGTAAAAGCTATATCATTATGCCTATAATAACCATAAAATCCAATATATATATATATAATGCGAGAGACAACTCTTTCTTTTTTTTTTAAATTATTAATAATAAACAAAGAAAGGAAAATATAATAATATATTTCTAACTATTGGAAATATCAGATTTAATTAATTCAATATTAATAAAATATTTTTGAAATAAATTTATGTTGGCATCTTCATCTTCTCCTGATTGGGCTTCTGAGTGGGCTTCAGGTCAACTGGCTGTGTGGTGAGGATTTCGTGGCCGCTGGAACTGGTGTGATCACTTCTTAGCAATTTGGGCAGAGCAAGGACGGGTGCACCGGCTAGTTGTTTACCCCACGGTCATTTTACTGCAAGTTCTGATAGATTTCTCCATATTTTTTTTTTGGTATAATGTAATAATTATTATTATTAATTTTTCATCTGCTATCTTGAATAGTTAATTGAATCCACAAGAAATCATTAGTTCTTATAAGAACTGTGTAATAGATTTCTTCTTAGGAAATATCACCAATAGTCTAGTCTGTAAATGAATCTTTAAGTGGCTGGATGACTGGATAATTCCAGAGCCAAAGTAGTGAACGACTTGGACAGAATGAATGCCAAAGAATGAATGAATCCCACAGTATTGACTAAAACCTATCAACCCCATTCATACAGAACCAATTCAGGTACCCCCCTGAGAAGTATGAATCAGCCAACCCTTTATTTTAGTTTATTCGGATTATAAACATTCCTTTCTATTTTTCCAATTAAATTCTACATATCAGGGTTTGATATAATGTTTAGTTTCCATCTTGAATTCTCAGACCACTTGATTACAGATATTAATTCAAAAGAATTTTATTTTATAAAAAAAAAATAACATTTTAATTACCAAATTTATTATCAACATTTTACTTTTGATTAGATTTTTGTCAAAGCAATTAACATTCTTTGATCAAAACAAAATTACAGTTTTTAGAAAAATAATTAAACAAATAAAATAAAAATATACAAGTATGTTGGAACAATTACTTTAATTATTTATTTTACGAATATGTTCTAACATGTGATTCATTTGATCAATAAAGTTTTATTTTCTCTGAACTTTTCAGAGAAAAGCAAAATACATAAAATGACATATAATAAAAATATACAAAAAAGAAAATAAATAAATAAAATATATGAGTTTATTATATGTGTATTTGTTTATGTACAATATGTCTGTGTCAATTGAATGTTTACTTTAAATTAGTGTGTGGGGGTATTCTAATGCTCAGACCCAACTTCCATTATTAATATAGCACATTTATATATTTGTTGTGCTTAATGTATGCAAATTTACATGAGTACTTGCTGTAATGTTCTTTACAGCAGACTTTGTGCATGGACATTTGATAATGCCTGGCACAATATATAACAAAAATTAATAATTTCAAAAATCACAAATCTAACTTGCTGATTATTCTATTAACAATCAATGCCTTATATGATTTATGAGTGTTATTATTATCCCCTTACTTGAATTGAATATGTATTTATATATGAGAATGACTTAAATCTGCATCCATATACCTAATTTAAAGATATGCTTAAATAATGGGTATCTTAAATCTGCATCTATATAATGTGTCTATATATCATAAATCTGCATCCATATACCTAAATTAAAGATGTATTTATATACTTGAATTAAATATGTATTTATGTATGAGAATGACTTAAAGCTGCATCCATATACCCAAGTTAAAGATGTGCTTATATAATGGACATCTTAAATCTGTGTCTATATAATATGTGTCTACACCCCTTAAAATCTGCTTCCATATACCTACATTAAAGATGTGTTTATGTACTTGAATTAAACATGTATTTATGTAAGTGAATGACTTAAATCTGCATCCACACCTGAATTAAAAATATGCTTCTATTAAATATGTACTTATATACATGAATGACTCGAATCTGCATCTATATATCTGAATTAAAAATATGCTTCTATTAAATATGTATTTATATATGTGAATGACTTGAATCTGCATCCGCACCTGACATAAAAATATGTTTCTATTGAATATGTATTTATATACATGAATGACTCAAATCTGCATCTATATACATGGATTAAAAATATGCTTCTATTAAATATATATTTATATTTATGAATGACGTAAATCTGCATTTGTACATAGGAATTAATTATGTGAACATATTCAAATAGAATTATTGGCTTCTAAATTATTAAATAAAAAGATGAATCCATATGCAAACTAAACTTACCTAAAAGTATTTGGCAATAGAAAGTAAAAGCATGTCTACAAAGTTAAATATATGCACAGGTGAAGAGAATCTAGATTCATAAAGGAGAGATTCAACTTGAGAAATGATAGGGGAGGTGTCTGTGCGGTACATACAGATATCTAACTAAATCCCTACTGCATGAATGCTTCCAGAACAGGATGATTGAATAACAAGGATGGACACTGTGGGATCAACAATGATAGGACCAGGCATCAAAGAAATTATCAAATTAATAGACTAGCTGATCTATGGAACCTGAACTGCAATGAATTACTAGGGGGAGGAGCATCCAAATACTATTATTGAAATAAATTATTATTATATAAAATAATTATCTTGTCAGTCTCATTTCATGTCATTCATTTTTTATTGCATTTGCTCACGAGAATCTCATATTTCCTTAGCTATATCTGGCATAACTTGATCTGGGTGAGTAATGTTGTAGAGAGCTGGAACTGTAGTGGTGCTGTTTGGGAAATCAAACAGATAAATATCTAGATGATTTCAGTCTTTTAATAAATACTGCATCCTCTAATGAGCAGGAAATATTGTTGGGGGGGGGGGGTAATGTTATCATTTGGTAATTCTGATCATTCTTTCCTTCCTACAATATGCTCATCAGGAAATAAATCAACCGACAGATGGGTTAAAAGGAATAATCCGTTACAATATATATGCATAGACAGTCCAAATCTTAAATTCCATAACTTCTTATTCCTAATTGTATGTATATATTTTATATTACATCTCCTCTTATTCCTAATAACATGTATACAAATTCCTTCTGATTTTTAATTTATTACTGATGAAATATAGTGACTAGCTATTACCAAAAAAATAAAAAGCTATCAAAAATACTAATGTAATATTTAACTGTAGATTCATTTGAAAATCTCACTGGTGATATCTTATTATTATTGAAATTGGTTTGGTTACTTTTCTTTTTAATTAAATTAATCATTTAGATCAAAAACATTGATAATTATGATCAACAGATAACTTGTTTAGAGGTTTAAGAAAAAAATCAAATCCTTGTTGCTGACAATAATTTTATGAACTCTATTTATACCCAATTTTACACTTTTTATCAATAATTTTTTAACTCTAACCCTTGAATCTATTTGAAAACTTAAATAAAGTTTAATTTTTTCTAAAAATATTTACCAGTGAAACTAAATGATAGAAGTAATCCAATATATAATTACTAGTAAAATACCATCATCACAAACTTTCAGGCAAACATGTAAACTGTATTATGAAAAAAAGAGAATATGTTTCCCCATTGATTTTATTAACTTTTTTTTTTTAATTAAGAATAATGTGTAATAAGTAATGTAAAAGTACAATTTAATTTGCTGTTTAAATGAAATATATGAAGAGATTTTAATATTTATAAAAAAAATTAGTATGTATGCAAAATATTGTTAGAAATATTATACATTAAATAAGTATTTTTTTATTTCTAAATATAAAACTTAAGATTTAAATTTCTTTAGAAAGAGTATGTGCATGAATAGTTATTATAAGATTATAATTCAATTGTTACTAATTTTCTTCTTTTCTGAGCCAACATACTATCTGGTAAAATGAAAATACATATAGAAAATGTCGTTTTTTAATAATATTTAGCTTTATTACCGCCTAGTATGCTTTCAATATATAAATAATTATATGGTAAAAAATATATTGAAAGCATGCTAGGCAGTAATAAACCTAATATTATTAAAAAAACTACCTTTTTTATTTTCATTTTACCAGATATAAGATTATAACAAATATTTGTTGAAGAAGTATTTCTTTGTTTAATTCATATTTCTTTAAAATATGTAAATGAATTAAAGTACATCTTATGTAAGTTCATGCATGTACTTTTTATTGCTTGCAAGTGATTTTTCTGCTTCAGATGTGACTACACCTCTCTAAAAATTGCATTTTGAATTCTAACTACATATCCATTGTCATGTTTCAGTAGAGCCTGGAATTGAATATTAATTCTGTTCATATTGATTTTATGAAAAAGAGATATATTGCAGAGGAATATAGTTGTTACTTCTTTTCTACTGATAAAAAGTTTGTATTTCTAGAGATTTTTATGTATAGAAGAGTTGTATTTCATTTACTTCTTTTAGTAATAATAGTAATGTATTAATAGATTTTGATATATAATAAAGTTAATTAATTCCTTTGCTTTTAGTTAGATGGTATAGTTTGTTTGTTTTTTTTAGATGAGACATATAAATTGTTATAATATCTTGTTGTTTTAAATATATTTATTTCATCAAAGATAAATTTGTCTATACAAAACCTATATAATTTATATTATATAAAGAACTCTCAAATAAGCTCTTAACAAGCTTTGCAGAATATCCCTAATCCCAGATCGTTTTCTGCTACTTGGCTTCCTCAGTGAGGTGCCAAGATATTCAAGCATTAGATTAAAAATACCAGGACAAGCCCAGCACTTTATCTAATGGATAACTATTAAGTAGAAAATCAGAAATTTCCAGACATTCATATATCTTCCAATCCAGCTATCTAACTTAAATAGCCATATGGGAATGAACTAAGTTCAGATGCACCATATATTAATAGCTTTAGCAATATAAAACCACCAAAGTCTTAATAGCAAAAAATAAAATTACAAAAAAAAAAAAAATCAAGTCAGATGTCACATGACCTAGATTTTTTTTTATATATATATAATTTATGATCAGAAGAATTTATGCTATTGAGCAAAATAAATAAAGCATAACATGAATAAATTTTAAATATCTTTGATCTGATTACTTATACTGATTTGTTTGTGATAGTTATAAACAATTTTGAATGACTTGCATTTGTATAAAAAATCTTAAAAAAACATAATCACGTTGTGAATCTAATCTAATAATTTGAATCTTAATAATAATAATCATATGTTATGCTTACAGAATTTTCTCTGGCATCATCAATCATAAATAGTGACATCCAATGTTTAAATACATGCCTTAATCTCTTTGCTTGATTTTTACTGACATCATACTTTTTAATCTTTTATCATCAGAAAAATAGTTGCTTGAACAAAGTTGGAACTGAAAGATAAAGATTCATAAAGATTTTAGTCACTTGAAATCTATCCTGGATTTTTTTTTAACTATAAAAAATCTGGCATTAATAATTAAGAACAATACATATACACAAACAATTCAATCTAGTAATGAGTATGGAAATATGCTATTTGTATTACTATTTTTTAATATAACATTTAGTTCGTTTTATGAATTAAGCTTTAAAAAATGATAAAACTAATATTATGTCTAATGTGGAGTATTGCCTTTGTTATTGTTATTTGCAAAGTTAAATCACTTTACATTAAATTTCTTTTTTATATTTGAGAAGTAATTACATATTGTGTAAACTAAAGTGCTTATATTTTTATAGACACTACATATTATTTTATTGTGCTGCAATGACATTTCTGATATTTTAATGAAATAAACACATTTATTTTTATTTATTAATTGTAAATAATGGATCCAATATTATTTTTAAAAATTAGATATTTTATTAGCTAACTATGGGATATAAACAATACTAACTACAATTAATGAAATATTGTTCTATATTGTTGTTTATATAATTTTATAATAGTTTTATTATTTTAAACGTTAAATATTTCATTTCATGCTTGTGCGGACATGTACACATACATTGACTTTTAGTGAATATATAGGTTTTCATAATTTTATAATAGTGAACTGTCATTAAATAGGGAACTTGGTAAAGTTCATTTGTATATTACTGGAACTTATTTTATCTAATTTCAGAGATATATTTACTGGTTTAAGAGGACCTCCTAAAGGCATCTTATTATTTGGCCCTCCAGGAACTGGAAAAACTCTTATAGGTATTAAAAAAAATTTTTTTACTTTTTTTAGTGTTTTTAAAGGGGACATCATTTTTAAATTATCTTATTTAATAGTTTAATTTTATAGAGTGAATCTTATACTATGATGAATTTAAAATGAAGTAATGTTATAAAAATAATAATGTATTATCTACTTCTTTTTATTAAACTAAAAATAATAATTTTCCTTAATATTTATTACAATAATTATATCTAAATCAAATGTAGCTTTTTTTTTTTATGTTTATTCCTATATATATATTGTAATAATAATTTAATGTGTAGATTAATAATCACAGCCATAAATTCTAAAAAATGTTATTGGGCTATTAATAAAGAAAATATTATTAATTATTATTGTTATTACTGCTGCAAATAAAATGATTGGAAGTAATATTAATATTATTGATTCTTCTTTTTAGTGAAGCTAATTGTTAAATGTATCCAAGATGTCTTCTCATGCAGATTTTATAAGTACACAGCTTCTTAAAAAATTATATTATCAAATTTTGTTTTATCAGATTAAATTTTGTTGAAAAAGAAACACACATATGTAAGTTAAGTTTGAAAGAATAATAGACATATACATTAACTACAACAGGAATAATTTTGGGGTATAATAGTAACTTATTATATCAGCTAGACGATTTAAAATACATTTAATAATAATATATGGGATTTTAGCATACTATTCAAGCACTTTTGAGTGTGCATGAATGTTTTATTTGGTTGAAAGTATTTAAAATTAAAGGATATCATTTAGAATAATAATTAGATTTATTATTAATTATGATGGGAACTTTAAAGAAAACAAAATAAAATGGAAAGAAAGAAAGAAAAAAAATCATTTAAGTTAATATTTTAAGTATAAGTAATTTATTTGTAAAACAATAATGTGTATTTATTTTATTTAAATCATTACTGTAATCTAGTATCGTAATATTTTGAAATAATATTTGTCTAAAAATTAAAAAAATGAAGTCATCACAAATTATGGCACTATATATTTCGAAAATTTCCAAAATATCACCTGCTTCCTCCCATTTCTAAGCACAGTGACAGAATATTTCCATAAAAATCAAAAAAAAAGTGAAAGATTTGGGGAAAATTTATGATCTTATTAATCATATCACAGGAACCTATAAAAACACCTTTGTGTTAAAAATTATTTAGTTTTTTACTAATTGTATGCAGAAAGATTGCATAAGATCTTGGCATTCTGCACTAAAATGATATCTGAATAGACAACTAACTAAAACATTTGCCTCTTTAATGTCAAATATTCATCTACATTGTTCTGAATGGAGAAACTAAATATCTAACAATGTCTATCATTCAATAATGAATTTAAAAAGGAATGAAAACCAAATAATTGAATTTTAATTATGAAAACTTTTAAGAATGCTTCATGGAATGCTGCATTTTATTTGAACTGCATTATTTATCTGTTCAAACCAGAAATTACTTGCTTGGAATTTATATTTGCTATATCAACATAAAGCTTGAGATATGTATTATAAAACTAATGTGGATTAATGGATTTACAAATTGTTTTATATTATATTTATGAAAAACTACTTAGAGTTTTGGATATTAGTTTTAAATGAAGTCATCCGGTGGATTAAATAGTACTTGATGTCTATAGTAATCTAAAATTATGGATAATTATTACAAAAATGACTTAATAAACATTTACATTCATCAATATTTTGTCTTCCAAAATATGTCTAAAAGTTTTATGATCTATGAAAACTATGCCTTAAATGATTAATTGTTGCATTTACCATCTAAGGAATATAAAACAAATAAGTATAAGCTTGTCAAAAGTTGGGAGACTGATCATTAGTGAATTTGAACATAATTACACTTAGCTTTCGTGGTCATATATTATCTATAAGAATTAAATATTGTTAAACTTATCCATTAGGATTTCTTCAACCTTAAAATGACAATAATGTGAAATTATAAAATTGTGCTCAGATAATTATTTCTTGACTTTTAAAGACTAAGAATTATAATTGTAAGGATGTAATATAATTATTGAATTTGTTTAATTTTATAATATTTAAAGTTTTATTATTCTCTAAAAGTTCTCAAAGAAGAAAGATATGATAAAGAAGATGCAGGTAACATATTATATTTATGAGTGTTATTTGGTATAAATATGTGTTAGTAATTTGTTTATACCTTGGAGATCATTTAAGGCTAGACTTTTCAGTTAATTAAAAATTATTTATAGCAAAGATAATATTTTATATGTTTTATTGATCTCTTGATATAGACTCATGTTTTAGATAATAAAGGTATCTGGAGTATATGTTCGAATCAAGTCTTTTGATTATACTTGTGGCATTGATAACCATATAAATATTATTGTTTAGTTGAGGCAAACTCTTTACAGTACCTTATTGCAATTCTAATCATAATATAAGATTGATAAGTACATTATTTATGTAAAACAATCAGCATCTGGAATAGTCAGGTCAGGATAATGTCATACTTTTATAAGAATAAGATGTATAAGTTAGGTTAATACTCTGTCTTTTTATAAATGATTTATTTTATGAGTCTGATTCTTATAAAAAATGGTTACTATTACTTTAATTAAGGAGGCAGTAAAACATTCTTATATTTTGTTTATTGTTAATACTTGAATCTTTAAGTTAAATGCTACACAACCTTCTCCCATGGAATGTTTTTGTGACTGTATTACATTCATAAATATCACACAGGTATTTATAAGTACAGTATCCAGTATTTATTAAGTATAGTATTACAATATTACCTGTCATCTTTAAGAAAACTTATTATTGTTATCATGCTTATATTTTTTGTTTAAAATATTTATATCATTTTATTGTTAACAAAATTAATTTTATATTTGTTAATTATGCAACTCGTTTGCCATTAAATAGTTAAGGCTCATCATCTACATATTTTAAATAAACAAAATATGGTCATATGGTCTTATCATTTATTACAAATTGCTTAAAAAAAATATTATTTTTTATTGTAGTCACTTGCACTATTTCCATCATAACCTTTTATTTATTTGAGATATGAGTAGATACAATAAAATCCTTTTGCTATTTTCTTACATCAATAATAAATCATTTTCATAATTTTGAGAGTAATAATTTTTAAAGAATAGTAATTGTGGTATGTTGGTAAAACCCTAAGATAATTGTCCTAAGATAATTGTTCATTCTAATTAATGCAACATAAGAATTTATAACCTACTTGCTAGCCTTGTTAAAATATGTAAGTATAAAGGATTGAGTCATTAATGTTTAACTTATACTTTAGATGTAATAGAGGAAAATCAATCCTGAGATATTGCTGTTGCTAGTTTTAGATATGTATCTGCATATCAGTATTTTTTTTTTTTAATATTGTTAAAGAGTCTTGTGCTGTAACAGATCCAGGAGAGAGTTTGTTTTATCCTCTGCCTTACTAAGGATTTTACAGAGTTTTGTGTCTCTGTAGTAAATTCTTTCATCTTTTTATTATAATATCATCTTATACATTTATTTATTTACTATATATATATATACACACACACACATTAAATGCAATATGGAGATGTTTTTCAGGATTTCCTATGAATAATATATAAATTAGACTTTTTAGATGTAAATTTTATGGGTTGAAATCACCAAAGACTATGATAATAAATTCTGTAAAAATTATGATGTATAAATTATTGCTAAAGGAAACAAAAAATAATTTTGAGGGATAATCTCATAAATAAATTCATATGAATATATAAAATTCAAAGTTATTTTTTCCTTAAAAGAGGGAGAAAATACTGTTTGTTAGATATTGAATTTTTATCATACAAAACTTTTAATGAATGGAAGGAATTAAAAAGATTTTTCATTTTGTAATTTGTGAGTATATATTAATATATAATATTCAACTTTAGAAACAGGTAATAAAATTTTAATTTACTATCTAAAATTAAATTGGTTCTTAAAGGTAACGATATATATTTTGGTATTAAGCAAAGAAAAATCTAAAAATTACTTACAAAGAATTTATTATTCCTAACAAAAAACTATTGTTTCTCTGATTTTCAATTGCTTTAATTTTGTTTGTGAATATATGTGGCTTGCCAGTATTTTTCAAGATATCCTTTTTCATTTTTAAAGTAATGCATGTTATAATAAAAGTTCATTTAGAGTTTCTAATCCTCATAACACAAAAAGCAATGTTCAGATAAATTATTTTAATCAGAATCTCAGATACTTTGTATTTGAAGTGGGTATCCTTATAAATTAAAAAAAAAAAAAACAATATTCTCTTTTATTTCATAATTGTTTTACATTATTATTATTATGATTATTAGGAAAATGCATTGCTAGTCAATCAAAGGCTACTTTTTTCAGTATCAGTTCATCATGTCTTACTTCCAAATGGGTATGGATAACCTTTGTTATAATTAATGAATTCATAATTTCTTTTATATATTTTACAATATTAAACCTTTTAAGTATTTTACAGATAGGTGAGGGTGAGAAAATGGTTAAAGCTCTATTTGCAGTTGCTCGTACCCATCAGCCATCAGTTATTTTTATTGATGAAATTGATTCTCTATTAACACATCGAACTGAAGGGGAGCATGAAGCAACAAGACGTATTAAAACGGAATTTCTTGTTCAGCTGGTTAGTATTTTATTTAAATTCATTATTTAATGAATATGAGGACTGTTTGAAGATATATATTAAAATGAAGATTTTCACAGACAAATGATTTATTATAATTCATAGTAATTTCTAGAATTAACCATATGATGTATTAAAATATATAACAATATCAATGTTTTAGTAAATTAACACTTGCCTTCATTTGGCTAAAAATATTATGTGGTTAATGCAAAATTACAGAAAGTTATTGTAAATAATTAATTAAATCAAAAATTATACAAAGAAATAGAACTAGTGAAAGCACAGAACAAATTACAGCAAGTAAAATAAACAAAGATTGAAGATCAAACTTGAGATTGTAAGAAATGATCAATTGGATTTACATATAGTTAATTGTTTTTATTAATTTGTGTAAAGAAATTTTTTCATATAAATGATAGCTTAATAGTTTCATATGCTTATTAATAAATTAATATATTGTAATGGTCAAACTTAGCATAATTCATTTATTTTACATTTTATCTATTTATTTATCTAAATTACATAGGACCATGATCTGGCTTTAAGCATCAAGAAATAAATCAACACTTATATATATAAAACAATATTTTATTCAGTATAATAATATAACCATTATATAGTCCCATTTGTAATGCTGGGCTAAATTGCGAGAACATAAGTTACTCCTGATGAATGATGGTAAACTATGTAATCTTACATAAACAAAGTAACAAATCATGCAATAATAATTTATTTACAATTGTACTTATTAATTGATTTACAATTTATTTTCTTTAATAAAATTAACAAATCATGTAATAGTAATTTATTTACAAAGTATAATCATTAATTGATATGCAATTTAGTTCTTTAAAAAAATTCTTTAATCTTTATACATCATAGTATCAATATATTCATAGATAAGGCAACACATTCACTGTACTTTTAATTCTGACTTCAGTAAAGTTGAATATAATTCTATGCATGTATAAATTCAAACATTTCTTTGATTCAGATATCTTCTAGTACTTACACATACATATGTTCTATATGGGATAGACATCAACATTATTTTTATTACAATAATCATAAGTAATAGTCTTTTTGATCCTAATCCTAAACATATTGTTTATATAATTATAAAAAGATGGCCTTTTAATCCTAACCCTAACTGAATAAACCTTCTATACAATAATTATAAGGAGTGGCCTTTTGATTCTAAACCTAATTTAATATAACTATAATTTATACAGAGATGATTCATTCTGAGATTGATCCTTAATTCAATAAACTGATAGGAATGTATTCTCCCATGTGGCTGTGAACATATGTAAAGTATTAAACATTGAACAAATAACTGCACATATATAAATCCATTTACATAAAGTCCAAGTTTCAATAATCAAATATAAGTTTAACTAGGAATGCATGACACTAATGAAAATAATTATATCATTAAGTATGGTTATTTGAGACTTAAGCAATTTATCTGTGTGCATTGCATTTATATGCTTATAATTATTTCTTTACCTGTTGTTCTTATTAATAACTTATATAAAATTCATAACCTTAGCATACATATGTGATATATATAATAATTATTATTTTTAAAAAAATAATAATTTAATGAGAAGTTATTATAAATTCATTTTTTCTTTCTTTTTTTTTAAACTGACAGTTTTATTCAAATAATATCCAGATACAAGCATTATTTACAAATTTAGATTAGTTAAAATAAAGTATAAGACTCATCAAAACAAAATAATTTTCATTTATTTTTTTGTGATAAATATTCTTTAATTTCTAGCTGCCATTTAAATAAATACTAATTTTTTATTCTGACTGTAGTTATTTAAAGTATTATTCTCAAGTGTTCCAGATTAGATTTAGCTAAAAGTAGTGTCCTTCCTTTTTATTCACAAGGCATAGAAAAATCCTGGGATTTGAATGAAGTAATATTCCAATCTGGTCAAGAGAAAAGAAAAAATTATTCTTATATCAAAATTTAGTTTCTTTCTTGAACCTCATTTTAGTTCTCCCTTTTTTTTTGTTTAAATCAAATTTGCTTATCATTTTGCTTAAAAGAAAATTTTTTTTTTTTTTTATTGAAATGAATAATGAATTGTTCATTTTAATATATATATAGAGAGAGAGAAAAAGATTTTTGATGATAAATATTTTTACAGATAAAAGATATCAAATTTTTTTGGATTATTTTACATGTAAGGTTAGGCAAAAGCTATTCATGCAGAGAAAGATCACTAAATGGGAGATTTCATATCATTATTATTATTTCTTTTCAGATCATTAATGGTAAGATTTCAAAATGACAGTCTAGATATAGTTTTACAATGTTGTAATTAAAAAATTATGACTTTAAAATAACCAATGAATAGAAAAAGATTTAAACATAGAAAAATTGACACCAGAAAGTTCTGGAATTATGTTAATTGCAGTTATTTTTAGAACTTTAAAACATATACCAGGGAAATTTTAATCTTTTGTTAATTGCATAAATTGGGAATGGACTTCAATTGTCAGTCTTGTTGCTGGGTTTGCTATAAATTCTAATTTTTTACTTTCTAGTGTTGGAATTCCTTGTATCAATGAAAGGTTACTGGTTCTAAAATGTTTCTTGCACAATAGTCTGAATACTTATTTAATTAGTGCCCATGCTCTTATGTTACATTTAGAGAGAGAAAGTTTTTATCCTTTGTTGGATTGCATTATTATAGCAATACCATTTAAAGATTGATTTTTTCTTCTTGACACTTTAATGCATGTGCTGGTATAACAGTAGACTTTAACTACAAGTTATTGGAAATAATAGTATTAGGACTATAAATTCAAATGAATTGTTATTATTGAATTTATCGCAACACATGGATTGGTTATTACAAATACTTTGTTTGAAAATCTGCTATAAAGTAACATGGATGCATCTCCACTCAAAATAGTATCATTTAATAGATTACATTAAAACTAGGAGTCAAGCTTAGATTGTTGGACAGATAATAGATTATTCTGCTCCAAGATTAAAATGATAATTGCATTAAAAAACAGATATTATTCCAGTCATATTCAGAAGAAAATTAATGTTGGTTCTTTGGAAGAATATAATATACATATTAAATTTCAATAGCTATTAAACATTAAGATTGGTAATTTGGATCTTCAGGACTGTCATATAACTGAAACATGGAATTCTCTTAAGAGGTATTCTATGCATATAAGTAAATTATTCTTGGGTTTACAAAAAAGAAAAATTATGCCTAGTTTTCTGACATTGATTTTATTTTTAATGATTTAATTAAAAGAAAACATGGCATTTTTTGCTTAACAGAATACCAGATTAAATGTGGAACTTCATAATAATTATAAAGATCTGAAGGCAGAAATTTACCAGCTAACAAGAAAGTTTAAAAATGATTGATGGTTTAAAACTACAAAGAAGATTCAGACATTCACTGATTGTAGTTATTCTAGATCTTTTTTTTTTTTTTGAAGGATTGAAATTAATATATAGACTAAGAAATGGTATCATAATTCTATTAAATTCAAAAATGGTAATCTCTTATGTACTGTCAATGATTTTTTGAAAAGGTGAAAGGAGTATTTTGATCATCTTATGAATAATAATACAAGATTTGAGAGGATGACTTCTAATGATATATCCATTTTATTTATTCATTTAGATTTGGACAAAGATATTTAGCCTGGTGAAGTCAAAACAGCTCTTTTTAATCTTAAAAATTAAAATGGCTCTAAATCCTGATGAAATACCTGGGGAAATTTAAAATATGGTGGTGATATATTAGCTTCAAAAATATTGGAATTTTTTAGAAATATAATGACCTATTAGGTTATGCCACCAAATCTTATGGATGCTTTTATTGTTCCAATTTTTAAAAACAAGGGGAATAGACAAGATTACAGTTATTATTATGGAATATCATTATTATCCGCTACAATAGAAGTACTTTCAAGAATTTTGTTGAATAAATTGCTTTCATTTATTGATAAATGGTTAACAGAGATCATTGTGGTTTTAGACAATTAAGAAGCACTATAGACATGATTTGTTGTCAGGCACTGGCAAGAAGAAGTGTCAAGAATGGAAATCTATGACATTGGTAGTTGATTATCCACTCAAATTTATTTATATTATACAGTTTCTATGAATGGAATGCATTTGAAATAAAAATTGCTATATTTGCTCCAACTTAGTTTTCAATATAATCTTTGAAATTATTTATAGTTAGCTTAATCAAACAGGGATTTGATGTGGAATTTTTAATTTGAATCAATCAAAAGCAAAAACAATAACTTTTTTCTTTTTGGATTCTGGATTTATGTTTGTCTGATGATTGTGCTATTTTTTCCAGTTCAAAAAGATGTTTCGTAAAATTTTCTTAACATTTTGAATATAACATATAGAGACTTTTGGTTCATTAATTGTCAACAAATTCAAAGTTCTTTATCAGTCAGTGATGGAAGAAAAGTTCTCAGTAATATTTAGCTTGGATGGTTATTAACTTGAGAATGAACCAGTTTAAATACCTTTGTATTTTATAAATATAAAAGTGGAATTAGATGTTGAGACAGAACCCAGACTTCAGTGTGCTGCTGTTCCTTTAATAAGTTAAAATATTAGATTATTTAATCATAGGGAAATAACTACTGCAACTAAGTTAGCTGTTATTTTACTGAATTTATTGTATGGAAATGAAATTTGAATACCCTATCACCATAACATAAAGGCATTAGAAAAATCTCATTTAAGAATGCTCCATAAAATTTTAAAATTAAAATACAAAAATCATAAAAACTACCAACAAAAACTTCAGCTTGTTGGATGTGAAAGTATTGTGTCCATTATTGTAAAATCACATCTTCATTGAATTGCACATTGAAATGAATGAATAATAGAAGACTTCTTAAATGAGTGTTTTATGATGAACTTAAGCATGGTTTTCATAGGGAAGGTTAACTCCACTCATGTTATAAGGATTATCTCGAAGATATTCTAAAGAAGTGCAGTGTCAATTGTTCCCATTGGAAAGATGTGGCAGAAAATAGAATACATTGGAGAACTACAATTATGCATAGTGCTGAAGTATTTCAGAAGAAAAGTTTTTTATTGAAGAACTTAAAAGGCAATACTGTAAACAGAAAAATGAATCAGTATTTTTTATACTGATTGGATTGTATAGTCATCCCAAAACTCATTTCTAGAGTAGTTTTTTTTATTATTATTGTTGTTGTTTTTTTTTTTCCATCTTTCTTTTTAAATTTGAAATGGCCATACTCATTTAAGAGTGGCTGTTTATTATTATTAAATAATCATAGCTTAACAATATGAAATTCATATTGATGTCACTGCTACTCCCATAGAGCTATGTTTAACCTATAGTCAAATATCAATAAACTATGAAAAGAATGGATCTATTCTTTTACCTCTATTAGTATTTAAACTTAGTTTATTGACATTATTATAAATCAAAGAATGGATCTGTGAACTAGTTTATGTTCAGCATAAATGTTCTGAAATATTATTTAACTGTTCAGAAGATCAAGGTAATGCCTTAGTTTTAATGATCCCCAAATATCAAATGAAACATCAGTTTAATAAATGTAATTGTAAATAATCATAGTTTAATGATATAAAATTTAAATGGAAATAACTACCACTTCCATTGAGCAATGTTTAATTAATAGTCTAACATCAATAAACTGTGAAAAGAATGGAATGATATTACCCATTGTTAATATTTAAGCTTAGTTCCTCGACATTATAAATCAATGAGTGACTTTATAGTAGCTAAATAATGATTTCAGAGTATTTATGCTGTATATAAATCAAACTAATATATAAATTTTATTCTTTGATTTATATCAATAATAAACTAAGCTTAAATATTAGCAGAACTAAAATAATGGATGATATCATTCCACTCTTTTCATGTGATGTTTGACTACTGATTGGACATAACTTAATGGGAGTAGCAGTTACTTCAGTTTCAATTTAATATATATATTTAAATCAAATAAAATGTTAACAGTAGAAATAAATTTTATAAGAGACTATTACAAAACCAGAAATACATTCAGATGGTTTCATAATTTTCTTTAACTGGTAACTTTAATTTAATGAAAGTAAACATCTTAGAATATAATGTAATGATGTTTATTTCCACTAAATTTAAAATTTAAATGATTTCCAGTTGCAGGTTATGAAAATAACTGAAAGTGCATCTGCATTTTGTAATAGTTTCTTGTAAAATTTATTTCTACCCCTAATACTTTATTGTTTTATTATTATAAATATATGCTGTTATTCAAAGCTATAAAGAATGAGTGGTAGCAATAACACCATTTAAACATGACTAAAATATTTTTTTTAAAAAAACAGTTATTTTAATTTATACAACATGCAAATCTAATGCTATTAATTTAATAAGTTTCAACACAGTATGAACTCAATTGTTATTTATTTCTTATGTTTAGCTATTGTAGAAAATACTAACTTAGATTGAAGACATAAGGCATGAAATCAGAGATGAACTGTAGATTTTTACCGATCTGGTTGCTAAAAAAAAATCAAATCATGAATTTATTGCAAGCATGCTGAATTACTATAATTTAAAAGATAAACATTTTAAGCAAAAGTGAAATATTCATTTTTTATGTTAATATCATTTACTTTCTTTATTACTTTTATGATGCTTCATATAATTATAATCCACTATTGACATTTTCGATTGCGCCAGTAATCTTCTTCAGAACTATAACAAACAATACAATACATGAATACAAATATACATGAACATATAATTTACATTTTATATATATACATATATTCTATCTTATAATCAATATTCATATACCTACATATATCTTTATATACTTCTATATATATATATAATTATTCCCTCTTTGTATATAATACATTTTAACATTTTTTATATTTATTAATCAATAGTTCCCATTAAAAAAAATTTTGGACAGAATAAAAATAAATAATAATAATATTAGTAGGGATTAAAAATAATAATAGATTTAATTATATAATAAATAGAAAGAAGGAGCTATTAAGTACATGTACAAAATTTAAAAGCTTTGAAAATATAAGTAGAAGATAGGTATAAAATATGTTAAAAATATTAAAAAATAAGTTAAAATAATTAGTAATAAAAAGATAAAAAATAATATTATAGATTAAAGAAAATTATACATATCAAATGTTAATATAATGAATAATAATGTAAAATATGAATATATATAACATTAGAGTTAAACATTTAAAAAAAAAGTAATAATAAAATAAAAAATAAATGAAATAAAAGTAATATATATATATGATTATAGGAAGTTTTGATTGATAAATATAATAAAGGTTAAAATGTATTATATATAAAGAGATAATAATTATATAAAGAGGGGTTTATAAAGGTATATGAATATTGATTATAACATAAAATATATGTATATTTGAATTCATGTATGTATATTATGTTTGTTATAATTCTGAAGAAGATTGCTAGGGCAATCGAAACCATTATTAGCAGGTTATAATTATATGAAGCATTGTAAAAGTAATACAGAAAATAAATGATATTAATAAAATGTTTTCACTGACTTTTGCCAAATGAAGTTATATCAAACAATTTTTTTCTTAATAAATTAATTTTAATTTGATATGTAATGTATGGTTTAAACTATTTACCTGCTTTTATGAAATCTTTTATCTTCAGCTGCTGATGTAATAATTCTAATTATATGTTTAATTGTGAATTATTTTGGAATTAAAATAGGCTTTTTATTGTAAAAGTTTTTTTAAATGAATGGTTATATATAAGTTTTTACCATCATTCCATTTCCATTTACTCATTAACACATTCAATATTTCCTCCATCTGGAATAAAATAAAGTGTCAAATTACGAGAATTATAAAAATTCATATCACTTATTTACATAAATCTTTTTAAATAGCATTTTAATTTTCATTTAATATTGTAATGATCCTGCCAGATGTCATATGTGACCATCAAAGTTAATTTAGCACAAATTTTAATAATCGTAAAGATATGAAAAGTTAGTGCTTATTAATTAAAATAATCTTTTGAGATTTCACATTCAAATACAAATGACAGAAATGAAACAAGATAGGAGTTAAATATAATGTAATTCAATCATAAATCATACTAATGGCCAGACGTAATTATAATATTAAAAATATTACAAATTACATCACCTTTCTAGATTATTAATCACTCCTAAATGACTGAAGGGAAATTAGTTTCTGTATGGATTACAAATTTATATTGTGTTAAAAACTAGAGTGCCATTCCAAACTGGGAAATTCATAGGAGAATATACCACACCATCAGTCTTATTAAAAACATTACCACAACTAATTCAGTAGAATATGAACTCTTATCTTTCTATACTTTAAACTTAATTTATAATTTAAATGATAGAACTTATGAGAAGAGAAACAGAAGGTCAGATTAATAATAACAAAAAAAATATTTATGATACAATAAGACATATAAAATATTTAAAACATCACATTAAATTATAAAATAATAAGCTATTTAAACATTACCAACCTTCAAGTAATCACTTCTTTAAACACCAAAATTTTATCATTGTTTAAAATCCCTTTTATGTTAAGCTTAACATTTTTTCCTTTGTTTGCTTTTCATTATGGGATCTATTTCAGTATTGAAGATGCTGTACATCATCCTTGAAAATTTAGAAGCAATAATTTTTTTTAGTTCTTTTAGCTGTTTCAAGTTTTAATTTTTTCAGATCATATTTCTATATCTCTCCAAAAAAATATGTTGTAAGAGAGGACTTTCAGTTAACAATCACTTTGCAAACATCAATTTTTACTTTAGGTTTAGTAGAATTCAGAAATGGCAGTTCAAGTTTGATCATATATCAGTCTGAAGTTAAATAATTGATCCAGCGTAAATGATATACACACGTAAATTAGTTGCTGTGAATAATAATATCTATTTTATAATATTTATCTTTGTTCATAACTTGGCTACTAATAAAAATAAATTTAAAGTTTTTACAAGCTGCTAAGGATGATTATAAAACAAAAGATACTAGAAATGCTGGCAAGAATGCTAGCTTTCAATAAAAATTTTAAATCACATTTATTTAAACTATCACTGATTAAAATAATAAATCATATTCTATTATTTTTCTAATCATAAATTTTTTTAAAGTGATTTTTTTAATTACAATAAAAATATTCATTCCAATATAAAAATTTTTTTTAAAAATTTGACATTTTAAACAAAATTAAATCTTTTTTTTAATTACATTTTATTTTAAATTTTGAATAATTGACCTTTGAACTTGAACTTTAATCTTAGAGATGACACAAGCACCTTCAAGTTTATAAACAAAAAGAATTCTTTTTCTCTTTTTTTTTAACTATTGTTTTTATAAATTGTTACCTATAGATAACCAGCACGTAACTACCTTTGTAGTCAATTATGTATCTTGCTGTCAAGCATTGTTAGCTGAGAAATCATCGCAGCTGCCTTGCAAGCAATTAGTTTGTTGCAGACGGTTGTGGGTTTGCCTCCCGGCCGATGCTATGACACATGAAAAAAAAAATTATGTATCTTGCTTTGCAACCAATACATTTCCCACCCTCCAGGCTAGAAATAAAATAAGTCAATTCAAACCTTGACATTGGATGATTTTATTTCTACACTAAACATTAATACTAAATTCATACATATAACCTTAATAATGAACTAGAAATTAAGTAAGTGAGGCAGCAAATTTGAAATCACCTTCAATAGTAAAGTAAAAATAAACTTAGAGGTATCAAATTTAAAACCACTTTTTCATATGAAAGTAAACTGACTAAATGCAAATTAAACTGAATAATGATCTGAAGATCAAAATAATAGAGGTATTAATCTTAAAATCACCCATATGAAAGTAAACTGTCTAAATGTTAATTAAATTGGATAATAAGCTAGAGATCAAAATAGTAGAAGTACTAGTTCCAATACTAAAATAAACTGACTAAATATTAACTAAATCCAATTTTAATTTCTTAAGAATGTTGCACTACATTGCAAGCCTAATTGTGCATACTTTATTTATGTTTTATTGACTATCAATAGAATTTACTTCCTCACTTTGTTGTAACTGCTCATCATTTGTAAGCTTCATGTCTAAGCTTTGTTGCTCTTTTATACATTTTATTTCTATTACATCCCCGTACCATTTTGTTCTCCCCCTTCTGTTACCTCACATAGAAATTCTATTTTGCTTTCTTGCTCAATTTTATTTTGATGTATTTCCTGGCATGCCTCTTCAACTTTATTCTCAATCTGGGTTAAATCTTCCTATAACTTTTATAATTTCTTCTCTCATCTGTTCATATCCCCTTCCAATTTGAGACTCCAGTTTTTCAAATATTTCATTTTGTTTTTCAAATTTTATAGTTGTCTCTTTGTTTTGACTTTCTCTTTTTTCTAATATTTTACTTTAGTTTTCAAACCTTATGGCTGTCTCTTTATTTTGATTTTCTTTTTTTTTTTCATTTTGTTCTTCAAATTTCATAGCTGTCTCTTTGTTTTGAATTCTTTCTAATATATTATTGCTATAAGCTCATTTTTATTTGAGACTTCTACCTGATCATTAATTTGTTCCTCACTGGAAATGTTATCTTCTTTTTTTTATGGAGCCTGCATTTTTGCTTTTGATCTAATATACATCTGATTAATCACAATAATTAACTACAATATTTACTCTTTTTAATAAACTATTTTTAAAATATTTTTATTTAATTTCTTATTCAATGGATTGGTGTGATCATTCACCCTTTCACTCTATAACCCTATCTATTACTACCTTCCTGATTATTTTATTATCTGCCCTTTCACAAGTTTACCTTATTAATATGAATACTTAATTATATTAATTGCTTCTATTTTCTCTGAACATCAAAATTCAACCAATATAAAATTTAATTCAGTTATTATTTTAACTGTTAATTTCTTCTCTGTTCTCACATTTCTCATCAAATTATTATTCTTTTATTAAATAGCCAGGGTATTGAGCACTCACATTAGATGCCAATTTATAACTGACTTTATTTTTATTACTAGATACTCAGAGTCATTCTCCAGCATACATGTTAGGTGCTGATTGTAATGATCCTGTCATTTGCCAAATGTCATCATCATAGTTAATTTAACACAAATTATAATAGTCATACAGATATGAAAAGTAAAGTCTTACTGATTAAAATAATATTTGAGATTTCACATTCAAATCCAAATAACAAATGAAACAAGATAGGAGTAAAATATAATGTAATTCAATCATAAATCGTACTAATGGTCAGACATAGCTATAATAATAAAAATATTACAGATTATACCTCTTTCCAGACCATTAATCATTTCTAAGTGACTGAAAAGAAATTGGATTTACTGTGGATTACAAATTTATATTAGGCTAAAAACCAGAGTGCCATCCCAAACAGGGAAATTCATAGGAGATTATATCACACCATCAGTCTTATTAAAAACACTACCACAACTAATTCAGTAGAATATGAACTCTTTATCTTTCTAACTATTATAAATTTAATTTGTAATATAAATGGTAGAACTTATAAGAAGAGAAACAGAAGGTCAGATTAATAATTAACAGAAAAAAAATATTTATTATACAGTAAGACATATAAAATATTTAAAACATCATTACATTAAATTATAAAATAATAATTACTTAAACATTGACATCCTTCAAATGATTATTCTTTTAAACTTTAAAATTTTATCAGTGTCTTCAGTTTAAAATCCCTTTTATGTTAAGCTTAACATTTTTTCCTTCGTTTGATTTTCATTATGTAGTCTATTTCAGCATTGAAAATGTTGTACATCATCCTTGAAAATGTAGAAACAATAATGTTTTTTAATTTCTTTAGCTGCTTCAAGTTTTAATTTAATCGTCATATTTCCTTAGATCATATTTCTTCACCTTTCCAAAACAAATATTCTGTAAGTGAGGACTTTCATTTAATAATCACTTTGCAAACATAAATTTTTACCATAGGTTTAGCAGAAATCAGAAATGGCACTTCAGGTTTGGTCACATATCAGACTAAAGATAAATAATTAATCCTGGGTAGATGATGCACACATGGGAATTAGATTTTGTGATCCATAATATTCATTTTATAATATTTATCTTTGTTCATAATTTGGCTGCTAATAAAAAGAAATTTAAAGTTTTTACAAGCTGCTAATGATGATTGAATAACAAAACTTAGACTGGAAATGCTGGCAAGAACGCTAACTTTCAATAAAAATTTTAAATCGCATTTATTTAAACTATCATTGATTAAAATTATAAATATATTCTATTATTTTTCAAATCATATTTTTATAATTTTGACATTTAACAAAACAAAATTATTTTTTTTATTTTGTAATCATTTGATTTCAAAATTTGAATAATTTGCCTTTGAATCTTGAACTTTAATCTTAGAGACGACACCAATTAAAATTTGTAAAGAAAAAATTCTTTTTTTTTTTTTTTTACTATCATTTTTATTAAAATTGTTACTCAAAGATAATCAGTGCTTAACTACTCTTGTAGTCAATTATGTATCTTGCTTTGCAACCGATACACTTGTCTGAAACATATCTTTTTTTTTAATCATCAACTGAATGATGTTTATTTCTGAACCATGATTGGATGTAGGGATTGAAGAAGTAGTGCTAAAATAAACTAAGAATTGAAATAGAATTTTTTTTTTTTTAATTTGATGTAAAGAATACAATGGCATAATGATTAATGTATCTCCCTGCTATTTTTGTAATCTGGAGTTTATGTCTAAATCAGATGAATTTGGGGGAAAATTTAGATCATAAGCAGGCTACTTTTTTTTTTAAGATAATTGTCCTGTAGCCATCCCATATGGTCATTTTGTATTGCATGCTAAATGGATATCTAATGTTACTGGCTAAAATGTAAATGTCACAGATTAATCTGAGTCAGATAAATGTTAGTGTACTGGATAACACAAGAAATCCAATTGCAATATGAGCCTGATGGGAAGGTATTATACCCCTACTGATGTTAAAATCATGGTTGCCTTTTCCATACCTGATACTATTTTCAATGTAAATAGTTTTTTTTTCTGTGTCTTATCTTTATTTTTTTTCCTTTTATGTGACTTCAATTGTTTAAGTTAATCTTGGGCTCAGTCATCATGAGATTTTAATGCCATTGTCATCTCTTTAAACTAAATGTGATAGTGGGATTGTGTGTCTAAAACTAAATTCTGTAATTATATCCTTATTAATTCAGATGCAAATTATTTATTTTTATTTTTTGTATTCTTTATCTGTATTGTTTGTTTTTTTATAATTAGAATGGTCATTCATTTACAAGTAATTGCTAGTAGTAATTTTTTTACTTTATTAATATTTTGTGAAACATCTCTATGAACTGAAACTATTTTAGCAATCGGCTCTAAAAGCTACTGCAGATCTATAATACTATATTGCTGCATATAATACATTTGAATCTTAATGTTTAATTGTAGTAATTAAAGATATTACACAAAATATATCTATATTTGTATATACATTATAAATCAGCTAATAATAAAATATATTTCCATTGTATTTTGGCAAAAAGAAATAATTTTTATTTATATCTAAATATGTGTGGTGCTAATGTGGCATTAAATGTGTTTAATGTAGACTTGCTTTAAGCCAGGATTCTTTTAAGTAGTCATCATGTCTCAAATTAATTTTGGTTATAAGTTTCAGAAGAAACTTTTTATTTCAGTATCAGAATTTTCACTCTATTGGTTAACTTAAAGTACTTTTTTTTTTTTTTTGGAAATCTATTAGTTTCATATTGGTACTGAAGTTTGTTGCATGATCATATGCATCTCACATAGTAATAACTATATATCTAATGAGTTGTATAGGTTCATATAAAAATTAATCAATTAGTTGTAATTCATTAAAAAATTCTTTATAATTAAAGGCTGATAAACTGCTCAGACAAATAATTAAATTACATAATTATTAATAATATAATAATGTGTTATTAGTCATTTAAATAACATTTACATTAATGAAAATTATTATATATCATTCTTAATATATTTGTATTCTATTTTTCTTTTCACCTTATATCCTTCTATATACATTGATAAAATTATAAAAAATTAAATCCATCTTTTTTTATTGCTGGAGCAATACTTGTTTTATCCATCTTAATCAATCTGACAGTTTTGACTGACCAGCAATCTTATTCAGAGCTAAAATATATAAAAATAATTTTAAATTGTTATCATATAAACAATATATCCCATTATAAACTGACACCTTTTTATATATTATATATATATATAAATCAAATATGTTATATATACATATTTTATATATATATACAATTACAAAAAAAAGCAAGTCAGATGTCACATGACCTAATTTAATAAGCTTGTATTTACAAATGTTATATATAGAGCTCACAAAATAAGCTCTTAACAAGCTTTGAGAATATCCCCAACTCCAGACTGGTTTTTGCTACTGGCATCTTCAGTGAGATTCTAAGATATTCAAGCATTAAATTAAAAATATCAGGACAAGCCCAGCACTTTATCTAATGTATAATATTTAAGTAGAAAATCTGAAATTTTCAGACATCCATATGTCTTCCAATCTAGCTATCTAACTTAAATAGCCATGTAGGACTTAACTAAGTTCAGATACACCATGTATTAATAGCTTTAGCAATATAAAATTGCCAAAGCCTTAATAGCAAAAAATAAAATTACAAAAAAATCAAGTCAGATGTCACATGACTTAATTTAATACGCTTGTATTTACAAATGTTATATATAGAGCTCACCTCATTGACGACGCCAGTAGCAGAAACTGGTCTGTGGTTGGAGATATTCTCAAAGCTTGTTAAGAGGTTATTTTGTGAGCTCTATATATAAAATTTGTAAATACAAGCTTATTAAATTAGGTCATGTAACATCTAACTTGATTTTTTTGTGATTTTATTTTTTGCTATTAAGGCTTTGGCGATTTTATATTGCTAAAGCTATTAATATATGGTGTATCTGAACTTAGTTCAGTCCCATATGGCTATTTAAATTAGATAGTTGTATTGGAAGACATATGGATGTCTGAAATTTTCAGATTTTCTACTTAATAGTTATACATTAGATAAAGTGCTGGGCTTGTCCTGGTATTTTTAATCTAATGCTTGAATATCCTTGCACCTCGCTGATGATGCCAGTAGCAGAAACCGGTCTAGGGTTGGGGATATTCTCAAAGCTTATTAAGAGCTTATTTTGCGAGCTCTATGTATAACACATATATACAAATACTACATTCAATATATATATATACACCAAATGTCTCTTTAAAATCTATATCTCATTTGCATTAGAAAGTGATAAAGGCAGTAAATCCTTACTATTTTACAAAATATGTTTCTTTATTATTTTTTTATTATTAATCTAACTATTAATGCATAAACTTTAAGTTTAATATTATAACGTTTTCCGTTTTACTAGGCCTCTACACGCTAATATAAACTGCGTGCGAGTTGATCAAGCTATGTCAAAAAAGAAGAAAGTTGTATTTCTATCCTAAAAACACAGCTATATTTTCTGATCAACTCGGCATAGTAATTGTTGAGAATTATGCTATCGACGAGATCAGCTTTTAATTTATTTGATAGGCGCCAGAATTCTGCAAGAACCCACTGAACCGTCACATAGCATCTGGCAAACAAAAAAGAAAAATATGTTTTTAAACTAATCGGTATTGCATCATACCGTAACAAGAATTATTTTCTCCTTTTTGATTATTATTCCTGGGCTTGTTTAAACATATTGGCAAGGTAAATTTCGTTTTAAATCTTATTAAACTAATAATAAATTTAATACTAAAAAAAATAATAACTATTATTAATAATGCAAAATGAAAAGGTTGATAAAAGTAAAATCTCTTTTATTCTAACAAACTAAAAATATTTATAAGTTAAATTATGAATTAACTAAACAGGAAAGTACACACACACTAATCCAGATAATGAATCGATTAACAAAAACAGTTAGATTAAGCAATTAAAGCAATTTAATAATGTCCCAAGATCTTGTATAAAATTCTTTATTAGAAAGTCTCTTGAATACGAAAAGAAAAGTCTATATCAGGATGGTAGTCTAAGCTTAGATAAATAATTGTTTGCAAACTTTTAAGTCACTATCAGGAAAATTTATTCTTAACTTACCGGTAAGTTCATGTAGGTTTATGGGATCCCAGATCATGAGAATTTCCATTGGTCTCTCCTGCCGGCGTCTTCCATTATTGTTCTGTTCTATAGCTGGAGAAAAGGCACGGTTGTAGTGACCCTTTTATTGCAAAAAGCGGTCTTCACAAGTCCCGTTTCCATGCTTGCGTGACAGCTTGGTACAGCAAGGGGCATACCTGTGTAGAAGTATATTTCTTGCCACAGGTTATGCTCGCAGAAACCTCCAACTTTCAGAGACGTAACTAGAAGTTAAAGAGAAGACCTAGATTGAAGTTGTCCTCTCCTTTTTATATCGCGATCCAGTTTATGAAACTTCTGCGCACTCTTTTGTCTTTTTATCAACATATAAGATAATAATCTTGTACACTCTCTCTTAAATTTAAATTACAAAGTCTTAATTTTTTTTAGCATTATTCTTCCATCTTTAATCAGCTAAAAATATTTTTCTTTTAGCTTATACTTTTGGAATTCTTTTAATTTATCTGGATTAGTAATCTACATGTCATTTATTCTTTCCAATATTTATTTCCAATTAGATAAAAAAAAAATAAGAATGACAATTTTAACTTTCATTGCACGTTTTAACAAAAATTATACTAATCAAAAAAAAAATCTAAATTTACTTTTTTAGCTTTTACCAAATGCCAATATATTTGCAACGTATATAAATAAACGTTACAATATTTATCATTAACTAAGTTAATAATAAGTTTAATTAATATTTATTATTTTTTAAGTTAGATACATTTTTTTATAATTTTGATAATATTAATTAATATAAAAAAATATTTTATAAAATAGTAAGATCTTATTGCCTTTGACTTTTTAGATAAAAATGTAATATAGATTTTGAGGATATAGGTATATTGAATGTATTGTTACAGAGAGGAAGAAAGGTAGATTTGTTTAATTAAATGTTTCCATATTATCATAAATTTAAGTTAAAAGCACATATAAACAATGGATTTTTTTTTTGTCTAATTAATTATCCTGTTTCATATTATTAAGCTTAACATTTAAATCTTATTTATTGCTCAATTTTTATATCTCGGTCCCATAAAAGTTAATGATACAATTATACATAAATATAATAAATATTTTTTAGATAATTCATTATAAAATAGGCTAATGGCTTTATTGCTTGGGAGTTCATAAGAAGTTTGAGTGCCAGAATTGATCTTCAGATGCCAAACTGTTCAGGGAATATTCATTGCGCATGTTAATGATGTAATGGCTTTATTATTTTATGATATAGCTTAATATAGAAGTTGTTAGAATAAATTGTATTAAAAGAGGAATAGCAATAGTAAACTAACCAGTGATGGTTCTATTCATAGCTATTCCACATGCCTTTTGGCAGAGAACTTAACATTTGTATATAAAGTTTATGCTTAATCAAGGCATTAAAATAATTTTTATATAATTCACAAATTTTAGAAATAATATAGGATAATAGTCTGTGATGATAAAAAAAAAAACTATAAAATCAGAGTTAATGATTACCTGTTTAAAGTATTCCCTACTTATATGAGTCTGGCATAAATAAATCTGTTCTTACTTAAAAGCATTTGTTATATGTATATGTGTATAATAATTTTTGGCATAGGTTAAAAGAAAACTTTAAATACTTTTGATTATTTTATACTTTTATGATATAATAAATGTAACTATAAAAACTATTATTTTTATTTTTACATTTGCTTAACATAAAATATATTTATATACATAAAAAACTGCACAAAATATCATCATAAAAATTTTTTTATTTTCTCATATTGTTTAAATTTGAATAATAATATAACTTAACAATACAAAAAAGAAAAGATCTTGTTTAAATAATAATAATAATAATAACCTTATTAATTATGTAATTGTATAAGCTTTAAAAAAGTTTACAATATAATAATGCTTTGTAATGCCTCAGAACAAATTTATAAAATTATAATATGGGATGTAAGCATATTTTAGAGATCAGAGGAAGCATACATTTGTAAATACTTTTTTTAAGAAAGAAAAAAAAATTGTTTGTTTTGGTAAATCTTACAATTTCTTTTTTATATGGGACAAATTATAGCTATTATTTTGGCTTCAAACTTTAATTAACCTCCCAAGCGACATCCATATTATAAAATAAATAGATTTATTTTTCCATTATCAGCAAAATTATTTTTTAATTTAAGTTAAACTTAATTTGGAAAATTATGTTATTGTACAATGGTTGAGATAAAATTATATTATATCAATTACTTAATACAGATTGCAATTGTATTTTAACAATAGCATTCTTTAAAAATTAATTATTTGATATAAATAATTTATTTAAAGGATGGTGCTGCACCTACCCAAGAAGACAGATTATTAGTAATTGGAGCAACAAATAGGTAATGTCCAAAAATTTTTCAAAATGAACCTTTTTTTAATGATAGTTTTTTAACATATGATAAACAGTTGTTTTTTTTTAATTTATAAAAATTAAAATATATTATATAAAATGTCAATAGCCCTCCCAAACGCTATGTTTTTCTAGATATGACACCTTGTGAATAAGTACAAAGTCTGAATTTCGAACCTTTTGATTGTACTGTTTGAAATTCAGACTTTATATTTATTCACAAGGTATTATTGCTGGAAAAACATAGCATTTGGGAAGGTGACTGACATTTTATATCTGAATTTTTAGCTAGCAATATGCATTAGGTTTATATGTTATATATTGAAACCATTATGGGTTTCATGGCATGGAACATAATAGTGTGTGAAAGGAAAAGTAGAAACAAACACAGTCAAATGTTTTTGTTGATATGTTCTACAATGCACTGGAATAGCAGTAAAGAGTAAATAATTTTGAAATTAAATTTTATTATAACTTAAACATTTTTAAAAAAAGATCTAATTAAATTTTATTAATTCTGATTTTGAAATTAAAACAAGCATGTTTTTATGTTACAATAGATATCCCGGTAATTATAAAATTTCACGATCTATTTTAGAAATCTTTTTTAAGTAAAACTTGTATTATATATTTTAATAAAATTCTACTATCTATTTTAGGAAGCTTTTTTTAAGTAATGCTTGTATAACATTTTTATAAAATTCCACTAAATGGTTTTTCCAAAGGATTAAAGTGAATTAAAAGGTCATTAAAAGATAGGAAAAACATTTTTAACTAAGGTATTTTTCCCCCACATTCTAACTATAAAAGGGTTGGAAAAAACATTGGAAGGTAGCCCTTAAGTGATTCTGGGTAATTCTTAAGAGTTCCAAGAGTTGGACAGATTATGAAAGAAACTACCATGAAAATATAACTGAAGACAAGGAGTGGGACAGCAGCTGCTATTAGTTCATGATGATGGAGTTTGGATTTATCTATAAGTAAGATCAAACTTCTCTGCCTCTCTATAGCCAATATTGTACTAGATGGCTGTCTGATGTCTATCAAATCTTAGACTAAATGGGACATTTGAATGTCAACAGTTACCTGAATTATGCCTGTCCTGATTATGAGAGTCCATCAGCTTCCTAAAGAATTAGTTATATGTATGCTGTTTTATCTATATCAAAGAACCACAGATAGCTGGTGAGTAGTATTATATATATATTGAAAATAATTTATATGAAAATGATATTTAAAATCTAGAATTTAAAAGTAAAACGAGTAAATAATTTTTGTTTGAGTTAAATATCTAAAATAAAGAATTAATTCATAGATGATTTTATATTCTATAGGAGAAAGAGTAAACTCCCAAAGCATTTCTAAATTGGAAAACAAAGGAATGTGCTGGAGTATTTTTTTAAAAACATTTATAATTAATCAAAGGTAACCTGTCAAAGATTGATAATACTTTTTTTAAAAAAAGTTGGGGGGGGGGGAGAAAATTGAAAAACTTTTATGAATTTTATGTATATTTCAACAAGGAATTAATTTTGAAAAATATAATATTTTTAATAATTTTATTATTTTGACAAATTAAAATATAAGATGTAAATATCAGTGTGAATGTACAGTTCCATGCATACGCACATATATGTTAAATTAGTCATTAATTACGTATTATAAAAAAATGAATTTCTTTTATAGGTTTATGACAATTTAAATATATTAATAAATTGTTATATCACACGATTGTGTGCTGGCATGTATATGTTTATGTAAACCCGTTGTGAGGTATTTATAAATGAAAATGTGATAGCTCATTTTTTGTATTATAATTTTATGACAATTCAAATATGTTCATAAATTATAATGCACGTCTGTATGCATGTATCAATGTGTGTCAGGTAGACATAAATATGTTAAAATTAATCATTATGACAAATTAAATATGTACATTTTGTCATCTGTGTGCTCATATATGTGTTTTATGTAAACCTATTACAACATATATACAAATCACAATATGATAGCATTTTTCTTTTTGTACATTAATCAAAATCAGTAGGCTTAATTTATATTTGTATAGCCATATTCTGTGGACCTTAATTTCATTTTTTATTGATATTAATAAATTGATATTTTATGCCTAAAATTATTCCAGTGAACTTAATCCTAAATAGTTTAAAATATTATATGTTGCATCAGCTCTTATTCAGGATAACAGTTATAGAACTTATTCTTCGAGCTAGATTTGTGCATAACGGTCTGTATATAAAAGGGGATTATATTTGTCTTTATGGACATCCAGTTGATGATGATGATGATTCTGGATTGACACAAAGGGGTATTTTTTAAAATCCATGCACTATATTTTATTTAGTATTTATTTAGAAATTAAGTTTATAGTTGGACAGACATTAATGATACTAAGTGGCCAAAGCATTGATGATAATTAGTATATTTTAATATTCCAGCATTATTGTTTTTATTGTTATATATTCTGATGGATTAGCATTTAAGTTTGTGCATTCAAATCCAGTCACAAGATTGACTGTTGATTTTATTGTTGATTTACTTCATTGTTAATCATTAATGATGATGGATGGTTATTACTTTTGGGTAGTGCTGATGAACTTATAGTTAATTATAGTTTACAGTTAGCTGTGCTGGTCTCGGATCTCATGTACATTACTTTTATCATTCTTTTATGTTAAATTTGATTTTTAATTTTATATTTAAAATCCAGTTGACTCGGGGTTGATGAGAATGAGCACCATCATCCCAGGTTAACTTTTATATTTTCCATACCTTTATAATATATATATATATATAATATTTAAGCAGTATATAAGATGGTGACTTGAGAATAATTTTTGTAAATATGCATTTTTTTCATTGTGAAAGTTTTATTATATACCATTCACCAGTCATTCTTCAGGCATTATGCTATTCAAGTTCAGATAGATGACTATACTAAAAAGTTTCCTTTCTCGGAATCAAACCAATAAGCCAGACATTATTCTGAAAGTTTGTTTTGACATTATCACCTGTTATTTTTTGATTATTCATGTGTAACGGTCATATTTGTACATTCACGCAACAAAATCCAGAATCCTGGCAAATTGTACTAAGGCTGATCTGGATGAGGGGTTGAGACCTCGAATCTGATCACATCTCAGCTCCTCTACCAACACTCCATGATTTACTACCCTATGGATGACATATATCAGGCTACACTCAGAATTTCTTAGTTCGCGTGCCGGCAGTAGCAAAGAGTGGAGCAAGAGACTCGGGGAATATTAACTAAATTACTATATACTTTAAATAAACACACCCATCTATGGCTGGCTAGATAATGCATATATTAATAAATAACACTAATAAACTTAACTAAGATTTAGAAGTAAGAGATTTAACTTAAGATTTGGGATGGATTACGAATGAAACTCAACACACTGGTTATAATTTAATATATTTTAATTAATCAATGCATTGGAGAACACACACCGGTGTAAACGATGAGCAAGAAACAGAATCGCATCTGATGCACTATATTTAAGAGTTGGTTACAATTTTAATAATCTACAATCTCTAATTATGCCTTAATTTCACTATGCCCTACCTATTAGATTTGCGACAGTTAAGTCAGTGCAAGAATGGTGATTTATTATCTTCTAATATTTAATAAAAGTCATTTAATAACACATAAACGAGCTGCAATAAGCTCTCTATGCAGATTATATATGTACAAATCAGACTACACATTCAGATCAATGCTGAAATATTACTTTATGGCGGTATGAACTAGAGCTTTGTAGTATGATTTCAGATACTATGGTGTATATATATTACTAGAGACTTGTGTACGCCTCAAATGTGTAGTTAATCAGGGAATTCAGTACTAAGTACTTGATTCTTGTGGACCGTACGACTCGCTGTGAATAAAGTGAACACATAGTTCGGTGATCAGAGCAGCTTATAAAAACAATCTGGACTCTCATGTTCCAGTTCTGAAGAAGAGCTGTCCAAACTAAGAAGATGATGGGGTGGCCATTAAAACCAGAAGCCCATTCATATAAAAATATACAGCAAGGTGTATATGCATGTATGTGCTTCCTAAAGACACATTCGCCATGCTAAACATAATAATAATGAATAACTAAAACTACGCAAAATTCTATAGTTTCATTCCGCGAAACTACCAGATGCCAGTTCGTAATTAGCATTCTTAAAACATGCTAAAAGAAATATATAAAAGTAATCTGAGTTCTTAATAAACCTGCACAGTTTATAATATAACCAAAAGAGGGCTAAAGCATATCTGGGACTTAAGTAGTGCGTATAATATGCTTTATAACTCATTCTTGTCTTTATTAACTAATTATTTATTGATTTGCAAACCTAATGATAATAACAATAATAATAGTAAGCTAAACATAATAGCTTAATGAAAATATTTAGGTTTTCAGAGCCGAGATTTGGGTGTGTTTGCTAAAGAGCAAAATTACTTAATTCGGAGAGAATGTCTAATCATCTCTTCCCCTCAAACTTTATTCATAAAATCAATCTCCACTCTGAATTGGGCATAGCATAAATTATAAAATAAATATATATAAAACAAATAAGAAGGTGTGACCACAGATTAGAAAGATAGAATAATAACTAAATAAGTGATTATTAACAAGTATTTAGATTTTTATATTTTAAATTAATCAGTAGGCACATTTACAGGTATTATTTTAGAAGTTAAATAATATTTTACTGATTGAAATTTAGCTTTTATTTTATTAAAACATTATTACAATTTAGATTTAAAAGTTTGTGCACATTCATAGATTCATTTATAAATTTAATAGAATTATTTTTAAAGATTTCTGCTGGGAAAATTCATTACTGCGTCTTCACTGATGAGGCTCCTGTAGTTAATCACCATCATCTTCGGCTGGGCTTGTGTGATGTCTTCTTAGCAGGCTGTGGAGCTTGAACTCCAGCTTGAGCATTGACCATTTTTTGCAAAGGAAGAGAGGCAGTAGTTGCTTTACTCAAAAGTTTACATGGTAGAAAAATTAACGAGTGAACCCCCCCTTAGCAAAACTTAAAGTTATTTATACTAAAAAATCTGTAATTCGAGCGATCTGTTTACATCTTTTTACAAAGTTTTCTTAGTAATTAAAAATGCATAAAAGTGAAAACTTTGGTCATTTCTGGGTGAGAACAATAACAGTCAAACAGGTCACTCCATGTTTTTAGTTTTTATTTTTAAAAGACATTAAAATTTTGACTATAAGTTTGATTAATTATTTGCAGATGGTTTTCTAAAAATTACAAATTTTTAACTTTTTTTTAAAGGGTTTATATTCATAAATGTGTGTGTGTGACTACCCTGGAATAGAAATTTATATACAAAAGCCTTTAAATCAAAAGTTTTTAACTAAGAATAATGTAAATTTAAATTAATTTAAGAGTTGTAATGCTTTTAAATCGATTGCATTATGGCTTCTTTCACATATATATGTAGGTAATTACATACATATAACAATGTTCACTTAATTAAATTATACCATTTTATTAAATTTTAAATTTATAGCAGCATATGCATTATATGGATACAAACATTAATGTGGCTGTTGAATGTGCGCACATATACAATTACCCGCACATACATTTAAATATATGCTATTATAATTAAAATAAACTTATTAGGAGCTTATATACATGGACTGGGATGGTTTAAACTAAGGAAAAGTTACTACTATGGATGGCCAAATAATACCGTTTCACATACTTACAGAGATGGCTCTGAATTAAAGAGAAAAAAGTTGATGTTTTAAAAAAATTTAAATGTAGGTTAAAGAAATCATTGTTTTGCCACAAATTTAAATAGTATTTAATAAATATATGTACACACATCTGTATAGATGCACTCATATATATGTATAGATGCACACGTATATATAAAGTAATATCTTTCTTTCAATTTCTAGCATTAACATATAAGCAGTGAGTTTAATCAGTGAATACTAAATGACAATGCAAGTCAAACTTCTTTCGTGGTATTTCTAACTAATCAGCTTTCTGTTAGTTTAGTTACCATTATACTTTTAAAATTTTGAAAACTAAGAAAATCAGCATAGATAATTATACAATTCTGATACAAGGTCACCCATTATTTTTAGTGACCTTAATTTTAAAATTAAGTTGATAAAAATAAGTATCCACTGCTAATGACACCTTTTTTATTATTATTTAAAAGTATTACCACTAAATGACCAGTGATTTTAAGCATTGTTTACATATACATGTTTTTTTTAGACCTCAGGAAATTGATGAAGCAGCAAGAAGACGATTTGTAAAGCGTTTATATATTCCTCTTCCAAATCTGGATGCTCGAAAACATATTGTTAAAAGATTGCTTTCTCAACAGATTTTTCAGTTATCAGATGAAGAGTTTGAAAATATATGTCAAACAACTGAAGGTATGATTAAAACAGTAGTAAAAAAATAAATGAATATTTTATGTATTGTTATGTAAAAGATTATTTATTTGTTTAACAATTGCTGCAGTTTTGATTTTTGGTACTGAAATGTTAATTTTTTAATTGTTAATATTTGGGTAATGTAATTATAATAAGCTTAGCTTTTATATTGTGTCATTTCAAATTGTTCATCTCATATTAAATATTTATTGTTTTTATATTATACCTAAATTATATATTATTGTTTATTTCCATATAATTATATATTATATTTCTAAAAACTATAATCAACATTATCACTGTAAACATTGGGAAAATATGCCATTGCCTTCTAATGTGTATTCTAACCCAACCAAGTCTTAATTGCACCAAGCTACCTATAAATTCCCAAATACCATATAATAACATTGCTTTATATTTATCGGTACATTATACATATTTTTACTACATGTATTTGAAGTGCAAGAGTGATAACTATAGCTTTTAAAATGTAAATTTATGGTGTAAGAGAATAAAAAGATAGAATTAAAATAAGATAATTGTTTATGCACTTATGTAAAAAGTTATAGATACATTTAATTGTAATTACGATTTAAGTTCTTTGTCTAAAATTTAAAAATATATAATTTCTGATCTAATAAAAATTAATAATCATTTATCTATTTATTAAATTACTTTTATTGGTAATAAGTGCTTGCTAAAAAATACATGACTGTAAGACAATATATAATATATATTACATTTATAACATCTATTACACTGATTTAAGAAAAATATTTTTTTTATGAGTGGTTATAATAATTTTGGGGGAAATAAAAACAAATTTCTAATAAATGTTTTAAAAGTTGGTCATATCAATTCAGATACTATTGTAATTATGATAATTGCACTTAATAAATATTATAAGAATACTGTTTTATATCATCCTTCTAAATCAGTTTGATTATATTTAATTGTGTTAGATTTTGGTTGGTAATGATCACGCTGTAAAAGTAAAGTAGTAATTAAATCAGAAATATAAAAAGAAATGATGCTGAATTTAAAAAGTTTTATATTTGATAAAACTTGTTTTGAAATCGTTCACTGGCTGAGCTAAAGAGTTTTTGGCTTTATAGTGATATGTTCTGAAATATTAAAAAAATAATGATGAATTAAAAAAGTTTTATATTTGATAAAACTTGTTTTGAAATAGTCCACTGGCTGAGCTAAAAAAATATGTTGGTTTTATAGTGAAGTTAAGCTGTTGAATCTCTGAAATTTTAGAGATGACATGTTTTTACTTACATATTTGTAAAACTTTATCTTCTAGGATTTTCATGATAATTATAAGCTTCACTCATTATGAGAGGAAATTTTATTGTTATTTACACAATCATTCTGCTAATGTAATAATAAAGTTGCATCTAGCTTGCTGAGTTTCCGGGGTTGTTGGTAATTAGTTTTGCTTGTTTTTCAATCAGCTTAAGTTTTCACTCTTTCTAATTGTTCTTAATCAGTTCTTTCAAAATATACTGAAGAGTTCTCTAATAGTTTCTGAGTTTTATACTTTATATGCAGATTTTTTTTTCTACAACTCTAGCATTCTTCTCTCTAATTCTGAAAATGTGATTTTATTTTATGAAACTACTGTAGAAGAATGTATTAAACCTTACACGTTGTGTTTTGATCATTTAAAAAATGTAGCAAGAGAAAATGGTCTTAATGTTATGGAAAATAAATAAATTATTCATTGGATAAGTAGTCTTTAATTATTTTATTACTTTAAGTAGCTTTTTATCAGGAATTATTTTATGTTTGTTTTACAAATGTTTTGATTTTCTGATAATGATCATCATGTTTGCATTTATATAATCATAAGAAATAGATACATGTAATGTTAAAACTATAAATAAATTAGTGGTGATAGATAATCTATTGTTAAAAATGAAAAGAGATCGAACATTTTATGAATTTATGAATTCAGCAAACAATTGGGTTATCTTTGTTACATATTGACATATAAAAAAGAAAGTGAAAAAATAGAAAAAAAATAGTAGCTGTATAATCATAATAAGGAATTGTAGATAGAATGGTAATAGGATAATGAAAAGAAAAAATAAATCATTACAATTTCAGGAAAAGAAATGAAAGATTAATAAGATTTTATAAGAAAATAACATACAAAAGAATCATACAAATAAAAGTTACACATACAAAGAACCATATAGTAGAAGTAGATAATGTGTTTGTCCATCTTAGTGTTCATATAATTTAATTTAATCTCAATAGTGTCATTGTAGAATATAGAAAAAGATAAAGTCAGATCAAAAGAAGCGAAATTAGAGAAAAAAATTAAAATTAATAGAATGGTAAATTGTACAATAAATAGCTAATACACATACATATCTCAACCAAACAAAATCATCTTCCTTAAATGTATTATAGAAATATTTGCAATACTCCAATTTATAGCATAGTTTTTGCAATTCATTCATTCATATCTTCACAAAATTTTTAATTATCAGGATTTATCTTAAGCTAATTTATTAGTGATAATATAAATGGCTCTAGAATAAAAAGATTAAGAATGGATTATTACTATTAATGCTAATTTTAATTGTAAGCTAAGAGAATCATGTGATGTTTTGTTTTGTAATATTGGCAGAATTTCATCTTAAAATTATTTGTCTCTGTTTGAAGTTTGGAAAATTACACAACACGGATAAGGCTCAAAATCTCCATGACTCTTCATATCCAATATATATCAATAATTAAAATAAGTAATATTTTGAAAAACTTTACAAATTCTATTTGGCAAACACGAAATCTACAAAGAACTACTCTTTAGATCTCAATTAAAATCAGTAGCTGTTTCTTCTGTGATCATGATAGTACTGCTAGGGGATTTGCTATCTCTCGCTATTCCATCAATTTCATTATGTAATTTCAATTTCAGAGCTACAATCTAAATATTAATCAGCTTTTTAAAGCATTAAGTTAATTCTAAAATAAGAAGAAAATATTTTGTTAGTATCTGTATTAGAATTTCAGTTTATAATCTTTCATAGAAGGTTTTACAATCTTTGATTGTATTTATAAATCTTTATATTACTTTTTTTTTTTTAATTAATAAAATATTTAGGAAGTTAATTGCTCTGAATAGTGATAATAATAATAATTATATAATTATTTACTTGAAAGATCAATCATGTGATATTTAAATTTCAAAATAGCAGCTTAAGCACAATGTTCCCTTTTTTTTTTTTTTTATATTCAAGAATCTACTTTTTGAGATTACAGTTGAAAATAAGTACTTGAGTTTTTAAGTTTATTGGACTGATTACCAATTAAGATAAAATTTGAAAAAAAGAATGAAAATCTTTATTAATTAATAAAATAAATGTATTCTGTGTACACTTTAGTTTGAAAATCTTTATTAATTAATAAAATAAATGTATTCTGTGTACACTTTAGTTAATTATGTGATAAATTGTGAACTTGTGTTTTGGCATTTTATGTATGTGTATGTTATTCATATCTTTCAACTGAATTAAAAATAATCATCAACATATATTGATTTTTTAAAAAAACTTTATAATATATTTGAAAAAAAAAACAAATAAACATTTGTCACAATCTATTTTGAAAAAGTTTTATTAACATAGGTAATGAAATTTTATGTATGCTATGTATATATTTTTTTCTTTATGTTGAAAAATCATTTTCATCATCTTCATAGGCTATTCTGGGGCAGATATGGCTAATGTTTGCCGAGAAGCAGCACTGGGACCTATTCGCAGCATTTCTTTTTATGATATTCAATATATTTCTCCAGACCAGGTAATTTATTATAATTTTCAATGTTGTGAAAAAATATTTTAATATTGTTTAACAAGTGATTGTGTAGTAATTATTAGATGTAGTAAATTATAGACTCAGTGGTAGTACATCAACATTTATTTTTAAGTTAAGAATAGCTATATACCAATCAATATTGGATAATTAGCCAGATTGGCTAACTAAAAGTTCTCTGAGCTTGCTTGGAAAAATTTCAATTATTCAACAAAGAAAAAATCTCCCAAGTTCATTTAAATCTTAATCATGCCGAGTAAATATACTAACTATTATATTATGAAGCTCTTCGGCTACATGTTAAATAGATTTGTAAACTTTCAAAAAAGAAACATTTGTGATTTTTTTAAACTTGTATACATTATATTTAAAAAATTTAATTTGAATTTTTAAGTATTATATAAGTGTGTGAAAGTGGATGACTGATTACATATAAGAAATAATGATTTGGAAATAATAGTATAGTTATTTATCATGTCTATAATTTGGTTTTCAACTCTAGAATTAGGCTGGGAATTTTTTTAGCAGTTAGCGAATAAGATAAGGGATTTTGGCCAGTTCATAATCAATTAATTTTTTGACTGATATTAGTTGAGTCATTCATGGGTATTTTTAAAGTAATGTAGGTTCTAGAATATTAGATTCATCAATGCATGATATCTCTAACTATAGAAAAAAAGATTAATATATGATGCAATTGTCATTATTGTGACCGTAATCTAAAATATATTCTTTTTTTTTTTTTTTCATAGTCATTATTTCTGCTCTACATGATTTGATAGTGATAGAATAACAGATTCTGGAACCCAAGGTCAATAGATCATATATTGTTGCCAGATTTGTCACTTTTAGTGCTTGAACTTTATATGAACTCTCTGCCAATAAACCATTAGATTATTATTATTTTATTCTTTCTCCTCTGTGTTTCTTTTCTAATCACATTTAATCCAATTTTATCTGTAACACTCAAACCAGTTTTAACCCAAGTTTTTTTTTATAACTTATTGCCTACATTGTTGCATCTTTTATATTTTTTATTTATAAATTCTCATTTTTATCCAATTTAGTCATTTTAGTAATTATCTAGGATTTAATTTCTTATCCACCAAATTGAAAAACATTTGAAAACTTATCAAATTTTAAAATTTGTAGTCAATCAAGAAGAATTCAGAAAACAACTTAAAAATAGATCCATTCATCATATGGCAATCTTAATACTGTTTTAATTAATAACCAACTAAATGAATAGGAAGATTAAATATTCTTTTGGTGTCTGGCCTGTTTTAAGATCATGGAAATCTTTTTTTTTTTTTCATTCCAACATTTAATAAGTAGATCATATATCACTAGAAATTATTTTAATAGTAACAAATTTTATTGCATATTTTGAAAAAATCGAAAAATTTAATTTATTCATAAGAAATTTTATTTTTTCATGCCATATAGTTTTTGAGAATTGTATTTAAATTAGGAAGTAGCTATCCATAGCAGAAAGACATGCAAAAAAAAATTATCAGCAAATATATAAATGTAAATGGTTTAACAAAATTAAATATCACAAGTTAGCTTTTGGTGACAATTTATCACATGTAAAACTTATACTCAGTGGTATTCATAGAGAGTGGATAGAAGAATGATTCTTAACAAATAATAGTTAACCATATGCCTGACTAAAAGTATCTTCAATTGCTTTGTAGAAGAAGGTGTGATTTGTCAAAACTTGATACTCATTACAATACAAATAATCTTTTCTGTATTCTTTTACTCTAATATCTTCAATCTCTTAAATTAATATAAGGCTTGGTTGTCAAAACCTTCTCATACCATGTTCCTGCATTAATTATGACAATGGGATTGTGTGTTTATGCTATCACATTTTTAACAATTACATTCACTTTAATTATGATTTTAATCTTGTCTTTTTTATTTTTTGTAAAAAACCCTTGGCATTAAGAAAACAATACAAGTTCCGCAGCTGTGATTTTGCATGAGCCAATACAATCACTAATGAATTATTTTGGGAGTAGATTTGGAACAAGATCCTTAATTCAGCAAATGATTGTTTGTTTATGTAACCTGGCTATCATAAAAGTGGAAGATTCTACAAAAGGCATTTAAAAATGATACTATCTCACTCAATCTAGTTAGGCTAATATATCTAGTAGGTTGGCAGTGATGGGAAAGCAGAAGTTGGTAATGGTTGCTTCAGGACTTAAACAGAGGATTGTGCTTGTATCTAAAGAGTTATGAAGATTTAAAATTATTATAGCTTTTCTTAGTGAAGTATGTTTTTTAGAGAAAGTAAATTTAAATAAGCAGGTAAAAGGCTGCAAATTTTTTTAGAAAGACATTATCAAGTGTAAGGATATTGCAGAGTGGGATTTGCTGTGAAATTCATTTTGATATCTTTTATTTTCCTAATACTTGCATGTGTCAATGAATGAGTAATGGCATTGAAAATTGATTAGTACAATGGTAAATGTGCCCATTTTATCAGTGCTTATACTACATCATTAGATTCAGGAAGTTCAGAGGGAAAAAAGCTTTTATATTGGATGTTATTATGAAAATAGCATGAAAAAATGAATTTTTCTTTTTGTAACTATTGTACATTTTGGTAGGAATATTGAGCTATGATATTGGCTTAATGAACCCGCATGGTTTACTATTGATAAATTTTTGCACAACAGATGAATTGATTAACACAAATACTTAGCAGCAAAGTTCTTATAAAGTCTCTTGCATGCATATTCATTTAAAATTGTTGTTCAAGCATTGAAGTGACAGCCTAGCAAAATAATTTTTTGTCCAACAGATTTTTTTTTTAATTACCCTCAGCTGGAATTGATTCATGAATATTTATTTCTCATATCTACCACTTTTACCTCTGCATTAAATGATGTAATACACATATTTCATTTATTGATAGTGTCATTTAATTTGGTTTTAATAATAAGAGTTTTTATTTTTTATGAATGACAAAATATACAGTGTGCTCCAATGAAAAAGTGACTGGCACTCTCTCCAAACTGCTTACAATGTTATCTTTGCATCACTATGTATTATCAAATAACATAAATTAGTTAATCACTGCAAAAATTTTAAAGTCCTTGTTTGTCTGGTTCCTGAGTTTAATAGTTAATCACTGCAAAAATTTTAAAGCCCTTGTTTGTCTGGTTCTTGAGTTGTAATATAAAATGTATTATGTCTTTATAGATCATCTTTGTTATTTTCCCTGTCATCTCAAAATGTTACAAATCACTTGAAAAAATGTTGCATCTCCTGGCTTCACTGCCTTATACAATTTGAATCATTTCAAACATGTCAATAGCAGTCTTGCCTAATTTAAAATAAAATTTAATATTAGTGCATTAATCCATCATGGATTAAGATACAAAACATACTATTACATTTTATGTTGTAACTCGTGATTCAGACATACTAGTGATTTAAAAATTTTTGCAGTGAAGAGTTAGTGTCACTGTAAAATATTCAATTTATATTTAATAAATTTGGTTATAGTGCCGCAAAAGAAATCGACATAAGAAAAATGTTTTATTAAACTAAGTTAAAAAATAAAACCATTGACTAAGGACAAACAAAATAAATTTCTGTGTTAATTAATTTTGTAGATCTGAAAAGTTAGATTATAATGGAAATAAATTCTAAGATAAACATGGAATTAGTAATTAAAGTTAAGAGAAATTTCATTGTACAATAAAAATTTATGGTTAAGAGAAATTTCATTGTACAATATCTGTTAATTTATGGTTAGATAATAAAACTCTAATAGTAGTTAAATTATTTTAAGCAGAACTGTACAATAACTATTCATTTACGGACAGATAACAAAAGTTAAATTATTTTAAGCAGAACTAATTGAAGTAAAAGTCAAGAAAACTCCTCACCAGATTACGTGGGAAAAAATTAATTAATTACTCCAGAAAAGAAAGTAACAAAAAAAGAAGAATTCATAAGAAGAGGGGGATATATAAACCTAGAGAAGAAAGGACTGAGAGCTTTTGATGGCTGCCTTTTGTTCAGATTCCATACAGAAGTTGCAGTGAAGTTCATCATTGGTGAACTACATTCTCAGGATCTCAATTCCTGTAGGCAACCAAGTTGATTAGGACTTTAGCAGACTGTCCTGGTTGTTATGTTTTGGTCTGGAGTACAGACCCAAACTACAGAAAATAATACTAAGACAAATATTACAATTAATATATTTATTATATGTATAAATATATACAATACAATATATAGTATATATGCAAGAGAATATTTACAAATGCTGAGTATTGGAGTTCAACGTAAACTCTGGATTCTGCCTACCGCTTCCAGCTACACCTGATGGCTTGCCTCATGGGTAGAGTGTATGGCTCTTTCAGCTGTATAAGACAGCTTGCCTCGAGCTGAGTGTGGTCTTAGCAGCAACCGGTCTTTGTGGGACTTGCCTAGCTGCGTAGACTAAATAGTGTATTGCTATCAGTGGGAATACTTGCTGCTGTTCAGGTTAGCAGAGCTTCCCTGGGAGAACGCAAAGAGTCTTTTCAGATTAGGCAGACGTTCTTCCCTGATTCTCACAAAAGGCTGACTATTTATACCCAGATCCCTGACCTTATTGAAAATCTTCGGATTCAGCAAGCATCATTGCTTATTGGCCTGTAATAATCATTGGCTATGTTTTTATCTATACATCAGCCTATTGGCCTGTGGCAAGAACATAGTCATGCAGGTGTGCTGGAGGACGACTAATGCGCTTTGGTGCTAGTTCTAGTTTGCTGTCGTCTTCAGTTTGTTGGTCCTCCTTACTTGTACTGCATGTCTTTGGAGCTTCCTTGTGGCTGCATCAGTATAATCCAGTCTCAGTTGATGGCAATGATGTTGACATCCATCTGCTGTTTCCACTAAAATTGTGTGAAGTCCTTTTTGTTGTATTACCACTGCTGGGATCCATTTAACTGATCCGCTATACATTATGCATAGAACATTAGTCCCTATTTGTAATTTGGTAGTTTTGTCCTTTTCTTGTTTTTCATCATTTGGCTCAGGTATCAGAGCTGACAAGTTGGTTCAAAAGTTCTATTACACAGTAGTTCAGCTGGAGTTTTTCCGGTTGCAGTACTCGGTGTAGAATGCTGAGATAATAACATTCTGGGAATACGGTTGTTCCAGCTTCCTGTGTCGATCTTTGTGGGCAATTTTTTGGTCTCTTGCACCAATCTCTCAGCCTGGCCATTGCTTTCAGGGTGAAATGGTTGGCTGAAGACTAGCTCATTGCCATTATTGTCACAAAAATACTGCAGTGAATGTTGTGTCAATATCTGAGATTATCATCTAGGAAGGCCATGTGTAGCAAATAGTCTTCTAAGAGCTGCTATTGTTGCAGTGGTCTTGAGTGAAGAAACTTCCACTATCTCCAGCCACTTAGAATATGAATCAACTACTACTAATAGTAGTTTGCCTTTCCATGGGCCAGCATGGTCCACATGGAGTCTCGTCCAGGGGCCTTCAGGTTTAGGCCAGTGAACTGTTTTATCTTTTGCTAGCATGTTTTGATTCATTTTGCAATGCCAGCAGTGGTGGACTTTAGACAATATCTGTATCCAAAGTTGGCCACCATATGCCCTAGCGAGCATCTTCATCCGGACTATCCCTGGATACCCATTATGCAGCAGGTCGAGCACTTGGGATCGTCCATCCCCAGATAATACATCCCTTTTCAATTGAGACCTCCAACCTTCGGGTCCAGTAGGCTGGATGCAACTCCTCTGGTTTTTTATTTGGCCTCCCCTGCTGGATCCATTTTTTAATTCTTTGGAACCCAGGGTCATTTGTGGTCCACTTAGCCACTAATTTACTGTTCAGTGGTGTGTTTGTCCCCAAATCAATCATGTTAACTGACTGACCTGCAGTAATCAGCCTGTCTGCAGATTCTGCAGGCAAACGACTTAATGCATCAACATGAGGAATCTGTTTTCCCTCAATGTAGTGTAACATAAAATCATATGCTGACAAGAAGTTGAACCACCTCAGCATACGTGGTGAGGCATGCTGAGGAATTCCTTTTACAGCTGCAAAGATATCCAATAGGGGGCTATGATCTGTTTGCAGTATGAATGATCTCCCATAAAGATAGTTAGAAATTTTTTAATGCCATTGATTAAGGCCAGAGCCTCTCTATCAATCTGGGCATAATTTTTTTCTGCCTTTGAGAGACACTTTGATGTAAAGGCAATAGGGGAGAGTGACCCATCATCATTCCTATGGGACAACATTGCACCTGTTTTTACTGGTGAAGCATCACATGTCAGTACCAGCACTCTTTCAGGGTCAAAGTGTGCCAGCACCACTTTCTCAGATATAAGGGTTTTTATTTTTTCAAAGGCATTATCATGATTGCTTTCCCACTTCCAGACGGTTTTTTTATCTAGTAGCCTGTACAGTGGTTCAGCTTCCTCTGTTTTGTGATATAAAAACCCCTCATAGTAATTTACAAGCCCTTGGTGTTTTGGCTTTTTTAATTGCCATAACTTTCTAAATCCAGAAACTCCAGTTCTTTGGCTTCAAATATGCACTTATCCAAGATTATTCTTATGCCTGTTGCTTTGAACTTGTCAAGGAGTTTTTTTGTGGAACTCTAGAGTAGCTCTGGAGTCCGAGCCACCAATAAGAAATCATCAAAGTACAGTAGGACCACTGGTATTCCTGCAGCCAGTTGATCCATGACTCTCTGGAATATTGCTGGGGCGACCAATATACCAAAAGGTAACCGGTTCATTTTAAATAAGCCTTTATGAGTTATTATTGGTAATGCTCTTGCTGCCTGATCATCGACCGGTACCTGCAAATATGCATGTTTCAAGTCAATTTTAGTAAAAACCCTTCCACCTGACAGTGGGGATAGGATTTGCTTAACTGATGGTGGTGAATTATTCAATGCTAGTGCTTTGTTAATTGTGCATCGATAATCCCCACATATCCGCACATCACCATTTTCTTTGATGATTGGGACTATTGGTGTGGCCCATTCTGAGTATGATATAGGCTCTATTATCCCTTCTGCCTCCCACCTTTCAAGCTCTGACTCAACTTTAGCTCTCAAGGCCAGTGGCAGTGATCTGCTTCGACAACGGATCAGTTTTATCTCTTTATTCAGTGATAACTGAATTGGTGGTCCTAGATACAGACCTAGATCTTTTTTGACCACTTCAGGGTAATCGCTCTTTAATTTAGCTAATGTTGTGATCTGATTCACCTTTGACACTGCAAAGCCTAAGTGACTAAACCAGTCATGGCTTAACAAGTTGCTGTGATCACCTGATGCCACTAACAGTGGTAGGTGTATAGTTTTGTTAGGCATAGTTATTTTAACTCTTGTCTGGCCCAAGAGTTTTATTTTTTTTACCCTGATAATCTGTTATAGTCTTAGTGCTAAGATGCAGATTATATTTATTATTTTTATTAATAATAACCCAAGTCTTTTTTAAAACAATAGACACTGCAGACCCTGTGTCCAGTTCCATTCTCACTGGCATATCATTAATTATAATACTATGTATAAATCCAGACTGATTGTCCTTAATGTGATTTATACTATTTTTCTTATAGTTGCCCTTGTTGTTTTTTGGAATGGATTTTTCCATTCTCATATTGGCTGTTTGTCTTTTTAAGTTTAGACATGCCATTCTTATATGACCAACTCGCTTGCAAAATGAGCACACAGTATGGAGGTGTGGAGCACACAGTATGGAGGTGTGGACTTTCTGTTTGCGCTTGCATCGGTTCATCACACCTATAACAACGCTTAACACTCGTTATTGTTGTTGAGCTAACTGAGTGCTTGTCAGACTCAGCCTTCTGTTCAACTTTTTGAATGGTATAATTCATTTTTTATAATGGCTTTGCTTGACACTATAGGTTCTGCCAGCGTGGCTTGAGCTACAGCCTTTTCAAAGTCTATAGCTTGAGCTACAGCCTTTTCAAAGTCTATATCTATCGTCATTAATAGCTTGAGTTTTAAATTATGAGCTTCATTTAAGAAGTCTTTAAAATCACACGTGAGTGCTAATGTCCGGATTCGCGTTGCGAATTCTCAGGCTTTTTCACCCTCAGCTTGCGTACAGTAATTGAAATAATATCTCTGCATTATTGTTAGCGGTTTGGGAAGATAATATTCTGTGAGAATCGCCAACGCCTTCTCAAAATTTAAGTCAGCCAGGGTTTCTGACCCAATTTGAGATTTTAAAATATTAAACCTTTGCAACCAAATTTTAATCATCGGCGTCGCTAATTTTATTTCAGACTTTTTGATCTGATTAGCCTTCATATAAAAAATTAGGCGCTCTTTGTAGCTTCACCAGTTCTCAGGGAACCCTGGGTCAAAAGCTTCCATCGAGCCAATTATATTAGCCTTTTTTTTTCTCTGTTAAAACGTGAGAAAAATATTTATTCCATATATTTGCGAGTAACCACTCAATACGGTTATGTTTGACAGAATTTTTACTCCGCTAGGGTTTCTGTTTTTTTTAGAAAGGCCAATTTTGATTGGTTTATGGACCACCAATCGTGTTTGTGATCACTTTATTTTTCCACCCAAAAATAAGTGATTTTGACAATGGCTGTTTAGTAAATACAATGAATGTCTATTGCTTATTCATGTATTTTACTTTTTGTTTTGCCAGAAATAAGTGATTTTTAATAATCACTGTTTAGTAAATATGTATTTCACTTGGACAGTATTTAAGTGTGATTTAGTAACCACAGATTCGTATTACACTTGAACAGTATTTAAATGTGATTTAGTAACCACAGATTCGTAACTTACGAGTGTCTATATAAGTGCGCACTTGCATATTTACGTTTCCAAGTTTTTTCTTTTTCCAGCCATGAGGAAAAAAAAATCTTTTGTCAACTGCGCCAAATCTAGTATGTTTTGGTCTGGAGTACAGACCCAAACTACAGAAAATAATACTATTACAATTAATATATTTATTATATGTACAAATATATACAATACAATATACAGTATATATACAAGAAAATATTTACAAATGCGGAGTATTGGAGTTTAACGTAAACTCTGGATTTTGCCTATCGCTTCCAGCTACACCTGATGGCTTGCCTTGAGCCGAGTGTGGTCTTAGCAGTGTCCGGTATCTGTGGGACTTGCCTAGCTGCGTAAACTAAATAGCGTATTGCTATCAATGGGATTACTTGCTGCTGTTCAGGTTAGCAGAGAGAACGCAAAGAGTCTTTATAGGTTAGTCAGACGTTCTTCCCTGATTCTCACAAAAGGCTGACTATTTATACCCAGATCCCTGACCTTATTGAAAACCTTCGGATTCAGCAAGCATTGTTGCTTATTGGCCTGTAATAATCATTGGCTATGTTTTTATCTATACTTCAGCCTATTGGCTTGTGGCAAACAATGCTTAATCCGATCAGATAAGTAGGCATCTGGAATAGCCCACTTCTGAGAGAAGGGAGGACTATTACACTGGTCTTATTATTATTTTATGAAACGCTTCAAACGGCTCACTGAGAGTTTTGTTTTTTAAAAGATGTAGAGAAGGTAAAGTACTCCGTGTGTTTGCCTAGACCGTTTGAACATTTTTATTCAGTTATTTGTTTTTTGGCTTAATGAGTTAGGCTTGCATAAGTGCTGACTTATATGTATATTGAAGATTTAATTACTTAACTGTTTTAATTGCTAATAAATTGCCTTAATACTACTATGTAAATTGTTGTCTGTGTATTCATGTTTGATGGCCACACAGTCATATTTGGGGACACAGCAAATTAGTGGTGGCATAGTTTCGAACTTAAAGGAATGGGAGAGTTTAAAATCATTAGTATGTCAGGGTCAGTCAGTGTGTTAAACCTAGCAGACAGACAGAAGTTAGTCGTAGGGACAGTTAACAGTTGTCAGTAAAATGACTTTATTTGGTCAAAATAGCATAGCAGAATTTGCCTCACTAACACATCAGAATGGTTATTATATATAATGCAGCTAGAGAATTTTTTATGCTGAACAATATCAAAGATAATGAATGGAAAATAATGGCACTTATGCTTTTCACTGGCAAAAAAGTAATAGTTGTTATAAATAGATTATTTGAGATACCCATAACAGAGAATGTAAAATACAATGAATTAATAATGAGATTAAATGATCATTTTAGTCCTCGTCCATCCCGGCACTTAGCTCGCTTAACCTTACAAAATAGGAAGCAGTTTAATGGAGGAAAAATTAAAGTGTACAACTCAGCTCTGAGGGAGGTAGCAAAAGATTGTGGTTATGGGGATTTTGTTGAGGAAATACTCATGAACCAGTTATTATGGGATATGTCTGACGATAGGTTTAGACAACAACTACTTATAGAGCCTGATATCATATATGATATGGCCACTAAGAAAGCATAGCGTATGAGGTAATTCTGGAATAAGCTCAGTTTTTTAGAACTAAAACTAAAGAAAATGCTAAAATGGGAGTGTTCAAGACAGAAAAGGAGAGTGCTATATCGTGGAAAACTGATCATAGTAGGAATTCAAAACGAGCATGATTTTGCTGCAGAAAGAGGGGTCACATAGCAAAAGAATGCAGGTGGCTCAAAGAAACAAGTTTTAAATGTGGTAAAGAAGGTGATTTAGCATGTATGCCTAACCAAGAAGGTAATATTAAAGGCAGAAATAAATTATCAATGCAAGCAAATGGTGGGGTACTCACATGGTTAAAAACATGGACGCCAAAAGTTAAATCAGTTTATGATTAAGTTAGTACTTTGCAGAAAAGAAATGTAATTGGAAATTGATAATAGGTCAGGTATTTACCCGATGTCATTAACAGACTGGATGTCACTATCATCATCTAACACGGAAAGTAAATTAGAGAAAACTAACATTAGAGCATGTGATATAAATGGAAACGTGCTAAAATTATTAGACCGTATGACAGTGCCCATCAGTCACTGTGGTAAAAAAAGGAATCTACCTCTATTCATAGTAAAAGGGATGATTAGCCCCATCCTCGAGTTAGGAATCCAAATTTTAATATTTTAAAAAAACATCTCTCTTCAACAAGAAATAGCATACAAATACCCTGATTTGTTTAATGAAGAATTGGGATTAATTATAATGTGCCCGGTTGATGTAGAGTTACTGGGAAGTGTGCATCTGGTCGTGTGTAAACTTCATAAAATACCATTTGCTTAAAAAGAGAAAGTGGCGGAAAAACTAAATTCTTTAGTCACTAAGGGTGTATTAACACCAATTGGAACATTAGATTTGGCCATGCCTTTAGTAGTGATTACTAAGCCAAACAGTGAAATCAGATTAAGCAGCATGTCTCCAAAATGCTTCACATTTCGCAATGTTGGTACGCAATCCATCAAACACAGGTGACGGACAAATCAGTTGAAATATTAACCTTGACATCCCTGATGGGATTATTTAAATGTAACCATTTATGATTTGGCATATCAACAGCACCTAACATTTTTCAAACAAAAATTAACACTTTGCTCCAGGACCTAGAGGGGTTATCCCTTACTTCGATGACATACTCATCACAGCAAATTCAGAAGTGATGCTGTTTACGGTTTGTGAAAAATTAAACAGATTTGGAGTGAAATTAAATGCCCAAAAAAGCATATGGCATGCAAAAGAATTAGTTTTCTTCAGTCATATAATTTCTGATAGGGAGAAAATACCAGCACCCAAAAAAATAAGAGCGTTGCAAAATGCAACAAAACATTTAAACGTTAAACAATTACAAGCATATTTGGGGTTGAAAATTTTTTTCGAGCCTTTTTAAATAAATAAAGCACGTGTAGCAAAGCTATTGTATGACTTATTGAGAAAAGATCAAAAGTTTGCAATGGTTAGAAATTCACGATGAAGCGTTAAGCAAAACTAAAGCTCTATTGTCATCAGATAAATTGTTAGTACACTTTAATAGTAATTTGGAAGTGTGTTTAATAACTGATGCTTCGGAATGAGGGATGTGTGCGGTTTTCTCTCATCCATATTATAAGGGGAACACCCCATTGCATATTCATTGCATACATTCTCGAAAGTGGAGAGAAACTACATTCATATCAATAAAGAAGCTTTGGCTATTATTTTTGCCTCTAAAAAATTTCATTAATACATTTTCAAAAGATCATTTCAAATAATAACTGACCACAGGCTTTGTCTAGGAATTCTGGGTCATGATAAATTAGTCCCTGACCATTTAAGCCTGCACATGATGCTTTGGAGAAATATTTTATCATCTTACAACTACAAATTAGAATATAAGAAGGGCAAAGAAATCTTACATGCTAACGCATTATCATGGATTCCAGATAAAGAAATCTTACATGCTAACGCATTATCATGGATTCCAGATAAAGAAGAATCAAGCAATATGGAGACAGACTAAATTATATTGATGTGTTGAAATCGGAAATACTTAATAGTAGAAAAGTAGCTAGTTGGACGAAGGCTGATGAAGGTTATCACCTACTTGTGGGTTGGATAAAAAATGGCAGGACTGTGTCAAAGCCTCACTACATCGCTCAAGGGTTCTGATTAAACCGAAATAAATTGTCTATTTGTAAAGATTGTGTGTTAATGGGGTATCAGGTAATAATACCAACTGAAGGCAGACAACAATTTCTAAGACTCCTCCACAAAGTTCATCCTGGAATTGTGCAGGCCAAGGTATTAGCTCACAGCTATATATGGAGGCCAAAAATAACATGAGATCGAGTAATACATCAAAAAATGTATTAGCCTGTCAATCAGAAATGAATATGAAGGTAAAGGAACATAATCCATGGCAATAGCAATGAAACCTGCTAGAGAGTGCATATAGACCACACAGGTCCAATAAATGACAAAATACTGCTGATACTTATAGATGCATACTCAAAATGGGCAGAGTGTCACATAGTAAAGGATATGAGTGCAAAAAAATGATAGAAACCTTAAACACTGTGTTTTCTTGTCACGATTTACCAGAAACTATCATCTCTGACAACGCTGTCAGATTCACCACACAAGAAATGGAAAGCTACTTTGTCAACAATAGCATTAAACATATATGTATACCTCCATACCATCCAGAGTCAAATGATTTTGCTAAAAAGGCTGTACAAAAAAGAAATCAATGGATGAAAGTATGCAGCAAGCAATATATAACACTGTACATCATCAACGGCTACAGGAAAATCACCTGCAGAACTGTTAATTGGGAAAGAAATTGCAAATTAAATTATCACTAGGTCACAAAATTATTATTAAAAAAAAATAGTAATCACCCAAGCACAGGATGGTACGACATATAGGAGATATTTTAAATCATGCCCACTGTCGAGTCGAAGAAGACTTACAAATTTCAGTGATTATATCAGAAAACAAAATGCAAGAAAAACAATTAGTTAGCAGAACCAGTACCACATGAAATAGTGATCAAAGTGAATCAAGATCCAGGAAGCAGCGATTTTGAACCTGACACTAGGGAAGAGGAATTTCAACCAACTCCAAAGCCAAACATAGTAACAACTAGATCACCCAGAACCAGACAACAAAAATGAAAACTGGTTAAATTCAAAGAATACACGTAAACCTAAGCAAATTTTTCTGGAGTAAAGGGAGGAGTATTACATTTATATTTAATAAATTTGGTTATAGTATTGCAAAAAAAATCTATAAAAGAAAAATGTTTTATTAAACTAAATTAAAAAATAAAAGAATTGAATAGAGATAAACAAAATAAATCTATATATTAATTAATTTTGTAGATCTGAAAAGTTAGATTATAGTGGAAATAAATTACTAAGATAAACGAGGAATTAAGTTAAGAGAAATTTCATTGTATAATAAGTGTTAATTTATGGGCAGATAATAAAACTCTTAACCTAATAATAGTTCAATTGTTTTAAGTAGAACTACAATAACTAGTGATTTGTTGACAGATAACAAAACTCTATAAGTCTAATAATAGCTAAATTATTTTAAGCAGAACTAATTGAAGTAAAAGTCAAGACAACTCCCCACCGGATTACGTGAGGAAAAAATAAATTAATTACTCCAGAAAAGAAAAAAGAAACTAAGAAAACAAAAGAAGAGGGGGATATATAAAGCTAGAGAAGAAAAGACTGAGAGCTCTTGGTGGCTGTCTGCTGTTCAGATTCCACACAGAAGTTGCAGTGAATATCATCATTGGTGGACTACATTTCCAGGATTTCGGTTCCTGTAGATAACCAAGCCGATTAGGACTTTAGCAGGCCGTCCTAGTCTTATTTTATGAAATGCCTCAAGAGGTTCACTGAAGGTTTTATGTTTTAAAAGATATAGACTGTGTAGTTACCTTGTTCGTTTATTGAGACTGTTTGAACATTTTTATTCAATTATTCGTTTTTTGACTTGATGAATTATGCTTGCATAAGTGCCGAATTATATGTATATTGAAGATTTAATTAGTTATGCTGTTGTTTATTAATGTCAATTGTGTATTCATGTTTGCTGGACGTCCACTCAAAGTTGGGGACATAACAGACACCATGTAATATAGATGTCATTTCAGAGATGGCACTGCACTCAGTTTAAGGAGAGAACTAATCACCAGCCATCTTTTCATTTGGATACGCAGCATCTAACATGAGATTTGCTTGTGAATATTGTAGCATATTAGTTCTATATCAAGTGAACTAAGTTTTCTTTTATATTATTTTTTCATTCAAAAATTGAATTAATTATTCATCACAAATAAATTATAGAGGTTTAAACAGCTGATAAATCTGATAAAGTTTATTAACATAATGAAGATATATCTGCAAGAGAACTATCCAGTTGACTGCCATGGCAAAAGCAAAATTTTTGATAAATTAGAACCACAGCTGTGCACCTAGTCAACAAGGAAGAAATGCTTTCATGAATTTCTAGATGATGACTTAATGTCCACAATATGCAAAGAAATGTAAACTAATGTAGTAGAAACAAAAAAAAAATGATGAGAGATAGAACCTTAATTCTAAATAAGCTTGTTGATATTGATAAATCTAAATAAAGTTCTGAATAATTTGAAAACTTCTCATATTAAATTCAAGTTGTCTGAATGATATATTTGATAAAACAATGTCCCTTAATTATGTCTATTTGAAAACTTCTCATATTAAATTCAAGTTGTCTGAATGAAATATTTGATAAAACAATGTGCCTTAATTATGTCTAGTAATAGATTTTGGAACTGCTAGATCGCTGACTTGCTTATAATATATATAGATATACTTCTGTTAGTTTTTTTTGAAAAATTGTTAGCCTGCAAATGTTCTTGCTATGTTGAATTAAATGTCTTTTGATAATAAATAAATATTAAGAACTGTCATTTTATATTTGAGTAACCTAATCAGTGAAATATTTTGATTATAATTAATATTGACATAAATAATTTTTTTAGAATTAAATAATTTTTTTTATTTTAGGTTCGGCCAATAACATATCAAGATTTTGTAAATGCTTTGCATCATATTCGCCCCAGTGTATCAGAACAAGATCTTAATTTATACATAGAATGGAATATTAAATTTGGATGCCGGGCCATTTTATAACACTTATAATGTTTTATAGTTGATGTATTTACTTTATATTTTAATTTTCATTTATTATTTAAATTATTTATGTTAATAGTTAGCCAATATGTTACACATGTTTATGTGTGTATTCATATAAATGTTTTCTGTAAAAATAGTGTCAAGTAATATTTTTGCACAACTAGAAGATTAAAATGTCATTCTGTTATATTTTACACAATTTTATTAGAAATTTGTTCTTTAAACAATGTAAGAAATGTCTCTAAATAGGGTCATGGAATTAATCTAAGAATCAGGTGTTTTTTTATTTAGGCATGAATTGTATTTTATTTGTGAAGCAAAAAGCATAAATTTAAAAAATGCTTAAACACTATAAAATTTTTAAGAAAAAAAATTATATGTAAAATAGTTTTCAAGCAATTAGTTTCTAAAGTATTAAAACAAATAAGCACTTTAGAATCAGACTAAATAAACAATTAAATAATATTTTCATGGGTGAAATTGATATTAAGTGACTGAGTGTTTGATATATTCTGACGTTTCACAAAATGCAATTTATATTCACATATAATTGATGATAAAATTGGTATTAATTTTTGGCTTCTGTGAGGTCCTACTTCTATTTAAACTTTTTTATACAGTAATCTAGATATATGATTTTTTGTTTGCATGGATATTGGGAAATAGAAATTTACATTCTAATATTTTTATATACATAATATTCTAATATTTTTATATACATAATTCACAATTATAGATACTCATATATGTGCATACATTATTTTCACCATTGAACTGAATAATAAATACTTGCTCTGACAGAACAAGATTGTTCATGGCAAACTAACCTCAGAATATTTTATAAAATACTATTACAACATTTATTTTCTAGTTATAATTCTTCAAGTTTTCATGAGTTATTATCTTTATAAGCGTTTAATTATTTTCACAGTGCATTCGATTTTCTGAAAATAATATATCATAATTTTACATAATCATTTCTTTATAATTTTGTTTAATTCTCTTAGATCTCTTATTTATATTTATATATCTATTTTGATTTGTTGCAATCTTGCTCCATCAACTCTATGATTTTCACTCATATTTAGAGCAGACAATTGGTCATTAATCACATTGTTAAATTCTTTCAGATATTAATTTGAAATTTTCCGAATACATTTTATATTATGTTTGTTATTATTATCATCAGCAACAGCTGTTATTGATTCAAATTAAAATAAATATTAGCCTTTAGACATTTATGATGCCATTCTTGTTGCAACATATTAGTTTTTTGTTTTTTTTATGGAGATTCATATGACTGATCCAAATTATTCTGGGAAATTTAATTTTTGACTAAAAATATCTAAATATTCATTTACCAATCAATAATGGGTGGCTATTTGGATTAACTATCATTTAGTTATATAAAAAAAGGTTGTTTTCTATTCTCTCATGTCAGCCGTTTGATGGCGTTGATGCTAATCAAAAACACATACATATTACAATTCATTTACGAATCAATAATGGGTGACTATTTGGATTAACTATCATTTAGCTACATAAAAAAATTATTCTGAGTTTGCTTGAGAATTCCTCAATAATTTCAATAAATTTTCCAGATTTTTGGATGAATCCCAAATCATAGATGTGTCAACCTAATACATTAATAAGTATATCATAAGGGCTTTTATAAAAAATGTAATAATCCTGATGAGTATAGTTCAGTGATGAATTCAAAACTTAAGCCTCCTGGAACAGTTACAGTTGGGGAAGGGAATCTCCCTTTAATCAGTTAGCCTATTATTTTAGTGTATAAATGTCTCATCTCCTGAGGAACTGAAGATGCAATAAATAAATATTTATATCTTGTAAGGAAAAAATATTAATAATTTCAAATTGTCATTTTTTTTTTAATAATAACAAAATCACTTTAGATAGATATTATTATAATGTTAGTAAGAATTTATATGACAGAAAAAATTGTCATTACACATATAAACTTTTTATTACAATGTTGTTTATTTGTTTTCTCCACATGTCATCAGTATTAAAGGGACAATTTCTATCCAAATATTTATCATAATATTTAATAATAATGTTTCAGCTTAATTTTTAAAAACATAAAATACATCTATTTCATTGTTACTATTAACACAATATTATGTTTAATTTAGCCAGAACATCTTATGATCTTCAATTTTTTTTCTCAAATAATCGATAAATTACAAAACAGTCCATATCCAACATTACTTTCCACTGAATAATAATCAGTAAAAAGAAATTACAATTTTTAGTGAGAAGATATGAATCTTAGAATAAATAATTTGTTGTGCTAACATAGTGCAACCTTTACTAAATGGTGAATAGGGTGTCAAACACTCAAAACTACTAAGAGCATTTACTTCTGTTTTAAGATAACCAAAGAAGTCAAGCCACAACTATGTAGTTTATAAGATCAAATTCTTATCTGAGGAACAACTTTATTTACATTTCTGAAGTGAACAACTGTACTGCTTTCTGTAAGTCTTCCACCATAAAGCAGGGTTGGCAATACCAGAATTAATTTTGTGAATATGCTTTTGCTATGTTTAACCAGTAAGATAGCAATAAATACAATTTACTCTCATTTATAATTCTATATATTTTAATAACTACTTTCAACAACATGGACATACAATTATAATGTAAAATAAAACACACAAGATTTCATTAAGTTTATTTACACACTAATATAAACAATGTTCAGTATTTACCAGTCCTTATTTTCATGCCTTGCCACAGCAGCCATTTTTATCTACAGCTTTCTCTGCTACAGATTTTATATTTTCCTTTAGGCCTTGCACTGGTAACATCCCGGGAACTGAGAGTGATAAATCTATGTCATCAGTTTTATACTATACCTAATTTATTGGGCATATATCCTGGAAACCATAATTGACAGCAGCGCCTTCTTTATATTTTTGTGGAGAAGCATTTACATTACGAGGTAAGTACAATGACACTATTTATCACAAATCAAATGTGTATATATATAACAGTCTTCCCCCACTCTAGTAATACATATTACTTTGGTTTACTACAAAGTCCTTAAATTTAACCGGTGGTCTCCGTATTCGGGAAATTTTAGGGTTATCATTTCTATTTTTCCTTTGCACTCTTGGTGAGTCCAGTTCTTTCTCTGTTACTTCATCTTCGGTTGGTTCTGGCTCATCTTTTTCTTCTTAGACGAAGCTATATGGCTGGAAATGAATCACATCATGCCTGATGTAATTCATTTCCGGCCATATAGCTTCGTCTTCCTTTATTTCACACCCCTCCCCACGATGGCGAGGTAGTTTATGTGTTTTCTTAACACTTTTCCACTTTCTAACTCAATTAGACAAATTTGTCTATGCAAGGACTGGTTTACAACTCCTGGGCTCCATTTGTGTTTTAGAACATCCAACACCCATACGCAATCACCTGGCAAAACTTTAGCACTTTGGTGGTATTGTTATTATTATTTCTAGTGTTTCCAGGTAGTAGCTTTGTCAAATGGGTCCTGAATGTCCGACACATCAATAGCTCTGCCGCAGTTTTACCCGTTGCAGTGTTTGGAGTGAAGTGTTGAGCATACATAGCCTGTAACAAGGCTTCTATGTTTTTGTTCTGAAGTTTTTATAATGTCTTTTTTAAGTGCTGTACTCCTTGTTCCGCTATCCCATTGCTTTTAGGATGTTACGGGGGTATAAGAAGGTGTTTAATTCTTCCCTTGTTTATAAAATCCATAAACTTTCTTGAAGCGAAACCTGAACCGTTGTCTGTCACAATAGTTTCTGGATAACCATGCATGGCAAATAGTTCATTTAACACTCGGATCGTACAGTCTGCACTAGTATCCTTAACTATTCGATACTCTGTCCATCGAGAAAAAGCATCATTCACTAATAGTATCAGGTGCTCATCCCACGGGCTAATGTGATCCAGATGAACGCGTGTCCATGGAGACTTAGGCGGTTTCCCATGTTTCGTAATGCTTTGATGGTAATCTGGTTACTTGTTGGCAGTTCCTGCAATTTTTTACCCGGGTCTCTATTTCATTTGTTAAGTTTGCCCACCATACATATGATCATGCGAGGGCCTTCATTCGTACCACTCCTGGGTGTCATTGATGAAGTAGGTTTAGGACCTTAGGCCTACCTTCCATAGGTACTAACACTCGGTCATTATTTAGATGCATCTATCGCACACAGAAAATTTATCCCTAGTTATCCAGATAGCTTTGCTCAATTCACTAGGGCATTTCTTTCACCACCCATTTCTGATCCACTTTATGAGCTGTACATAAACATCATTTTCATTCCCTTATAGTCATGCTATTTATCTCCTTTGACTGTAATGTGTGAGGGTAGTTTACCTCTTTAGTTATGAATACCCTTTCTGTGGTGTCTGGCAGACTAGACAAAGTGTCTGCATGTGCAATTGTTTTCCCAGGTTTGTAGATTAGCTTATAGCCATATTGTGACATCAAGTTTGTCTATCACACCATACATCGACTTGATAGTTTTATAGGTCCCTTTTCACCGCCAAAAATCCCTGTTAAGGGGTGATGATCTGTATAGATCATGAGGTTACGGCCACACACATATTGGTGGAATTTTTGGTGGAATTTTTTTACCGTGAAAATCACTGCCAACGCTTCCTTGTCAATCTGGCTATAATTTTTCTCTGTAGCTGTCAATACTCTTGACGCGAATGCTATTGGACTTTTCCCACATTATACTCGGATGCATCTGTCGTAATGTTCACTATCCAGTCATTTCAGCATTTCTGGTATTAATAAGTCTTTTGCAGTTCTAAAAGCATCCTCCTGTTCATCAGTCCAGATATATCACTGTTTCTTTTTTAACAACATGTATAGTGGTGACAGCAAGTGTGACTTTCCTTCTAAAAAACTCATAAAAGTTTAAAAGTCCTTAAAAAAATGCCTGCAATTCTTTGACGGTTTTGGGTTTCTTAGCATTTTTTATAGCCTTTACTTTTTTGGGGTCGGGTTTTCGATCGTTTTCATGTATTATAGGTCCCAGGAACTTGATTTCTTGAGCTGACCAAATGCATTTATTAACATTAAGCTTTGCTTTGCCCGAGACAGTCCTTAGAAAACCTGATCTACCCATTTCTCAAGTTCTGCCTCAGTTGCACCAATAATTAAAATGTCATCTAAATAAGGTATCACTCCTTCTGTAGATCTGAATAGCATGTCCATTTTAGCCTGGAACACATTCGGAGCAATGGTTATCCCATATGGAAATTTATTACATGCATATAATCCCTTATGTGTGGTCAGTTTAAGTAATTAGGATGTACTTTTTGTTACTGGGATCTGGTGGAAAGCTGCTCTTAGATCAATATTTGCGAAATACTTGGCCTTCTGTAATGATGCCAGTATTTCCTTTATGCTTGGGACTGGATATGCCATTGTTTATATAATTGTTGACCGTAACTTTATAATCCCTGCATAATCTTATACTCCCATCTGGTTTTGCTATGGTTACAATAGGAGTTGTTCAGGATGATTCTTCAATGGGTGTTAATACTCCTTTTGATACTAAATCCATTATTGCCTTTTCCACCCTCTCCCTCATCGCAAATGGTACTTTTCTGGGCTTACAAACAATGGCTTTGGTTTCTGATACTAATTCTATATCTACTGGTCTTGTTCTAAATTCTGCTAGGCCTGATGTAAACAGTTCCGGATATTATTTTTTTATTTCTTTTTCTATATGGACAGTCCTTAGTATATTTATGTGTATTCCCAATGGGGCAAACCAGTTTCTGCCCAATAATAGACTAATGTCTTTATTAACTATATACAGTGTCAAAGATTTATGTCTGTAGTTAAGTGTCACAGGCACAGTTAATTTTCCTCGGATATCATCTTTGTTTCCATTTATATCTGTTACAATTGTATCAGCCTTACATAGCTTTAACTTATATTTACTGCCTCGATTGATCTCTGTCCAATCCTTAAGTGATATCAACGACAATCCAGCTGAAGTTTGCAACCGTCATTTCGTACAAGAACTGTTCCAACAATGCGTTGTTTATCTCTAGACCATATTTCTTTTGTGGTGACTGCATTCTGTTTTTCAGCCTAAGGTGTGCTATCCATTTAGACTGTTTTGGCAGAAAGTATTCATTCAACTTTTGTATAAATTCCTGATACGTGAAATCTTTGGGACGCTTCGGGTTGGTAATCCTGTTTGCTAATTGGATTGTGTCTTTTCCCGCTAAATATAATAGTGTGGAAATCTTATATCTGTCATTTTCAATTTTATTTATGAACATATAATATTCTGCTTGTTCAATATAACTCTTCAACGAGTCGACATCATTTACGTCGAACTCGCGCAATATAGCGTTAATGGCTGCCATGTTGTTTTTATGCGTAATGTTTTTTACGAGTGCACTTTAATCTTGGGCTTCTAATCCTGTATGACTGTGCCACTCTGCTGTGTCTTAGGGTTTTCTTAAGTTTAACCAGTATGATGGCAATAAATACAATTTACTCTTATTTATAATTCTATATATTTTAATAACTACTTTCAACAACATGAACATACAAATATAATATAAAATTAAAATAAAACACACAAGATTTCATTTAATTTATTTACACACTAATATAAACAATGTTCGCTGTTTACCAGTCCTTATTTTTATGCCTTACCACAACAGCCATTTTTATCTACGGCTTTCTCTGCTATGGATTTTATTACAAATATAATATAAAATAAAACACACAAGATTTCATTTAATTTATTTACACACTAATATAAACAATGTTCGCTGTTTACCAGTCCTTATTTTCATGCCTTACCACAACAGCCATTTTTATCTACGGCTTTCTCTGCTATGGATTTTATATTTTCCTTTAGGCCTCTTGGGAACTGAGAGTGATAAATCTATGCCATTAGTTTTATGCTATACCCAATTTATCGGGCATATATCCTGCAAACCATAATTGACAGCAGCGCTCTTTATATTTTTATGGAGAAGCATTTACGTTACGAGGTAAGTACAATGTCACTATTTATCACAAACCAAACATATATATATATATAACCGCTTTCATGAATAACAATGGATGAAAATTATAAGCATTTTAATGATGTTATGATATAAGTTTAAATGCAGTACTTTATTAAGATTTATGAATCTAGAATAAATGATATTAAAAAAGTCTCAATAAAATAGTAAATTACCATCTAAGATGATACTATTATTATGGCATATGACTGAATTGTTCACAATAGTCTATTGCTTTGATTATCAGAAACTTGATTTAACAGAATATATATATTGTAATGATCGCGAAATATATATTGTAAAAACACACATATGTCTGTCTGCATTACATATTTTATAATTTGAAATAAATAAACAAATGATTAAAAAAAAGAGGAAATAAAATAGCTTAAAAGCAGATTTTTAAAAATGAAATTAATAAAAAGAAAGATTGCATCATTTTGTTTTAAGAATAAGTTGTTTTTATTAAGAGTGAGGGTGGGGAAAGAGAATCATGACAGAAAAGGATTTAAAACCTGCTCTCTTCTTTTTATAATAATAAAAAAAAAAAAAGGTGAATATTCAAAATATAAATGAATGTAAAAGATTCCCAGCCAATAAGATGGTAGATGAATCTAAGAAAAAAGAATAGATAAAATTGTAAAATTAATTAAAACCAAATTAAAATTATGATAAAAATTAGACAATGGGAGAGTTAACTATAAAATTGGCAGCTTCTGTTGTTCAGTTCCAACTTTTTTTTTTTTTTAGCAATTTCAGTCAAGTTCAGTCCAGTTTCATTTCAGTTGTTCAGTTTTTCCAGTTGTTTATAAGAGTTTAATCAACGAGATCCACAGAGAGCGAGATTATTTAGCATGGAAAATATAAACATAGAAGCTGTGAAGTAGCAACTTTTTTTGCTAACAAGTATCACTTTTTCTAGTACATGAGAGCGTAATCAACGAGATCCACAGAGTACCAGATTACTTGACTTGGAAAATATAAACCTAGAAGCCGTGAAGTAGCAAGTTTCCTTGCTAACAAGTATTAGGAGTGTTCATCTGGGTTTCATGCCCTGAGTTCTCGGTTCTACCAACTCTCACCTGGGATAAATGTTTCAACTCTAGTATAAATGCTGCCGCATACTCTCCCTTTGTCCAGAAGAATGGAAGGAAACTTATGAAACCATCGCTGGAGACCGAAAGGTCAGCGATCCAAAAAATCACAACCAAAATGGAAATGGGTCATGCTGACATAATGAAAAACCTAGGTAAATATACTTTTTCAATTTTAAACTACCTCGACATATATATTCTTTAAACGAAATAAACTATAATGAAGGACATTAGTAATATTGAATTATTAACAATTAATGTATACTTGTTTATTTTATGCATTAAATTGTACTGTTATATTTATTTAAATATGTGTGCATGTTAATAAATAAATGTTGCTCGGTCTATACTCTCTTTTGACTGCATCACCAATAATTTAAAGATTAGAAATATTTCCATGTGTTAATTAGTACTGCACTGGGTCTCCTGATTAAGATTATGAGTTAGCCTGGTTATATTTCAAGCGCTGAATTTATGTGCCTGTTATTCGGGCATGCACGCTATATAAACCATATATGGCTGGATGGCACCTGAGACTTGTTCTCAAAACAAATAAATTGCTTTGGATGGCGGGTGTTGTTTCATCAGTATGGAGCGGTGCTATTGTCAGGATTTGCACTTGGGGACCCTTGATCTGGCCGTAGGTCTCATTGATGGTTAACCTCACCATTGATTCACGCAAATTATTTTGTCTTTTGGCCAATTTGCCCCTTGGTGAATTTTTTCGTAAGTATTATACGTTAAAATGGATTTAAAACCGTATATTTTATTATAATAAATTTTTCTGCCGAAAATTCTGCAAAAAAAGCAGAAAAATTCAAAATTCCCGCTCTTACCATAGACATAAACCCTATCCTGACATGTTTGGCCATTATATGTTGATTAGACTGTAAAACATTCAGTGTCGGAAGGCGTTGAAGTTCCCAAATGATGCAAAAACATGTTTATTTGCAAATTTATTACGGTTTTAGACATTTTTTTTAAAATAATTTGCTCTATATTTATTAGATATCAAGAAATATAACATTATATTAACAGATAACGTAAATATGGCCTGAAGCAAGTTAGAAAATTTTAGCTCTGATGTAAACAACATACTTGATATTTACGAGTAAGAAAAAATCATAAATTTGCAATAAATATTCAAAAAACTTGATTTTTAAAGCATAATTCCTTAGATATAAGAGAGAAATAAATAATTAGTCGTTAAAGTTTTAAAAATAATCAGAAATAAAGAATATTTTGTTGATTTTGTAAACTGAAAATCATCTTTCTAGAAATGATGACATATAAACTTTGTTTTCATTACGGTCTCATTTTTTTAATATTTACAGAAATAAAATGTGAACATTTAAAATTTATTTCAATAGTAAACAAAAATATCAAAGTCAAATTTATTTTTTTCAGGTAAGAATCATTTTATATATTTTACGTTGATTTGTGAGATAAAGAAAACGTCTGAAAATGCTGAAATGTAATAGGCGTTAGGCTGCATATCAAAAAGGTTAATCTATCAATAGTATTCTATCCCTCTACTTGAATGCGCAATACGATGCTGGAAGTGTTAACAGGTTGGGCTCTTTGAGCGGGTTAGCCGCGTGTCTTTTTTTATCGATTGACATGTTTTTTTTCTTTACTGACGTAAAAAGTATAAGCATGATGTCAAACAAAATATGGGCTTTGATAGCTCAATGATGTGGCTTTCTAAAGATGTCTCCCTCAAAAAAATCAGTTTAAATTTGGATTTTTGGCAGCAGTTTTAATCAAGCAGAGTATTTAATTTTTTTTATCAATTTTGTAATTTTCACGAAGTAATAAAGGCAAAAAATATTTACCCGTCTTCAAACGGACATTTATCGGATATTCACAAATAAGGTCTATAATAGAGCTTCAACGTAAAGTACAGCATCAGACTTGCAAGTATAAAATTTTAATTTTTTTTTTTTAATTATTTTGAAAAATTATAATTTTTATTAATTTTAGTTTGTAGTTAGTGTGTGTTAATATAAATTATATATTTATTTATGCTCATATAGAATTTATATCTACCGTAATTTTTTAAAGTTCTAATCCACTTATTTTATAAAAATAATGATTTTCAAAAAGTTTAATAATTTATTATTTATTATTATGTTTATATAATATGTTTGTGTTTACAAGTAATGAGTTACAAAACTAATAATCAAATGTATAGAAAGATTGCATATGCAGGCAAATAAATTCTGATTCTTGTTTATGCCTTTATACTCATGCTTTGGAGTCACTCTGGTTTTGTTATATGTTTCATCACATTATTTTCAAGTCTATAGCTAACAAATGGACTATATGCAAATAAATTATATATATGTGATACAATAAATATAACAAGATAGCATCACTTGTGTGCATAAAGAATATAAACATCACTGGTGTCCATAAAGAATATAAACATCACTGGTGTGCATAAAGAATATAAATATCACTGATGTACACAAAAATATAAAATAAAGAGATGAAAGTCATTTTATCAGTGAATTAGGCAGTAGCCTACAATTTCTAGATTTAGATAGACAAGAGGCCAATTGCTATGATTTCTTTTATATCTTTTATTAGGATGAATCTTTTTCTTTATAGATGTCTTTGACATTTGGAACTTTTGGGGTACAAGATAAAAATGAATTCATATGTGACTTCTTTTGGAGATTGTGAAGCTATGGATTATCTCAGATAAGACATTATACATGGTTAGAAAGATAATTTTGTGAGGAATACAAAGAAATTATAACTGAAGATGTAATTAATACTTATTTCATGATGAATAAGAAATTATGAACAAACAAAGTAATAATTATTTCAGATGTTGAAATTTCTTTTTTTTTCCTTATTTTTTAAATGATTATCATTATTTGTCTTAGACTTATTGTTTTCTCTAGTTTCTGTTAATGTAAATTTTTTTTGCTCTAGCATAATTGAAACTGAAGTTATTGTGAAAATTGTGTCTCGGGTCAGTATTTTAAAAAATTCAATATGGTGTCAAACATGAGTAATAATTAATAATGTATAATAAAAATGATAAATATAAAAATATTTTTAACAACAGATAGTTACAAATGACCAAAAATGTCCATGTTGAGTACCAGATTGTTACAAATGCTATCCAATGTGAGTATGATGTACCATAAATAGCCCAGTATAATTAAAAAAAATTGAAACTAAATTTCAAATAAACACCAAGTTGCATAATAAGGAAAAGTTGAAGTTGGTGAGCAGTGTGAGGGGAGAAATAGACCAAAATAAACAAATATAAGTACTCTTGATAGCCAGGAACGGTCGCTTGATGGCATTGTTTATGTGTAAAAACACATTAAAATACCGTTTACGCAGCCGTACTTACGGCTAACACAACACTTGTTGGATTAGCCATTTTAGGCCACTTGATGGCATTGTACAGTAATATGGCCTGTTTTGTGCTTCACAATACTTTATGCAAATTCATACAATTCACAGTTGGCTATCGTATCGTGTTACGGTGTTTGTATTTCAAGTAGGCATAATTTTTTAAATGTCGAATACATAGTATTTTAATTTCTACTTAAATCACACAGTCTGAATTACTACGAATTGTCACACCATCACTACCCTTTCCTACACAACTTGAAATTTGGAAAAGATCAGCAAAGGGTAGATCCGAACATGATTTGGCAGATATAACATGGAAAGTCATGTTTTCACGAGTAAATGTATGAGAGAAATAAAATGGCTGAAGAAAACAAAGCTTTTTAAATTGTGCCAGTTGCCAACCACAGATGCTGACACTGGCATTTTGTACAGAGTAATAATGTCCTCCCAAATGACAAGCGATGTGACTGGCAAAAAAACATGAAACTGTACATGTGTTAAAGTACTTCTCAATTCCGATGTCAGTGATAGCTGTGTACTCAAAAGTGTTCGATTCAAAACAAAACTTGATTGCAAGGCTCCATAATAACATTTTTGAAAGCGGCCCATCTTATGGTGAAAAAAGATTTGTTTTCCATAAATTAATAAATCAAAACACAACAAAAGTTATTTTTTGTTTAGAAGAAAAATAAACAAAAAGCAACCCCCCCCCCAAAAAAAAAAAGAGAACAAAATTTCATTTTTAAAAAGTCTTTTTTAAAAAAAAGGGTGTGTGTCTGTTTTTAAATTTTGTTTTGAAAAACTGATAAAAAAAAAAAAAGTTAATATAAATACTGAAAATTAAAATATTTTTTTTTAAAAAATAACAAATTAAAGACGTAATATAAAAATAAAAGTCTTGAAAATAAAAAAGGTATGATTATTTTTATTTTTTGTTTTGAAAAACCAAAATAAAGTAGAACAAGATTTTATTAAAAAAAGAAATTAAAAAAAAAAAGACTTTTTATTTTTGTTTGGTTTTATTAATAAAATAAAAGTCTTGGCCCAGTAATGTTACATTTTATTGTTTTTCACAAAGCCATCAAGCAGCCATGCTTGGCTATCAAATAACTACCCAAATATATTAAGAATATAAAATAAAATTTAAAAAAAGTATGATATGTAAATAAAAAGGAGATACGAGGAAAAAGTGGTGAGAGAGAGAAATTTGTTATTAGGAGTTTTTGATATTGAAGTGGGAATGTAGAGAGGACTGATGGAGTTTTGAGGTTAGTCAAACACTTTGATTTAAATATAAGGGAAATAAGTTATATAATATAAAAGAAATAAGTATAAAATTAAACTAATGCAAACAAGAGCCAAGACAGAAATGGAGGCTCAATATAAAGAAGTAGAAATATACAGTGAAAAACAGGAAGTCACCGGTAAAATAAGGAAAGAGTAACAGAAATAAGTGAAATAATCAGTTTGTTTGAGAAAACAAACAAGTGTTTTGGGGAAAATAGATACAAAGAATGATAATAGTACAACAAGGAAGATTGTAGAAAGTGTAAGATATAAATAAGCTAACAGAGAAAATGGAAAAGCTAAAAGTCGAGGAAGGTAAGGAAAATCAAATCAAGAATATTAATATTCACAGTAGGGAAGAGAAAAATGTGGGTATGGATGCATATATAAGTAATTGCTATTGCAAATAAATTTTTGAAAATAAGCATTTTCGGGGCATGCAGGGGAGACTCCGACTGAACACAACAGGCTCGAATGCTACTTCGCATTGTGAGTGAAAAAGAAATGATTGCAATTGCCTGTAGTCATCTAAAAGACATGGTGGGATTTCATATTTATAAAACCTATCACATTGATAGTGTATAAGAAAGCATTATTAGCAAGCCACTGGAGGGAAGGGCGTTAGGAAAATTTTAGACATCAGGTGTCACAGTATAAATGGTGATCTGGTGAAGCATTTACTTCCTTTTTCTGTCATTATATTGCAAAGTTAAGATTATTAATGACTAGCCAGCTGTTAGAACAGCAAATTACTCGTATAGTAAGACAATTTTTTACATTTGTGGACAGACGTTAATTAGTTCTGAAAGAAATATTGTAGAGCAAATGGCTGAGCTCCTGAGTGCATTTTACAGCATGAGGCCAATTTATGAAAACAAGGAAAGGGGATTCAAACCTTAGAAATTGAGAATATAAATGTCATGAATTTCAGCTTGTATAAAAATGATTGGGGTGAAAATACTAGATATAGAAAGTCACATAGTCCTAGAAGAAGGGGTGATAATGAATATGCCAACTGTGATCTGGAAACCAACCATCCAGAATACCAGACCAGCCTAGGGATAGGTCATGATTTCCTGGTGTAAGCAGATACATAAAAAACCTAAAAGAACCGCTTGACAAAGGTTAAGTAATAATAGTAATTGAACAGACCTTTAGGTAAAATATATATATTATACATGGATTATGGGAACCAATGTACTGTGAAGAAATAAGCAATAAATAAAATAAAAAATTGTAAAATATAAGAATGAATAAACAATGTTTTGTGAAATCTAAAATAAACAAAAGATCTTATGTGACAGTTGTGCTGCAATTGATAGAGTTATTGGGGGGGGGTATATATAGGGATAAGGAAGGGGTGTTAATTGAAGGCTGTTACTTTGTGATTCGTGATCCATAATGGGCATCGGCGGGTGAGTCCCATATTTTTAGGATGAGGGCACAGAGAAAGTCCTGGGCCCATGAAGTGCTCTGGTTGAGATATATCCAGCCCATTATGTAAAATTTGTGCATGGGAAGAGTAATTGTAGCATAAGCTACAAACTAGTTCACTGGAAGAAAAATTCCCAGCATAGTTATAATAAATATTGTTTTTAGCATAAGTCGAATGGACAGTAAATGAATCCTGCCATTTGCAGCATTCACCTATCTTGTAGGGTGCGGACTAAGTGGAGAAAATCCTAAGCCATCAATTTGCTGATAGCGAAAGTCTCAGCACGTCCATAATATTAAAGTTTTTTCCATAAGTCCAATGCTCAGTAGATGTGTCCTGCCATTCGCAACATTCAACCCTCATACCCATCCATAAGGCTTATGTTGTCCCTGGTGGTCCTCACATTAGATATTATCAGTGTAGATTAAAGCATGGTAGGTCAGTATAAGAAAGATAATCCCTTGCAATCTGAAACTTATTTAAAAAGCTAAAATCAAATGTCAGAGCAAATGGGTCAAATTTATGCATTTTACCTCTCAAATGGGGGGAGGGTAACAATAATGAAATATATGTTGTAAAAATACATATATGTCTGTTGGTGTTACATATTTTATAATTTTAAATAAATTATTAATAAAAAAAATAGTTTACAAGCAGATTTTTAAAAATGAAATGCCCTTTCTCAATAGAGGTGGATCCTACTGATCGGCCCCCTCCTAAACTGCGTAAACTCTGGGTCCAACATCAAGTGTCTATCACTGTTCAAAACTTTAGAACATCGAGTTTACCATTCCAAAATAAACTATCCTACTGGCAAGTCTACCAATTAGTTTCTGAGGGCAAAACAAAAACCGGTAATGTACTCCCAATTGGAATACCGCAACTCTCAAAGATAACAAAATTACTCAAACTAAGTCCCAAGTTTGTTGACTTTCTCCTGAAGGTCAACCTGGGGGCTCTTCCTACTGCAGCCTTCCTTTGTCATCAAAGGGGATATAATATCGACCCCCTCTGCCCTTTATGCATGAAGCAGGAGGAGTCCATGGTCCATATTCTTGATTATTGTGGATCATGGACATACCTACATAACCTAGCACTGAATAGAACCAACAATTCAGACCCTGCCTACATCATGCTCAAGCCTGCATTTGAAAAAAGAAACATTCCATTGATACGTCTTGCCACGTTTATTAACTTTTCAATCTGGTCAGTCAGATGTATAGTCACATTCAATAAAGAACTCTTCTTCAGTACCCTGTGTAAAATTAAAGAGGATGATAAATGCACTGGTAAACCCTGGTTGGTGGACCAGACATGGGGACAGTTTAGACTTTAATCACATCACCGTACCGATCTCAACCATCTGTACCCACTGAAAGCCTAAATCCAGGTGCTCCAATGACCCTATCCCAGATCAAAACTTGATTGAACTCTACTCAAAGGATTCAGCTCTACTGAATCTTAATCTTATGAATTGATTAATTGATAGACTATCTCACTCACCTTTTGCTTATAAAAAAACTAAGTTATAATTGATTTCAATTGTAGCTGTTTATGTACCTAGAATTAGACCTAAATAGAATGCAAATAAATTGTTATTGAAAGTAAAAAAGAAAAAGATTGCATCATTTTGTTTAAGAATAAATTGTTTTGTTAAGAGTGGGGGTGGGGAAAGAGAATCATGACAAAAGGATTTAATACCTTTTTATAATTTAAAAAAAAGTGAATGTTAAAAAAATAAATGCATGTAAAAGATTTTAATATAAAACTGACAATAGTATTAATTAGTAAAAGAAACTCTTGTAAACCATCATCGACAGGAATGTGCTTAAATTTTGAAAGAGTCCTGGCAGATTTATTACAATATATATAATTATTGCTAATATTATCATTTTCAGCCATTATTAAACCATTGTAGAGTAAAGGTCTCCAAGATTAACCCAGTTTCTCTGATTTCTGGGTTTTTTTCACAGCACATCAGCAATCTACCTTATTTAATCTCTTCATCTTTTATAATCTCTTGGAATCTAGTTTGAGGCTGTAACTATCCATCTATTATCATCTAGTAATATGTTTAGCCTAGCTTCAATTCAGTTTTTTATTCTTTTCAGTGATGTCAATACCTATTTGTTCTTTCACCTATGTATGAGACAGTTATGTGTCTCATGGCATACAACAACGTAGTATGTATGCACATATATAAAAAGTCAAAAGGAAAAATAGAAATAAACACAGACAAAAAAACTTTGTAGATATTTTCTATTATATTACATTGGAATAACAGTTAAGGATTAAATAATTTTGAATTTTAAAAAAATTACTATAAATTAAACATTTTAAAAGGTCTGACTAATATTTTAATTGTGATTTTCAAATTTAAATGAATGTTTTTATGATACAATAGATACACTGGTAATTATAAAATTCCACTATCTTGATTATAGAAATTTCTTTAATTAAAGCTTGTATAACATATTTTGATAAAAAAAATCCTATGAAGTTGTTTTTGAAATGATTGTGGTGAATTGAAAAAGAGTCATTAACTTTTTTCAATAAAGGTAAAGAAAACTTGCTTTTAATTACTGTTTTTTTTTTAAATTTCACCATGACTACAAATAGATTGGGAAAAAGATTAGAGGGAACTTCTCAAACCTTTACACATTATGACAGCTTGAAATTGAAATTATAATTGAAGGCAAAGGTCAGTGGATTAAGCTGCAGTTAATGCAACATTGGAGGAGTTTTGATTCACATGGAGGCCATGGCCAGCTTTTCTGTAGTTCATTAAATTGTATATATTATGTACTAACTGGTATGCCTGAAGTCTATCAAATTCTAGACTAAATGGATCTGACTATGTCAGCAGTTACATACTTTTCCTGAAGATAATAGTAAACCAGTCTACTGTTTTAAAAGAATCTCAGCTTTCTGAAGAGTTAGTTTATATCTATATGCAGAGAAGCGTAGATAAAGGTACTGCATTGTATATATATGTAAAGTACAGCTGTTTAGTAAAGTGTATTATATATATTGAGAATGACAATATTTTAAATAATTTTTTGAAAATGACAGTTGTAATTTTTAAATTACAAGTAAAATGTGTTTCCAGTATATTTTATTTAAAAAGTAAAACTCCAAAAATATTTTTCTATTGAACAAAAGAACTTGTTGGAGTGTTTTTGATGATATTTGCAAGTAATTAAGAGTAGCCAGAAAAAAAAACTTTTATGGACTGTCAAAAAAGTAATTTTTTTATATTATTTAAAAAGTCAAGGAAAACCTTTTTTTACCATTAGAAATAATGAATTGTTTAAAAATTTTGATTTATACTATTTTATATATATACACACCTATACATGTGAATTTTCTGTATATTTTCAACATGGAATTAATTGTGTATTAAGAAAATATATGGTTTACTAGGGTTTGTTTATAAATGCCAGTGTGTGCACACATTTCCATGCACACACACATATTAAATCCGTCGTTATATATTATAGAAATGAATTTTATTTATAGGGTTATGACAATTTAAATATGTTCTTAAATTCTTATACTACATCTGTGCTTACATTTAGGTGTTTGTTATATATTATGAAGTATTTGTAAATAATGTGTTAGCTTTTGTAGTAATCAAAATCAGATTGCCAAATTTATACGTATAGCATATGCAACAGGCCTTAATTTCATTGTTATTAATAAATTTATATTTCATTGTTTAAATTATTCCAGTGTATTTATTTAATGCTAAAATACTATAAATTATTATAAATTGTGTTATATCTTTTGAACACAGTAATAGTTATAGAGTTTTTGTTCATTAAACTGGATTTGTGCATAACTGTCTTATATAAAAGCAATTTATGTTTAGTGTTGTGGATATTCAGATGATGATGTTCCTGGTTGGCACAAAATGGGATATACTTTAAAGTCCATGCAGTACATTTTATTTAGTTTAATATTTATTAAAAATTAAATTTATAGTTGGCCAGTACATTAATGGCTAGAGCATTGATGATAATCAGCATGTTTTAGTATCCCAGGATTATTTTTTTAATTGTTATATTCTTATGGATTAGCACTTAAATTTTTGCATCCAAATTATTATGTTGTATTGCTGTCCTAAGTTTGACAAGGGTTAAATAATTACCTTGGTCTATTGTAGACCCATTTCAAATCCAGTCACAAGATTGACTTTTGATTTATTTTAATTATTGATCATCTCTGATGATGATGATTATTGATTTTGTATAATGCTGGTGAACTTATAGTTACTTATAATTAGTTCTTGCTGATCTCCATATTCATTATTCTTTTTATATTTAATTTTATATTTTGTTTGTTTGAGAATGATGATGATTTCCCATCACCCCAGGTCCACTCCCTGTTGCTCTGTACCATTATAATATACACCTGGGTCTCGTTTTACGCGATAGATAGGTTCCTCAGAAAACACACGCAAATGAAATCACGCAAAAATAGATGTAACTTACATTGAAAAAGGGGGGATGCGGTCTGTGATTTTTCAAAATTCGCGTAAAAGCAAAACACCAACGTAAAATTACTTTAAAATTCACGCAGAATAAAAAATAAGGAAATAAAATATGACTAATAAAAAATTTCAAATTTGAAAAAAAATTGATACAAGACAAACTTTTTTTAACTATAATATTTAATTTTATTCAAAATAATATATTTTTATGCATAATTTACAGTAGAGTAATTTACATTTTTTTATACACGTTTTAATTATTATTGCTATTTGCTGAAAAACACGTTCGTTTGTAAACTGGTAAAAAATCAAATTTTTCACAAGAGGAAATACAACTAATGCCAACTTCACACCCATGTTGTATCAATGGTTTTCTGGTGACAATGTAATTAGTAATTAATCTTTGAGACGATGATTTTATTAATTGTTTATGAAGCGATATCCAGACACAACCATTTAGCTCTCATTGGAATTTAAGAGCATGTTAATGATTAGTGTCATTAATAAGAAAATAATAATTGATTACGTTCTTTTTTAAAAAGCAAAAACAGAATGTGATTTAAAATGCAAAATTAGCACGCACAATGTTTGAACAAATTTACATTATAATCTTGTAAAATTTAATGTGTATATACATAAAATGTGGAAATCAAGATTTTAATTTCATTATTGCATAAAATCTTACTATTATAAAGCACTGAAAATATTGAAATTACTAAGATGAAAGTCGAATTCCAATAATAATGCTATTACTTTCAATATAATGTAAGTGCGTGAAATTTATTATTTAAAGTAATAGCGCATTATCGGAGGTCGACTTCCGGTGAAACATGAATCGTGTTAAATAAGTCCACGTAAAAAGAGACCCGGGTGTATAGGTTAAAGACCTTCAAGTTTAATTCAGTTTTTCTGGTTTCTCTTTTTTATAGCATATCAACAATCTTTCTTATTTCATCTATCCATTTCATATGTAATCTCTTTTTTCATCTTTTATAATCTCTTGGAATCCAGTTTGAGGCTTTAACTATCCATCTATTATCATGTAGCTCCATTTCAGTTTTTTTAATCTTTTCAATGATTTCATTACCTGTTTGTTCTCTCACCTATGTATTTTGTTTTTATCTATTCTTGTTACTCCTAATATACATCTTTTCATACTTTATTGTGTAACAGTCAGAATCGTCTATCTCGCTAACACACTGCAGAATTCAAACCTCAGACACGAAACTGAACATTCTAGGAGGGGTTGCCTTCTAGATATACTAAGTTCGAATCTAAAGTCCAAATTTCACAGTGCCATCTACGTGATAACGCATCTGATGCCACTACTAGTATAACCTTTGACCGGTGCCTGGTGGTCAGGGAGAAACAAAAGACTCTATACTAAAAGAAGTTTGGGTGGCTAATTAACGTCTATGGATTTACAAAAGAAATGCAGAAAATATATATATGTAGACCGAGACAGTGATAGGAATCAAATTTAGTTTTAAATAATTTCACACAATTTATTTATATATATTATATATAGATAACGCCACTGTCTGCTTATATGAGACAGGGACGCGTATTAAATAATTGTTGGCATTATATTTCAATAAATGACAAAAGGTTTTAAAACAAAGTGATATATTCTATTCCTCGGGCTAATAGCATTACGATAATGTGCTTGACGAGATAGGAACATGTGCGAGGTGCTTTGAGTAATTATACAAGTTTAAGAAAATATTTGAAACTTAAGTGTTCTAAAATATTTATTGATTTTGAGAATAGCACGGACTAAAGCTTACTAAGCAACAAAGGGAATGTGATCAAAGCATTTATTTGATAATAATATTAATAGAGTTGCATTAGGAGGTCAGTATTGCTGATAATGAATTTATTAAAGTTGGAGGGTGTGACACGTTTAAGTCACGGATGCTTTGTAAAATAAATATAAAATAAAACAATATTGAAGATCCGGAATAATTACGGAGAGCATCTCGCCACTAACCCTTAGGAAAGTATTTTGATGAACAGCTGAAACTTAGCGACTGTGTGACGATTGCGTTTAATTCCCAGGGGTGTCATTTGGGACACCCTCTGCCTGGAAACCGCAAGCGTGGAGAGAACGGCCTTAGCCGTGTAAAGAATCCTTGGGAAAATAAAACAAAGCGGTCTCAACAACCAATTCATGTACCAGCAATATGAGACTAGAGTATATAAAAACATACTGAATGGGTTTTACTTGGATTAAGAGAAATGCCCAATCAAATTCCCCGAAATTCATTTAAAAGGGTCCGCACATTCTCGACGTCAATGGTAATTAAAATAGGAAAATGCAAGCTTGCGGGTTTAAAAAGGAAGTATAGATTTATATACGCAAACATTCATTAAGGGACACATTTAACCATTGACTTCGCACATACTCTTATATTAGATTAAAATCAATAACATGTAGATTTTAAACTATGTGATTATATTATATTAAAGAAAAGAATCGCCCTCGAACGAGTGATTTGCAAGATAATAAAATTGGAAAATTATAAATTTAAAATATGCCTTAATAGCGGCATCTTACTTTCAATAAAGGGAATAGTTCACTCAGTCAAAGACGATTCTGACACATTATCATAATAAAATAAAAGAAAGCTTTATAAATAGAAAATATTAACCCAAGGATAGAGCAAAATGTTGAGTATATTTAAACACATTAAAGAAATACATAATGAAGTGAAATATAGGAAAACAATTTTAAATAGCTATAGCATGTTAGTTAGGAATCACAAGAGCTCTTGAATTAATTTAGGTTACCTCTGGAGATGCATTTGCAGGTATATGTTCGGCAGGTTTTATAATTCAGCAGCAAAATCTGGAATGTTCATATTTTTGGCAGTGGCAGCAGCAGTTCCGGGGTTTGTGTGATAACTTCTGATGGTATACAGTAGCATATGACCATTTTGGAGAGAAATACCCTTCTTGCACTTACTCTGTCATGTCAAGATTTACAAATTACGCATAGAACTCAGAATGATTTCTTTTAGCAACATTAGCATAAAACTTAAAACTAACTAGAGAACAAAAGAAAAACTTTTTATAGTAGAATTTAACAATAGAACTGCCCTGGGGCATTACAAAAATATCGGACTTATCAGCTGTAATTAAATCATTGGAATGTCTAAAGGAATTCAACATTAATTAATTTCTTTTGTTAATTTCCCTGTCGACATTCGAATTACAAACTAGATTTAATTAAAAATTACTTTTATTAATTAAAGAAAACCTTAAGTGGACATCTGTTGTTTTTAGATAAACTTATACAACATTTACTAATTAAACTATTGTCCCTCATTTATTTTAACAGAAATATTTGGAATAACTTTTATTAAATTAAAGAAAATGATTTTACTTTTTAAATTGCAATATTTGAATCTATTTACTAAACGAATATTTACTAAATGAATTTTATTTTAAATCAAAATATATTACGACGGTAATATATTTGTAAATAGATTCAAACAAAATAACTTTAACAATTTATAATTTTGATATGTTTTAAAATGGATATCATAGTGTGTGCGCAATTACGACTTATATAACTTACTTTTTAATAAATGTAAATTATGTGAACAAATACATAATTCATAATATTTTATTTTATTTGGGAATAAGTTATATATATAATACAAGCATTGTGCTCATGGTTTAAAATTAGGCGGGATTTTCGGTATATAAGTATATTGCAGACACACTACGATAGATTGGGGTTCAAACTAAGGTATGAGGTAGGAAGTAGGTGAGAAAAGGTGAAACGAAGATCTTACTGTTTCAATTGTGTGATCTGAAGTTTCTGAATTACTTTTCTGTTACATGTCCAAGTATCAAATTCATAAGTAAAAACTGATAACATAGGCATATTTTCTTTTAATCTTAAGTTATTAGTATTAAAAGTACTTCATCCAAGATTAATTTCATCCATTATGCTTCCATCTGTATTAATCTGATCAAAGTACTTGTAATTATTAACTTCTTCTAATTCATGATTGTCAATCATTTTCTTGTATCAAAATCCATTGAATATTACTTTAGTTTTTTTTAGTATCTATTTCTAATCCCACTTTCTTGTTTTCATTTGATAGTTTTACATTGCTTGAATCTCTGAAGCGCTGTTTTCAAAATAATTGCATTGTCTGCTAAATTTAAATGACTTAATGCCAATAAGCTAATGCACATGCGCTTTCTAGTTGTCACTATATAAATGAATACTCCCACTTTTTCATTTATATAGTGACAACTAAAAAGCGCATGTGCATTAGCTTATTGGCTTATTGGTATTACAGTTTATAAAAACATCATGCTATATAAAATAAATGTCTTGTTTAACTGACTTAAAGAATCTCCATTTACTTTTACTTTTTAGTTTCCCATTTTAATTCATTAAATATTTATTATAAAAATATTGTAAAAAGCTTTGGATATATAGACTCACCCTGTCATCTCAATGTTAATCATTTTCGTATCACCATGTAACTTAATCATTACTGCTGCATTTTATCCTGGATCTACATCTTGACAATTCAGTGCTTATACAACAGATACTTTTTATAATCTATAAATTCAAGGCATAATGACAACTTATATTCATTGGTCTTTTTTATAATTTCTCTCAATAGTTGTACAGGATTCACTGTGCAAAAATCACTTTAAATCTAAAGTTCACTTTAAATGAGTTGTAATTATCTTAATAAAGATTTTGTATGAAATTGAACTGCAATTTCTAATATCTTCTTGATCATCTTTCTTATATATCAGTATTAATACTGCATTTCTTTCAATTATCTGATATATCTTTATCTTTCAGATATTTAGTAGTTTTATAAGTACAAATGTGAACTTAATTGTTGAGATAGAACACAGACTCCAATGTGTGTCTGCTTTTTTAAACAAGTTAATAGATAGAATATTTTATCACAACTATTGCAATTTAGTTAGCTGTATATTTTATCTAATTTATTATATGGCAGTGAGACTTAGGACATTGGTGCAATATAAAGACATATAGAAAAAATTCATTTATGGATATTCTAGCTGAATGTGTTATTATCTAGTTCATTATTGCAAAATCACACTTTCTTTGGATTAGGCATATAAAACAAATGAATAAAGTAAGACTTTCTAAAAGAATGTTTTATGGTGAACTTAAGCAAAGTTTTCATGGAGAGATAAACCCTGTCTACATTATAATGATTATCTCAGACATTCTTTAAAAATATAATGACAATCATTTTAATTGGAAAGATATGACATGGATTAGAACACATTGGAGAACTACAATCAGACATGATGTTAAAATATTTCAGAAAGAAAAGGTTTTTGCTGAAGAAATAAAAAGACATCATACAATATTAAATGAACAGCAAATGGAAAATATGTGGATGTATTTGTAGTTCACAGATTTGTTTGTATATTCATCACAAAACTCATTTCTAGAGCAGTTTTTTTGTTCACACCCTTTTTTTTTTTTTTTTGAGTTGGAATGGGCGTACTCATTTATGACTGATTATTTATAATTTTTATTATATTATAGTATATACGTTTTGCTAATAATTGATTTTTTTCATCTGTGCTTTTCTATGTAAATAAAATAGTGTATGATTTAAAATATAATACTGGAATCTCAAGATTAGACTTTCTCATATTTATTGCTGACCTTTCATTTCATTTATCAGATATAGGATGAATACTGATGGTTTTTATTATCTCCCACCTTCCCTTCAAATAATAAACTAATCCAGATTCCATCTTATCGAGATTGGATTGAGCATTCATTGCCATGATGCATATACAGATAGATAATGCATATCCAATGGCAAGAATGGGACAATAGGTGATGGTGCTCACTGAATCCCAATGTTTCCATTAAGGATGGGGATCTGGCAGTAAATAGGCAAATCTTTGAAGATAAAGTCAGAGAACTACTGTCATAAAACTGAAAGACAAGATTACATGTTGTCTGTATACAATCTATTATCACTAGAGCTGAAAAACAAAGTATATGTTCTCCAGACAATAGTGATTAAACTAAACAGTTGACACAGCAAGTCAAGTTCATGTTCAGGATTGGAAGCTGCTAGAACCAAATGCCAACACAAGGCAAGCTGTTGAGTACAACCACAAGTGTCACCAAATCTACTTATGAGGCACACTGTCATAATACAGCTGGAAGTAGTAAGAAACTTATAAGGGCATATGCAGTCCCTTCCATAGTTCTTCCTAGAACTAGGAACTATACTTCACCTATAGTAGCAGGCATGGTAGAAACATTGTAAATATAGTATAAATATGAAAATGTATATTTTTTTCATGTTCCATTAATAAATATAGTATAAAATGTGTTTGTGTTTATATATAGAATAACAGTTTGGCACTGATAAGAAATCCCCTTCTCCCAAGGCTGGAAAAAAAAATTAAAACAACCAAATCTTGCCTCCATGGGTTGTTAGATTTTGTCATTAATCAAAAAAAAAAAAAAAAATGACCACTAAAGTTATTGGTGCATCAATAAAAACATTTAAAATTAGATGTGAGTAGTTACTTCTCACATTGGTTAAAGTAGATTTTTTTTTTCTCTCTCTCTCTCTCAACATAAAGAGGGAAAAAATAAAGTGGCTAAAATTGGCTCAGTTGAAGAATTTGATCCAGCCTATCTTGAAAGTTGGCCAAGCTATAAAGATGGAGTACTCTTCTACTTACAAGCTAATCAAATTAAAAAGCCTTTCTTAAAATTAGATGCACTCATCCCAGTTATTGGACCTTAGACTTACAATGTTCTCCAAGTCCAAGAAACCCCAATGCTTCTGGCTGATCTTGATTTTGACAAAGCATTGTCTCTGTTAAATAACTTTTTCTGCCCAATATCCTTAACATTAATGCAGAGATAAGAGGAAAAAGTGAGAAGTTATGTGAGTAGTTACTTCTTACATTGATAAAAGTAGATTTTTTTCTTTCCATTTCTCAACATAAAGAGGAGAAAAATAAAGTGGCTAAAAATGGCTCAGTTGAAGAATTTGATCCAGCCTATCTTGAAAATTGACCAAGCTATAAAAATGGAGTACTCTTCTACTTACAAGCTAATCAAATTAAAAAGCCTTACTTAAAATTAGCTGCACGTATCCCAGTTATTGGATCTTAGACTTACCAGGTTCTCCGAGTCCAAGAAATCCCAATGCTTCTGGCTGATCTTGATTTTGACAAAGCATTGTCTCTGTTTAATAACTTTCAGCCCAACACTCTTAACAGTAATGCAGAAATAAGAGGAAAAAGTCAGAAGTTTTGCCATAAGAATGAGAATTAACTTTAAAATACATTTCAAAGATTTCCTTCTCAAAGCTCAGCATAATAGTTTAATTTGTGGCATGAGGGACCACAACCTCAGGGTCAAGCTCCTAGTGGACCCTGATATAGCATTTGATTCCACTGTCTCTTCAGTGACTGGTGGAATCAACAGCTAGCTAGTCAAGCACCACACGCACATGTCAAATATACACACCAGAGTACAGTATGTACATATTGCTTGCTGCTTGTTTTATAAAAAAACAAGTTGCTAGTGACAGAAGGGAAGAGTCCATTCCAAAAATCCGGAAAGGGAATTTTAAAATCTAAAACAAAATGCTTGTATAAACTATGTGTGAGGCATTGATTCTGCTTTTAAATGCAGAATTCTTATTAATTATATGCCAGTAACAATAGAACTGGACACTGAGTCTGTAGTGTCTATTGTATCAAAAAAATACATGGGTTATCATTAATAAGAAAAATAAACTGCATCCTAGCAGCAAAACAATTATTGATTACCAAGACAATCAATTATCACTTTTGGGCCAGACAAGAATTAACGTTACAATGACCAATAAACCAGATACTGGTGAATAGAGCAATATATAAAGAACGTGACTAATTCACTCACTTAGGTTTTAGAGTGACTAAAATGAACCAGCTCACAACAACAAATTCAAACAGCTTCTATCCAAAAGCTAATCTAGATTTGAATCCTAAAATAAAACATGAAACTAAAAGTACAAAAAAGCATATAGGTTCTCACATTATCTGTCATATGTTTAAGGGAATCACTAAATGAGTTCTGGCAGTTGTGATCAAAGTTAAAACATCACAAACAGTGGGTGTTAAATAGTTGATGGACAGCAACATCATAGACATTGAAACAAATTAAGGTTAAACTTTATGTCGTATGCTAATCCTTATCAAACAAAGAATACAATTTACTGATGAGTCAGCTGTGTTGAACATACAATTTTAAGATTGAAGAACTGCGACATTGGACCTGCTGAAGAGATCAAAGTCACAAAGTGAAGAAGATGCCTACAAACACATCTGCATACTATGTTCTCCGGGGTTAATTTTAGCCAGGAGGAGGGAATGTCATATCTCACCTTGCCTTCAAATAAGATTCCATCTTTATCTAGATCAGATTGAACATTCATCACCATGAACCTATGCATATACAGAAATTTAACTCGTAACCAATGGCAAGAGTAAGCCAATAGGGGGGGGTGCTCACTGAATCTGAATGTTTCCATTAAGGATGAGGATCTGGCAAACTTTTTGAAGGTAAGTCAGGGAACTACTGTCATAAAGCTGAAAGACAATCCTCGTTCTTTTCAACAACAGTCATATAGCTGAACAGCTAGCTATACATGCACTCCTAGAGAACAACTGTTACAAAGCTGAAAGGCAGAATCCATGTTCTTCAAAGAACTATCATATAGTTGAAAGACACTAAGCTAAAAGATAATACATGTATAGATAATAGTGATTAAGCTAAATGGTTGAGCAGTGAGGCAAGTGCATGTTCAGAACTGGGAGCTGCTAGAACCAAATGTTGATATGAGGCAAACAGTTAAGTACAGCTGGAAGTATTCCCAAAACTCACTAGGCAGGATGTCACAGTACAGCTGGAAGTAATAGGAAACCTATAAGGGCATGTGCAATTCCTTCCATAGTTCATCCTAGAACTAGGAGTTATACCTCGCCAATGGTAGCTGGTAGAGTAAAACCATGTAAATTTGCAAATGTATATTTGTTTCATTAATAAATATAGTATGAAATTATTTACGTGAGTTTTTTTATTTATAAATATTGATTCATGTAAAATATAACTATTCTCAATTCTTTTTAGCATTTATAATTTCAAAACTATCCACTTACCTGTGAAACTCATCTCTAAACCAAAAATAATAATATTTGATAAGTTATATTAGGCTTGATCTAACTGAAGAGATGTTATTAGATCAAAATGCATTTTAGAAGTCATCAGCATATATTAATATATGTTGGAAACAATATTATAGACTTATTTTTTTTATTAATATGTTTGACCATTATTAAGGATAATTAATATATATTATAATCACTAGTTTGGAATGTGAAAGTTTGCTTGGTTGCATTTCTAAAAATATAAATAAAGATATTGTATTAGTAAGTTGTGATTTTTTTTTGCAAAAAGTGCAAACATTCTAGTTGTCAAAGAATGTTCAGTATCACTATTCTAATCATACATTATTAATTTATTGTTGTATTGAAAGATAATGTATCCAGCTTCTGTTTAACATGCATAAGATACTGTCATCGTCTGTCTAGGGCAGGTAATAGATTAAACATGCCATTCTTTGATGTGTTTAAAATACACTTTGCATAAATAGATTAAAAGTATTAAAATAAATAGAATGTAAGCATTCCCGTTTTAAATACTTGTCAAGAAGAATTTGTCGTGGAGAATACATGCTTGAACTAAGAATAAGTGTTTTGTACATGCTGATGATGATATTTCAGTTCTTCGTATATTCATGTATTAAAAAGTTAAAGTTCAAAGATTATGTGAAAAAATTCTGAATCATTTGAATTACCCAGCATAATTTGTTGCAATGATAGAATGACGGACTCTGGTGTTTAATAGTTATAGACACACCTATATCACTTCTGGTGCTTAAACTTCTAATCAACTCCCAGAGTAACAAAATATTTGTTACTTATCTATCTGTCTAATCATTTACAAAAGAATTATTAATTTTTTAATGATAACTTAAGAATTATTAATTTTTTAATTAAGATATTTGCTTTTTAGAACTAAATAGAAATGCATTTAGGGAAATATATATATTGTAACTTCACTGTCATGGAACAGTTTATAAAGTAAAATTTTAAAAGAAGTGGACGTTTTGTTTCAACGTAAAAATATAAAGAATAGAAAGTCATTTAAGTAAAAGTTAATTTAAATTTGAAAAACATTAAGGAATTAGGGAAATAAATTAAAATCTTTAATCATGGGTATCTATTTTTAAAATATTTATATATTGGTCTGTAATTAATTAAAAGTAATTATATCTTATCTACAAAATGTAAGGCATTGAAATATTTTTTTGTTTGTTTCAATTCGAAAATAAAGTTAATTATTTTTTAATGTTAATAGAAAGTGAAGATAATCTATCAGACAATGAGAGTTGGGTATAAAAAATGAGAAGAAGAAATAGAAAAACTTTGGATTTTTTTTTTTTTAAAAAAAATAATGATTGCTGCTGTTCAACTAGGAGAGATTTTATATCCTCCAAGTTAATGTGAAGAATTAATTTATCTTCAATCGGCCAAAACTGTTCTAGAATTTTGTCATTCCCAGCAGCCAATCATTTTACAAGCCATATGGATGATTTCTATGCTACAGTGTTCAATCAAATGATTGAGTAAAAAATCATTTGGTTGTTTGTTCCATCTTTCCACGATGTGGCCAGAAAGATGCAATAGGACACCTAAAAAGTTGCCTATTGTCAGGATTGTTTATCATTGCTGTACATGTATACTGCTTATTGAAAAGATTGAAGAAGTGATTCATGGATAGAATCGTTTGCCAAAGTGAAGAAATGACTTACATATTGTACCGGATTCATTCCGATGAAGATCTTTACTTATTCTTTAAATAGATTTAGCTGGTTTCAAATTTATTTATAATACATTTATAATCTTATTTAATTATAAATATTGTGAACGAACTGGCACATTCGAGCAAAGTGGAAAATATTATTGATAGCTTTAGCTGTCAACAATACCCACAATCAGATCGAGCTATGCAATGCATAACACGATCATATTTCCAGATTGTGGCCCATCTCGGCTGCTAGATTCAAACCCCTACTATCCAAACACTTTATTTGTTTTGGAGTAAACCCCGGGTGCCAGCTAGTCTAAGACTAACATGTTCAGACAGTAGGCCCATAATTCCAGTGCTCGAAAAATCCCTTAACTAGCTCAGCTACTTGTAATCAATAATAAATTATAGTTTCAATTAGTGGTGAAAAGAATTGACCGACAAAATAAAGTTTTAGTTTATAAAGACAATTTATTTTAATTAACATTTATTAAACTAATTTTAAATATTTTATAAATCTTATTTAACTAATATAATACACACACATTTATAATTTACACACTATACTATCTTAGGAGAAAGCATTAAATAATATTTGAAATTTAAAATACAATGACATAAACACACATATTAATAGTTCATCTATGGGTGCTATAGAGTTCTTAAACTTGACTCTTGAGGCTTTATGAATGTGATGGCTACTTTAGAAATGAGTATAAGAAAAATGTTATTACCTAGGATTTTGAACGAAGATATTTCTTGCTGTTTGCTGCTTCTAATGAAGTATTTCTAACCGGTTAGATTTGAAGTTTTCTTGTGGAGATTTGATGCTGTTTATTCTGAGGCATTTTCTTTAAGACAATTAGATACTGTGCAGATTCAGGTTGTTACACAGGCATCACTTTTATTGGGTAAATTGGCTGTTTTCATCAGGCTGGAGAAAGTCGTATGTTTTCAGAGGTTTAACACTGCATTCTTGATTTTGGATATACAATAAGCTGACTGATATAACTCACTGATAGATTGTACTGAACAGTTATCTTGAATGCAACAGAACTCAACTTTAACGCAAATAACTCGACTAACTGTCCAATAAAAAAAATTGTCTATTTATACATGAGGCATGTTTTCATTTTGATATCCTCCAGCAATATCTGTTGTCGAAATTCCTTTGATAATCTTTTAATTACGTGTTTTTGAAGATCGTTTAATTAGTAGCCATGCAAACATGTTGTTTTTATATTTTTATTAGTAGCCTCCGCTGAGTGTTTTTTAATTTTTTAACTTTCATTTATTTTTCAATATAATTTTAACATGCATTTATCATATCTTTGTTTACTCTCGCACATATATATTTTATTAACAAGCTTACATTTACGCACATGTATAATTTAAGATCAATTTATTATTTAGTTATTAATATTACTTTTTTTTTCTTGTAACTCGAATGAAAAGAGATTTATATTTTTAAACTTTATGTTACATTTTAACTAATAATAATAATTAAAAAAAACGCTAACTTCTTTTATGAAACTTTTCGTTTGTTTCTATAGCAAACTCCATGTCCCCCTTTTAATTAATTAATTTTAAGTTTTATTTCAAGAACTCTTAAACTTTTAACTTTATTTTAACGTTTTCTTTTATGAAAGATTTTTATTTTAATAATTTTTAAACAAAATTATTATGTGCCAATGCAATGTTGGTACATTACACAGCCCTCCGTTTGAGAGTCAAATGCATCATTTTTGACCATTTTATCTCTAACAACTTTAATTCTTAATTCAGAACTATTTATTATTTTTCTAAGTTTGCCTTTTAATATCTTTCACTTTACATGCTAAGGGCAATCTTCAATTATACTTTACTTCTTTTGATGCTGGCAACATTGCTTACAATGGTCTTAGTCCTGGATAGTGACCACGAGGACAGCATCCTTTTGTGATACAGGGATCTTTTGGAAATGAGGCAGATGCAGATTCACTGGCTTATTCCAACTTACACATATGAAAACTGAAGCTTCGGGTGCTGGTTCTCTTGACTGGACATTGACAAAGAAAAGGTCACTGCGAATGGCAGGATTTATCAACTGTACATTATGTCTTGCACTTTGGAAACGAGATATGAGATATGGGGATTCTCCCCTGAAAAAGTGACTTATGACTTACTCTGGTTTTTCCCAGTGTGCATTTTAAAAGAGGAATGATCCCTGATGAGTCTGTTATGGGTGCTAAATTTATCCAGTCGACAGCTTTCACTTATCCTTATCTAAAACTTATTTCTATACTACCCTCATTACCTTTAATTTCAAACCCTTATATATTCTTAATATAACTTAGATTGACTTTATATTTTACTTATTATTTTATCACTAATCTTACAATATTATTTTCAAACCCTTATGAACATTATTCTAACGTATTTATTTATATTACAGTATTACTTTTAAACCATTTGTTTACCTTCTTATATTAACATGTGTGTACTCAGAAAAAAAAACTTTTACTTTATTACGACTAATTATTATACAGATATTTTTTATTTATTTTGATTATTTTAAACCATTTATTTATTTCCTTTTATTAACCTGTGAATATTCAAAACTATTTTATTACGATTCATTCCTTATTATTTTACTATGGATATATTATTTATTTATTTGTTTAACTTGCTTCTATTTTGCATATTTCCTTATATTATTTAATACTACAAACTCTACTTTTAAATCATTAATTTGATCTATTTATTTATGAACATTTTTCTTAATTACTATGTGTGTGGAGAAAAAAAAATATTTTATATTACGAAGCCTCCGTTATTATTATTACTTTCATATTCAAAAATGAGGTAACCTTTTTCTCACAGGAAAACTAAATCCATCGACCACAATATGTTGTGTTCAGGATGATCGGCAGTGGCTGAAAGTGCAAGTAAAAATTGAAAAATCTCCATTTTTAAATGACAGAGTTAATAGAAAAAAATATTGAAAAACTATAAGTCACTATTTCTGATGTTCCAGGGGAATAAGGGGTATGAACTCAAAAATTATGGAATCATTTATATCTGACTCTTTCTTAGTTCATATCTCAACAATATGTCAGAAGTAGAAAACAGATGATGCAAATGTTGGGATGGGTGATTATATCAAAATGCTCATCCCCCTTTAATAATCTCATAGTTGCATAAAAAAGATAGCTCAATTTGTCTATGCTTGTATGCACAGAAATTACATTAAGAATAGAAAAAATGTTTTTCATGTTTGATCTCAGATCCAGTTACTGACAAATAAAATTCCACTTCTTTGACCAATACACAGCATTTAGGTGCAATGGTCATTCATATTGTTTTAATAAAATACCCTTTGGTTTGAAATATAGTAGCACTGGACTACTGAAATTGGCTGAACCTGGTACCATCTGATTAGGTAAAAAAAAAAGTATAGTAGCTAAACTCCATGTGTAAAAATAGATGGGTACTAAGATATAAAAGACAAAAATATAGCTAAATAGTATATAGTGATCATACACATGCTCCAAAGCATGTTAATCTTATATACTCATTGCTCATACTAGCATTATGGTGCTGAGAAAACAAAAAATATTAATAAATTGTTTTTACTGGTTCTGACAGAGAATGATAAAAAGTTTTAAATGTCATGTGTTGAGCCTTTACATGCAATATCATAAAAACTCAACAAAATGCTAGCTTTTAGATTTTTACCTTCATTCAGGAGAATGAAATATTTAGTAATGGGATATAAATTCTCAGTATCAGCATACTTGTGAAGCACACTATTTCTTTGAAATATATATATCAATTTAATTTCTTATGAAGATCAATATCATTGACCATGGAATTCCCTTTATGAATCTCAAATGGCAGCATTGGATAATTTAGAATTAGCATTAAACATGTTAACATCCATAAGAAACAGTCTGATCCTTGTGAGCAGATTATGCATGAATTAAAGTGGTTATTAGAGTATATATTAATGCTGACCATCAAGAAAAGTTTAATCAAGTCAATTATATTAACTACCATTAGCGAATCTATGATATTTGGATCTGTTTACATTATGACCAAACCATACTCTACTTATTTACAATGGGAGAGATAAAAAATAAACACAGGACTTCTAAATATTTCAAATAGGGGATAAAGTAATGGTACAGGTCAATCCCATAAGTCACCCCAAAAAGCATCTATAAAACATTTTATGATCTTTATGAAGGTCCTTGTACAATAGCTTGACAACATGGTAATGCTATTGTAATAAAAGATGGAATGGACAAAAGGATATATAATGCCCTTGTGACTTTTTAGAAGAATAAAAAAATGTGTGGCTGATTATGACTTATTTTGGTTAAAGAAAAAGGGACAAATTCATAGTAGAAATAAAATTGATGGATTACAAATATCTGAATCACTTATTTTATTCCTAAATGGGGAGAAGCTAATATAATCTCACATCATATAATTCAATAAAAAAAAGGATTGTGGAAAGATAAAAAGCTATTTTAATAAAAGTTAGTTTAAGTAAAGATAAAGTAGTCTGAAAAATATTAAGTGATTGTAGAAATAATTTAAATAAATTACAATTTAAGTCCTGAGTATCTTTTTATTTTTTTGTGTATTCTGTTAGTGATTAAAAATAATTTTATCTTATCTACAAAATGTAAGAGATTGAAATATTTTTTGTTGTTGTCATTTGTAAATAAAGTTAATTTTCAAATTTTAATGTTAATAGAAAGTGAAAGTAGATAATCCATTAAACAATGACAGTTGGATATAAAAAGGAATGAAAGAGAAAACTTTGTTTTTATGATTGCTGATGTTTAACTAGGGGAGTTATTTTTTATCATAATTAATGTGAAGGACAAATTTTTCTTTAATTGGCCAAAACTTCTAGAATATTGCCATTTCATAGTAATTAAGCTGTTTTAAGTCTTAAAGATTTCTAGGTTACAATATGTATTTCTAAAATGATTGAGTAGAGAACCCTTTAGGTGCTTGCCCCATCTTTTCATGATATGGCCAAAGTGATGCAGTAAGATGTCTAAAAATTTTCTTAATTAATACCCTACCTTGTCAGGGTTGTTTGTTGTTATTGTATATCTATAATGATTATTGAAAAGATTGACAAAGACGTGAGACACAGATAGAATTGTTGTGTGCCAAAGAGAAGAAATGGTCTATATATGTAATGATTCACTTGATTTTCTCTATCGTCTAATAAGCCTGGAAATTTTGTGAAGTTATGAAGGTGAATTAAACTTACATACATTAAAAAATGAAGACTTGAAATTAAAGTAATATATCAAAGTTCTAAATATCAAAAAAAGAATATTGTGTAATGTTGAGCTCAACAACAATAAAAAAATCTACAAATTGAATTTCATTAAAAAACTTAAAGTTAAACAAGAATTAAAGTTAATTGCAGCGGAAAGGGAAAATTCATAATCACACAAAAAAAGAAAACTTAAAAAAATCATTCCAATTCATCTTTTTAAAATTACTAAGTATTAACCAATAAATTTTAATTTAATTTTATGAAAATGCTTATCAATTTAATTTTAGTGTTCCATTCAGTTATTCTAATTGGGTATAAATTAATATAACACCGGATATATATATATGTAATTATGTAGAAGGAAATTAATCTTCAGATCTGTTCTGTTTGTTTTAGTGTTAATTCCATTCTACATAATTACATATATATCCAGTGCTAAGCTTAATTTATATGCATTCTACACTAATATATGTTTAATCATAGGTTATTAAAATGAGAAACTTTCTCCTGTGATCTATTAACAAAATTTGTTACAATTCAGTTATCAATTAAAATAGGCACAAACAATATAGGTTTGAAGATTAATTTTCTATGTAATTAATTATTTTAATTGTGTTAGCTTTATCTATATATCAACAATTTATTTTCATATTTCTAACATGTATCCTAGGAATTTATCAAGTCATGGTAATTAAAAAATGTTAAGTAGAATAAAATTAAATCATTATATACCTGATTGATTTAACTGATACATTCTAACATAATTTTTTATATACAAACATTTGTAAGTACAAAAGACTAGTGAAAATTAATTTATGTGTTATTATAATAAATTGTTATTTGTTAAAGAAGCTCTATTCTTGTTCCTTTTTAATTTCTCTACATCCAGGCAGTGCCAATTAAAAATTATATCTCAAGAGTTGGGATATAGATATTTATGGAAAATGATAATCATCAAATCTGTTTGGTTAATGTGATGGGCAGCACCAATGATATAAGATAGTGATATTCAGGGTTTGTCATTGTGGCTATTGGTGGATGTTTAATTTTGGAATAAAAATTTTTAACAGTTTGAATAAAACATATGTTTTTATATACAATGTTGCATTGAGCTGTGATATAAGAATCTATGGGTTTTTTTATCGGATTCTAATTTACACAGATAGTTATTCCTATACAAAAATGCCTTGAAACCAGCTAGTTTGTGAGACTTTGGGATGATGGACTTTGGTTGCCATGAAAGTGAATGGGCTTCACAAGTATTTTATAGTTGAGGTGAGTGATTTCACACTAAATGTACAATTCCAGGTGCTTGATGTCTTGCAGGTTGTCCTCATTCTCTCATGTTCATTTTAATGAAGAGGCATTAGAGAGAGTCTATTTCATTGATTTGCACATTGAGGCACAAATAAGAATGTCATCCACATAATGTATATATAACAAGGAGGGGTGGATTCAAAGTATTTAGGTAATGTATTGAGCACTATACTTGAGATTATCCTGCTTATGGGAAGGCCCATATGCCAATCATCATCCATTTGTAGTAAACATTGTTAGATAAGGCAATGATCTCATTGTGGTTCCAGTTTAAGTATTCCAAGATAAATTTGGTCCTATGCACATTATATTCAGATTTAACCAGAGTCTCTGTGATATTTTGGATTGATAATATACATTAGATAGAGTTGTACAATGAACATGACTGAGCTATACAACTCTATAATTCTGTCAAAGCACCAAAGCCAAATTGATCTATAATCCATTGACCAATCATTTTGGTTAGGCTACATTTAAGTGCACTAGGCATATTTTGCTAATTTTTCAATATAAGCTTATCACTAATATAATTATGTGTATAATTTGTTTGTTATTATTGATATGATTAACCAAAGAGGAGGAAAGTTTGAAAAAGTGTTAAACAAATTCTTAATAATTTTAAGGTTAAAATAAATCCAGACTAGAATAGTAACAATAAATGTAGGAATGTAAATAATATATTTTAATGAAATTGAGATTAAGAATCTAAATGAATTCTATTACTTAGAAAAAAAACTGTATGTAGTATGTATTTAATATAGAAAATTATTTTTTATAAAAACCATTGAGGGATAAAAAAAATTATCTGGTAATTTTAAATTGTGAAGTTACTTAGGGTGATATAAATAAAATTGCACTAAAATGAGAAAAACATAGTAAGATATCTGTAATCCAAAAAAAAAGTATTGTTTTGTAGCAGTTATACTACAAAGCATATTATAGAATTCCAATTATATCCGATTTGTAATTGGATTGAAGAAAGTAATAATCGAGAAGTTAATCCAAAACTGCCTTTTTTATCATTTACATTTCTGTAAGTTATCTAATGTGGAAAATTAAGATATGTCATGGTATAAGATTCATAGCATTTAATTATATATGCTATATTTAATTATTTTACATATTGTTAAATATCTCAATGCAGTTGAATAATATCTAAAACAAATATTAGTATATCCATTATAAATATTATTTTAAAGTAATAATATTTGTAATATATGAATTGAAATTCTGATGCACTTTTTAAAAAGACTTTATGAAATAATATAATACTTCTAATTTGTAAACTATGAACAATACAAAGCTGACAGTGGTTATTTCAGGGAAATATCTGTTAAGAGTTGTGCCAAGCTTTGAGCATCAATGATCACAATTCAAAATAAAAGAAATTCAATTTTATATGATATAGTTTTTGTTTGCTTTATTTAAAAGTGGAAAAATATATGTATTAATATTAAATGTGTTTTTGCTTTTAGTCAGTAAATAGCCAATATGTTCTAGATAGATAGGAAGTTAATCTATTATATTTTATAAACTAAAATTGAATTGTCTCCAGAATTACATTGAAGAATTAAAATGTAATACACAAGTTACTAGATTAAATCACTCTTTAGAAAACTCATTATGAAATTGTTTTAGAAAATAGTTAATGGATAGAGTTACTCTAAAACTAATACTCTGAGACATTGAATGTAGTTTACTACTTTGAGGATTTAATATATTTCAGAGTAAACTTTATTAATGGGCTAACTCTTTTAACTTGCAAGTTATTAATACAATTGTTGTTATACTTCTTATTAATTTATGTGATTTATTAAAAAATGGAATTCAATATGTTCTTACCCAACTAGAATACATTTGTGTAAATGCATAATCACTATGAATTGTATTTTTTCTACCTGAAGACAAGTTGAGTAATGAAGCAATAGACATTACAAACAAAGTGATAATATTTAATTATCATCAGTAATAGTTTTTAAATCATAACGGTTAATATAATTTACATCGTTATGAGCTAATTATATGTAAGGAGTATCTTAATTATAAGGTGTTATATCTATCACTTTCATATAAAGAAGCGTGAACGCCTGTTTAGCCTTTACAAAAATAATTCGTATTATAAGTGAATAATTTAAGTATTTCTTAAAAAGTTGTCTAATGAGTTATATTCACGCATTCACATATATATGATATAGATTTTTTATTGTTAAATATCTATACACTCTTAAAAGATTTTACTGAAAATGAAAATTTAATTAAATGAATTTAATGTTTATTATTATTATTAAACGTTGGATATATTTTTTTAAAAATCTTTTTAAAGATTTATAAGGAGGAATAAAATTCAGATGAGTTAATGAACTTGAGAAATTCATTAAATTTAATAAAAATCATCTATATATAATTAGGATCAACTTTATTTTAAAAATTCATTAATTAGAAAGATTAATTAAATAATTATTTTTTAAAACAACTTCTGATTAAAAATATTGTCTCAACATCAGTAGCAAATTTTTTTCCTACTATAATGACATTTAGTGCAATCTTTAGTAACCAATAGAAACTAGTTTCTAGCTGATGGCTTTCATCATTGAAGATACTTGGATCTGGCAGCAGTTCACCTGGATCTAATATGTCTTTTCTTCAGCACCCGCATTTTAACTTTTTACATAACTATAAAACTATCCCAACTGAAAAACCCACATTAATATTTTCTATCCAATCTAATATAGTCATACAGATCTTAAATCAGTTAGGTATCTATATATTTTGATGTCCTTAATTCATAATTATTCTTATTATTTGGCTAGGATTGAAATGAACTACTAAAAACAGTAGCAAATATATTATGAGTAAAACGTTTTGCTATTGTTTTAACCGATTGTTTAACATAAAAAAAAGTGATCGCTGATCTTAGCATCAGCCTGTATTTAAAAAAGGACTGCATTAAATGTAAATCTTTGGATTCATAAAGTTTGACTGTTTTTGTAATACAGTCTTTAAAAAAAAATTAAAAACAATATTTCATATATTTTAATATATTTAAGAAGAATCCATTTCCTCAGATTTTTAAATAGGTATTTTTTTTTTAGAAATTTTTTTTTGTAGTTTAAATTTAATAGAGATCTACCTATCTTTTATTAATAATTTGTGTATTTCAAATTATAGTGTACATTATAATTTCATAGAATTTTCTGAGCAAAAATCCATTTATAAAACTTATTTTTGAGTGTTTGCTATGTAATTCTTGAAAATTAGACAGTTTTCTACTGTAAGAATTATTCTATAGAAATACTATGGGACTGGATTATTTTTGAAATTGGATATATTATTGTTGATGGTTAGGATAAGAATCTTCTACACCCAAGAATGCATCTAGAGAATGACTATTAAATAGTAAGCTGTAATAATTTGATGATAATATTCGGTTCCTACTTATGAGTATTATGCATGGAATGGCAACTTGGGGGGGGGGGGATAATTTGTATTGTTGGTTAAATAACCATAATAAAAGTTGGTTTCCCAGCAATTAATAAATCACATCAAGCATATTATAAAGCACAGATTGCTTTTTATACTATTGGTTTGCTGATTCTCTTTGCTACTTTGGTTTGGCTATTTGATTTTTTTTTAATTTTGTGTATGTGTGCATGTCTTTCCCAAGAATGATCTATGATGTGTTATCAGAAGCAACAACATTTAACTTAGAATAATATTATAGTAATTAAACAATAATAGTTAAAATTGGAGTGATCAACTATATTTGTGGTTTACCGAAATGTGGGTATAATGATCAATATATACTCAAGTTATTTAAATCAGTAATTGGCCCTATCAACAAATTGAATTAAAATAGAAATATGAGATATAAAATACCCCTTTTACTAGATAATCATATGGTTAGTTGCATGATTCGAGAACCTAAATATCAAGTTGAGAACAAGTCCAATAAATTGACAAAAACATATTTATTTTGTACAGTAAAAAATTGATAAATAATCTTCAGCTTTAGATCCTCTATTCTTTCACTGTGTTAACCCACACAAGATTCAATTATTTATTGGTGACTGTTTTTATGCTACAAAAAAAAAAGATTTTAAACACTTTTTTCTTTATAATTCTCATGTTTATAGTCTGATAGGTAATATTTTTTCTATAATTACTGAAGAAGTGGTTCTATTTTTCCATTTTATTTAATGATTTAACAGAATTTTTTTTTGAGAGTACATCTATTGCACAACTCTGGAAAATGAAAACATAATTGAAAAATCTGATATGTATGTAGCATTTAGTACATTTATTTGCTATATTCTGAAGTTTTAGGATGGGGTGTATCTTTTTTCCCCCAAATATCTCAATCAAATATCCGCATTTTAAATTTATTTAGCATATTGATTCCCCTCCACCTCTCACAGTTTAACTATAAAGAAAATATTGTAAATGAATCTGTAGAGATTTCAAAGAGGAGATATATTTCCAAATGGTTTTATTGTCTTTTACTTTTGCTCCTGTACTAATACATTTAACAGTCATTATCCAATTTCATAGTTTGGATTTGCCTATATTTTCATAGATCAGGGATTGATAAATTCTATTTATGAAGCAAATAAGCAGAATGATCATGGTTGTCTCGAATTTGTTAATTAGATTCTAGATGTGTCTAGCAAGATCAAATTCAGTTCTTTTTATTATTGCATCTAAAAAAAAATAGAAATTTGTTTAGAATATCATAGGAATTCCACTGTTTATGCTATAATTCTTCAATTGTAGATTCTTGTTTAAACATCCAAAAAGAGGAGTCTTTATTTGAGATGAGTCTTAAATGATGAACCTATATCTTGAGTTATTTGAAAATGCATTGTTTTATAGGTTTTTATAAATTTTCTGTAAAGCAATTTCTGATATATATTGGAAGAATATGTGAAAGAATGGGAAATTATCTCAAAGGAGTAAACTTAAATATATTAATATTTCTCATAGCATTTGAATATTTAGAAGTTTAGTATGGGAATTTTTTTCCTTGAAGAGTAGTGCTGTCATCATCAGCAGAATATGCCATGATAAGGAAGTTGTCCATAAAGTATTTGTATCACAATCTCCAAATAGATCCAGCTGTCTTTCCAAAGAGATTATTCCTAAAAATTAATTTCGATCTAACCTTAATAAAATGAGGAAAATAAATTAAGTTAGACTATGTTCCAAAGTTATTCCTAAATAGTATGAGGTAGGATTGTGTTTCAGTATATTATTGTGAAAGTTTATATTCAGATTGAGAGCTGATTCCCTATTTATATGAAGAAATTAGCACACTATCTTCATTGGATTAAGAATAAAGTCCAGTCTTAGAAATAGGTTCTCAATTTTTTTCATATCTTAAATACTTTTTTTATTTCAAAAAAGTATCTTGTAAAATCAAAGCATTATCCTCAGCATAAATGAATTTCCTTCATTTTGCATATTAACTAAATTAGATGAGAAAACTGAACTTTGTGGAAGACTGTTCAATTCACTATTACTTTATTTAATGTGTTATTCTGTGATCTTTATCAAGCCAATATGTATTTAGACCAGAGGTCCTCAATCTTTTTGCACTTAAGAGCACATTCTATAATACCGGCCAGGTGGCGGGCACCATTTATTTTTTTCAACCAGATTGCGGGCACCATTTATTTTTTCAATGTAAATTTATAGTTGGGTATTGTTAATAATACACATAATGTACAAAAAAATATTTATTTCAAAATTAAAATTTTAACATAATTAACGTTTATATTTTTATGCTGTAAAAGTATAGTGTACCCTACAATTTGATTACAATATAATACAATAATTTATAAGAAATTTTAAAAATTATATTTATTTGTATCAGATAAATAATTTTTTATCATGTTCGGATAGCGGCGGGCACACGTAAAATGGTCTGCAGGCACCATGGTGCCTGCGGGCATAGGGTTGGGAACCCCTGATTTAGACATTTCTAACTAGAAGATAAAATGTATCACAGATTGTATTATTTAGAAAAAATAAATACATTATCATTAGTTATCTGTTAAAAGACAAATACTACAAGTCAAAGCAGGTGACATTCTCCAAACATTTTTTTTTCATGATTATTCTTTTTAAATTCATTAATCAATTCTTTCCTCTCATCCTTTACAGTCCTTTCCAATGCATTTAATGGGATTCATTTGCTTCTAAGCACGAGTCCAACATTTTGTTTTTAGATTTAATAACTATTTCCTTTTTATGTGTTTTTATTTAACTTGCTGGATTATTTTACTGTCTGTCTAATAAATCTTCGACTTCAATTTTCACCCGCTTCTCAATCTAATTGAAATTGTGCATACATATGTATTCCTGAATAAATCTTTTTTTTTTTTAGAGTTTGCAAACAATTTTACAAAAAAATTAAATTTTGAATTTTATAGAGATTCAGTATTCCAGTGCTTTTATCTAAACTTTCTTAAAACTAAAGTAAAAAAAATGTTTTTATTTACATAAATGCACCAAAAAAGAAAAGAAAACAAAAATGTACTGAAAAGTAATACACATTCTTAGTTTTCACAATGTTCTTATGTTAGCAAAATAAAAGTGCATGTCATTCATGAATATAAATATTGAAACATTTCTAAATATGAGTGAATACAAGCTTTTATTTTTGTAGCATAATTTCAAGAATACAATGGAGTAACAATATCTGCTATAAATTTTTCCAAGCCCAGTACAGCACGAAACCTTACATTTATTATGCTGTAGTTTTCTAGATGTCAATATAAGTTATCAGCAACGTATATAAATAATATTATTGTATAAGTCGCATATTGTTAAAATGGTAATAAACTGAGAGATTGCCAATCTCTTGCATGTACCTACTGTTGCTTCTCAGACAGCCAATCAGGTGTTAAGACAGCAGTCTAAAGAGCAATCAAGATGCAACACATGACAGAGTTTTTGATAAGAAAAGGATAGTCCCACCTCTTCTTTACTTAACTTGATCACTCTTCAAACTGCTGTCTTAACACCTGATCGGCTGTCTGAGAAGCAACAATAGGTGCATGCAAGAGATTGGCAACCTCTCAATTTATTACCGATTTAACAACAATAAGCGATTTATACAATAATATTGTTTATTGAATTGCATGTGTACCCTATTTTTTAACGTACACACATATAATATATATAGTATGCATATATAAATTAAAATTATAGTAAAAAAAATTTAAATAATAATATAGTTAATAAATAAAGTTTTGCTTCAATGACATATATAAATCCGCATGGACAAAGAAGCTTTTAATTTTAATTGAGCTAAGCACTTTTGGGAGATACGTATTCCCATATGGGAGTACATAGCTCCTGAAAGTGCTTATGGGAGTACATATCTCCTGAAAGCACTTATGGGAGTACATATCTCCTGAAAGCGCTTAACTTAGTACTCAATTAAATTAAAAGCTTATTTGTCCATGTGTAATGCACTTATAGATTTAATATAATTAATAATAAATTTAGAGGACACTTTTATATATATTTTACTGTGTGTTCACTCATTCACTAAAAAAAATTACAATACCTTAATTTTATTTTTTAAATAAACAAATAGCAAAATATTTGAATTTCATCGCAATTAAATGTGCTTTGGTGATCTTTTTTAAAATAACTTTTCTCTCATAGAATTGCAATTGTATTCGTTATTAAAAAAATTATGATCTTATATTATTTTGATGTTTTGAGGAAGTATCGAGTATTTTTTTAGATTTTGTAAAAATTTTAGCATTACAGTTAGAAAACATTTTATTACATGAAATACTGCATATCAAATTTAGAACGAATAATTAAGGAAAAATAAAATTTATGTGCTTTTAACATCAACTGAAGAAATTTTATTAATAAATATGATTACTTATGGCACTCCAGAATAGAAAATTAGCTGCCAATGTATGGTAAAATTTATCTACAAATTTTAATTTTAAAAAAAGCCATGATTTCAGAGTGCACTGGGGCAAAAAATGATAGTGTATCGTGAGTTATATTAAATTTATAAATTTGAAGGTTTTTGTTTGTTTATATATATATAAATAAGCATTTATTTTTATCTAGCGCAATGTTTATAAATTGTAATACATTAAAGATCAGCCTTTCAAGCTATTGTGCATGCACTTTTTTACGAGTGTTAATAATAAATGAATACTTTCACTCCCAACACAAGATATAGTATTTATGAAAGAATAAAATGAATTCACTTATTCTTTCAAACCCACATGCTTATATATGGGCAACTCTTAAGTACTGGAAATGAAAGCGTGCAGATAGACCACTCACTTTAAATTACTGTTTACAATGTCTGAATGAATGACATTGACAAAATTATCTAGAATTTACTAAATATCACTCTCAAATGAAACTTAAACATATGTAAATAAGCATTTATTTTTACATAGCACAATATTTATAAATTGTAATACATTAAAGATCAGCCTTTCAAGCTATTGTACATGCGCTTGAATTCGCTTATTTTTTCAAACCCACACGCTTATATATGGGCAAATCTTAAGTACTGGAAATGAAAGCATGAGGATAGACCACTCACTTTAAATTACTGTTTACAATGTCTGAATGAATGATGTCAACAAAATTATCTAGAATTTACTAAACATCACTCTCAAATGAAACTTAAACATATGTAAATAGCATTTATTTTTATATAGTGCAATGTTTATAAATTGTAATACATTAAAGATCAGCCTTTCAAGCTATTGTGCATGCGCTTTTTTATGAGTGTTAATAAGTGGATTCATTTTATTCTTTCATAAATACTATATCTTGTGTTGGGAGTGAAAGTATTAATTTATTATTAACACTCATAAAAAAGCGCATGCACAATAGCTTGAAAGGCTGATCTTTAATGTATTACAATTTATAAATATTGCGCTATATAAAAATAAATGCTTATTTACATATGTTTAAGTTTCATTTGAGAGTGACGTTTAGTAAATTCTAGATAATTTTGTCAACGTCATTCATTCAGACATTGTAAACAGTAATTTAAAGTGAGTGGTCTATCCCCACGCTTTCATTTCCAGTACTTAAGAGTTGCCCATATATAAGCATGTGGGAATGAAAAAATAAGTGGTTCATTTTATTCTTTCATAAATACTATATCTTGTGTTGGGAGTGAAAGTACTCATTTATTATTAACACTCGTAAAAAAAGTGCATGCATAATAGCTTGAAAGGCTGATCTTTAATGAATTACTATATATATATATATATTGGGGATAGTGTATAATTGAAGTCATATATTAATGCAATGTAATTTGCAGTTGCATTGTACTAGGAAACCTGAAAAAATAATTTTTATTTTACAGTTTTATTTTTTAATGCACTTATGTAAATAAAAATGGTCTTTAAAAAAAAGATTTACAATCAATAAATATTTTGTTGATTGAAAGTTAGTATGAAATATGGAATCAGAAATAATAGAGTTAATCCTAATTTTAACAGTTTATAGAATACCTCGTTTTTATCAAAAGCTTGATTGGCCCATTCAAGTTCTTACCCTTAATTTCCTTGTCACTTCTCTTATTATCAACAATTTCAATTTCACAGCTAATCTCGATAAACAAAGGCTATTACTCCCATACTTTCCAATTGCGCACAAAAAAACTTTGCACTATTTTTAATAAGAAATACCACTTGTGCTTTCATACCCCCCTCCCCAACTCCAACAAATTAATCAATAACACCAAAGACAGATTATCACTCTCGCAAACACCTCAGGTGGTGCACTATATTGCCTGCCCTGTAGCAAATTAGCTGTACCTCATATTGCAGTGAGATCAGACCTCCTTGTCTATGTGGCTGTCTCAACATATATATTCTTACAATAAAGCACTAACAGGCCCAGCATGTAACTCAGTTTTCACCCAGCATTGCAGCTCCACAGGGCACGATTGTGAGTCAAAGGACACTGTGGTTGTTTGCAGAGAACAACATGACTTAAAAAGTAAGGTGAAAGAGGCATGCTTTATGCACTCAGCCACACTTATACATATTTATTTTGTATTACTTTGTGTTATTTTAATATTTAAAGAATTTTAAAAATTCAGCTTTGTGTGTGCATGTGTCATTAGCGCAATCATACTTATAAAAATACTAATTTAATATATGCTCTGTAAATTCCTATATAATGCTTACTTTTAGTTTTCATTCACACACTGATAATAAACAAAAAGATTGGTAAAATATTAAGTTAATATTTTCATTGATGATACAAGAGATATCATTCACTTATGACTGTTGAATTTGTGTCTTTTCAATTGCCTTGACTGCTGAGGTCATTTTATCTAAATTTTAACAATTAATAATTATTTAGATATTAAAACTACACATTTTAAACATATATGTATCAAAAGACATGATGTAAAATAGCTTTGCCTTAGAAATTTTTTCTGCATGTAAACGATATGGCCATTGTAAACCCATCTATTTGTTTCACTTTGTTTCACACTACAATTATCCAAATTAATCCCAAACTCTGTCACACTTTTTTCTCTTTTCCCATATTGTAATAAAAAGTATTTTATTAGTTCCTATTCTTATCACAAAGAAAATAAAATCTCTAATATCTTTGCTTTCTTCAATTTTATATTTTCCCTCCATATAATGTTATATAGATTCTCTTTCAATATCATTTTTTCTTATTTTGTACTATTTTTCCATAATTCTACTTTTTCTCTCCAATTTACTTGTCCTCTTTTTCATTGCTCTCATGGATATGTAATATATTCTCTAATATTTATCCTAATTCTTATATAAATACATAGAGATAAATTTATTAACTTTGCATATTGTAAGCATTTAAGCACAAATTAAAATCACAGTTTCTATTTTAATCAGCTATCAAAAAAGTAAAAATGAGACATGGGCAATTGAGGTCAAAATTACGAAGCTCTTTTGTACTAGGCTTTAAACTTTGTTCTTCATACCCCAGTAGTAATTTAATCGTGATCTATTTGTGATTGTTTAAATATAACTGTGTGCTTGTCTGAAAGTTTGTGATATTTTAGATATAATTATATATTGGTTTACATCCACTATCTAATAATTACATAGATTTGTATATAGCATAATGTTTTGAGTGATATTCTCTCTTTTTCAGGTATTTCTAGCCTAACCAGTGACATTACTAACATGGTAATCAAACTTCAGACTTTTACTTGTGAATATTTAATTTAAAGTGATAATCTATCCAACTGAGCTATTCTGACAAAGGCAACTGCCAGTAAAAATTTTGTATATTTACCTATGATGATCTCCTGATTTCTTCACTTTTTTTAAGGGTGATATTAATAAGTGTTTTCCAAACACGAATTGTCACACTAGATTGATGTATTAGGTTGTTTGCCATCATGACATGAGCAGCTTCTTTGAATTCTGTTTATTTCACTATTTCCTTCTCTTTACAATATTTTATCTTTTCTCAATTAAACATGTTCATTGGTACATATATGGTCTGCTACTTTAGATACATCTGTTTTTCCTTTTTAATTATCAGTTTATGCTCTTTTAACCACTTTTTGGGGAATGACTGCTTTCACCCATATACATTTTCTATATTCGCGTGGTATTTTGAAGATGCAGTTTTTGTTTTTAAGCATTTCAAGTTGAGGTTTTGTAGGTTATATCTTGTAGTATGCTATGGCTTTAGAAGGTTGTTCTGATATTATATTGACCACATATTTTCTTTAATTTATCTTCTATTCTTGGTTTTTATGACTACACAACAACACTTATAATTGTTTTTCTTTTGAAATTTCCTTTTGCTGTATCTACTTAAGATTTTCTTAATGATAGATGATGTATAAACATTCTTCATGAGAGTTTGTTCTATGTAAGTCTTTTTCCAAATCACTAATTTCTGAACAAACTTTTTCTCTGTTATATGGTGATAGGGTAACCTTTTTATGTTTTTGTCATGAATAGATGTATGTAATAAGTATTTTCTTGTAGGTGTGGGTTTTTTGTAAACTGTAATTTTGATTTTGTCATGAAAGGATTTGATCACAAGAATATATAAAAATGTCAATTTTTGTTCTTGTTCTGAATCTATTGTGAATTTAATTGAATGGGGATATGTTATTTGTGTGTGTCACCATATAACAAATGTATTATCAGCATAACAAAGCTAAACTTTAGGTGGATATGGAAAAGTACTCATGAATTTGGTTTCAAATTCTTCCATGTAAATATTGGATCAGGGGGTGATAATGATGAATTCAAAACCATATCTTAATTTTCTTGAAAAATTCTATATTGTACTGAAAGCATATTATTGTTCTGCATAATGTTAAGATTAATATGCTATCAATAGAAAAATTGTTTTGGTTTCTAAGCTATTAATGTCATTTAATTTTTTTTACAACAGACAATGCTTCATATCAGGATACATTTGTGAATAAGCTTTCCACATCAAAGCTTACCAATATGTCAGTTCTTTCAATTTCCATATTCTTGACTAATTCTACAAAGTATTTAGAATCACTGACTAATAACTGTATCTTGTATGTCATAGCATTAAGAACCTTGAGAAAAAATCTTGACAATGTGAATTTCTAGAACAATAAATCTTAATGGAATATGGTCCTTATGGACTTTAGGTAGACTATAAAGATGGAGACTTTTCTGAGATATAATAATTTATTTTAATATGAATCAATGAAATACCTGCAATACTTTTTTTTCTCAAAGCAACTTTATTAAGTCACTAAAGTATGATCCACCTGTGCAGGGACCACATTGTCACCTGCACAGTGGGCCATAGAGGCTATAATGTTACATTGATATTCTGAAACTGGGTGGTGGCTCAAAGCAACAGAACTGCCTTATACAATAGATTAGGTATTACAGGTATATAAAAAAATGCATTCCATGTACAAACATCAAGAAAAAAAGAGGAAAAAGGGATATGAATTATCACAGATCAAATGTTAGTCAATCAAGGGGATGCTATGTCCATTTGAGGAGAGTTCATGCGGGACAATCAGCTCTCAGCCCACCTGGCAAGTCTACAAGCAGCTCCCCCAGACCCATCCATGACCCATCAGACAGAACTCAGTTTAGCGAGAACCCAGATCCACTCCTTGGACAAGGTTAAGCTGCTTCGGCCCCTGCTGTAAGTGGGTTATAATTAATCTGGGTGTGACATAGGTTCAGCATGTCCAGAACACCAACCAAATCAGAGAGGGCCACAAGAACATTGCCAGATCTTTCTAAACCTGAGTCTGGTGATGATTGTTGATTGATCCCACTGAAACAAATCCTCTATGGCCATCATCTCAATCCTTGAGACTGAGAATTCAGGCAAAACCAATGATTAGATTCATGATTCCACTAAGTCCTCAGGTATGATTCTGCTTTACTGATCCTATTGAGTTCTTCTAATCCAAGTTGAGTTCTAATTTGAATGTCTAATTAGAGTTCCAATTATAAAATCTAACAGTTTGTATTTAGTGGTTACTTATATTAGCTTTTGCTTTATTAATGGTGGCCATTTGCATAGAATAAAACGATTGGTGAATTGAGTTATTTTGGCTTAAAACTGATTTAAAGTTTCTTGAAAAGGTGTAAAAGGTTAAAACAAGTGGTCACTTATGTTTTATCATTTAACTTCTCACCAACTCCCATCTTGAATATGTGAATTCTCCCATCCTTGTGGAGCCAATAACAACATCCTTGTGGAGCCAATAAGCAGAAAAATGTTCCCACTCACAAGTGGACTCCTCTGTTATAAAGTTTTGATTATATATTTGTGTTATGAAAATTATGATTTTTGTTATTATTTCCTATTTTGAATTATTAGATTACATTTTAAATACGTTTTCTTGGTTTTAATCTAGTTTTAATGATTTTAGTGGTTACTTACATTAGCTTTTGCTTGATTAATGGTGGCCATTTGCACAGAATAAAACGATTGATAAATTGAGTTATTTTGGCTTGAAACTGAATTAAAGTTTCTTGAAAAGATGTAAAAAGGTTAAAACAAGTGGTTACTTATGTTTTATAATGCATCTTCTTACCATCTCCTGTCTTGAATATGTGAATCCTCCCATCCTTGTGGAGCCAGCAAGCAGTGAACTACTCCCGCTTGCAACACGAAGTGGATTATACCTGCAATACTTTCTGAGTAATGCTTGTAACTTTGTTTCTGTGGCTGGTATAGCATTTTTTGGTATTTTTTGTACTAGGACTACTCTTATTTTGTAATCATCAGTATTCATTTCAATTGTAGCATTGTCTTTGTTATTAGGGTTAATAATTATGGATTTATCTAGTTTGTGGGATTTAATAGCTTTCCTCTCATCACAGGAAATCATTTGTTTTGGCTTTTTGTTATCTCTCAAGGGTTCATTTTATTCTCTAACATTTCTACCATTATATATAATAAAAGGATATTAGAAAGTATGATGACAAAGTTTAATTATTTTTCCAGAACAGAATTTTCAGCATGTATTTAGAACTAAGATATTTAATTGATGAAAGGAAGTTATTTGATCTAATTCAACATTTAATATGCCCATACCGATTTATAAATTTCTTCTTTTATTATTTGTGCAATTTAAAATGATTTTCTTAATGCTTGAAAAACTCTTTTAAAGTATTTATGCTTTAACAAAGCTTCACTAATTTCTCAGTTCTCTGGGAGTGACTTAGAGGTTTTAGTTGCAAACTTTTAGGGACAACACAGATTTACATAGAAAAGTTATTCAATTTTTTGGCCAATATTAAATGTAATTTTTTATGGTGTTTAAAGTTTGATATAGTATTGGATTCATACTGAATACTTAGTATTTGTCTGAAAGTTTGTGATAAAAATATTTTAGCTGTAATTATATGCTAGATTAATTCTATTAAACATTTTTAGAAAAATTCAAACTTTATTTAAATCTTTCAAATACATTTAACAATTTGTAATAGTGCATGTTAATATATAACACAATATTTCAAGATAGTATTATTCTCTCTTCAGATGATCAATATCTAAAAAAAAGAGAATAATACAACTATTAGCATTGCATATTAAGCTGTGTGGTATTAATAATAGCTGAATGTATTTGAAAAGTTTAAATAAAAATTGCATTTTTCTAAAAACATTTAAAGAAAATAGTGCAGCATATAACTCTAATCCCATCAACACAAACTTTCAGACAAACTATAACTAGTCAGTATACTTAAAACTGTCAATGTAGAAATCAATAACTTTCCTATGAAAATATAAATCTGAAGGTATTAAACATTTGCAATTAAAATCTCCAATTCACTCTCAGAGAGCTAAAAAAATTATTTAAATAGAAAGTGAGGCTCTTAGAAAGAATGAATGCTTTATAAGGTTTTTCAAGTATCAAATCTTGCATTCTATTACTGATGAAGAAATAATTTTTCAAGCAATAAAAAAATCATATTATAAAACACTTGGAAAAATAAAAGAGCATCGAAAGAATAAACTTATAATCTTATATGGGTATATCAAAGGTCATATTGTATCAAATAATCTATTAAATCTCTCAAATTAGTCAAATCCATAATCATTCTTTCTGATGATATAAATTGTAATGGATACTATTGATTATGATAGCAGCTGGATATTACAAAAAATTCTATGCCAGTTACTGAAACAAAGTTACAAGCATTACTCAGAAAGTATTGCAGGTATTTCATAGATTTAGAAAAGAGTAAATTAAATAATTATCTTAGCAAAATATCCCATTTTTATAGTCTACCTAAAATCTATAATGATCATATGCCATTAAGATATGTTGTTTGTTCTAGAAATTCATCTTCTCAAAGTTCTTAATCCTTTATTATACAAGATGCAGATTTTTTTTCAGAAATTCTAACTACCTTGTGGATTTAATAAAGAATGTGAAAATTGAAAGAACTGGCATATTGTTAGCCTTTGATTTGGAAAGATTCACAAATGCACTTTGTGATAAAGCATTGTCTACTGTAAGGAAAACCTAAATGATAATAATAGCTTGTAAGCCAGAATAACTCTTCCTAATCATAGTATAATGAAACTGGTAACATTCTGTATAACAACATACTTTTAATACAATACAGAATTTTTGCAATAAAATTAAAAGATAGTTATGAATTCACCACTGTCACTCTTGATTAATATCATTTACATAGAAGAACTTGAAACCAAAGTCATAAATACTTTTCCATATTCACCTAAAGTTCTCTTTGCTTTGTTAATAATACATTTGCTGTTTTGCTACAAATATTCTAGACACACATCAATAACATTCATTCTTCAATTACATTCAAAATAGAATAAGATAAAAAATGTCATTCTCGGATGCTCTTGTAACATGATTCCCTCATTACAGAATCAAAGTTATACTTTACAGAAAACCCACACTCACAGAAAAATACTATCACTATGAAGCTGAGTAAAAAAAGTTTGTTTAGAAACCAGTAATTTTGAAAAAATAAATACCTATACAGAACTAATTTTTTATGAAAAATGATTATCCATCAGCTATCATTAAGAAAATTTTAAATAGACAATAAAAAGAAACAAAAAGAAAACTCCAGTTATAAGTTGTCCATAAATGTCAAGAATAGCAGATAAACTAGATAAAAATCTAATATTAGTATAGCTTTCCAAAGCCTTAGTACATTACAAGGAATTATAATCTCTACAAAACTCGAAATATTGAAAAATAAAAACTGCATCTATAATATAAGAATGTGGAAAATGTATTTTATTGAAACCAGCCATTCCAGTGAAAAATGATTAAAAGAGCATAAGCTAATGATTAGAAAGGAAAAACAGAAGTATCTGAAGGAGAACATGTATGCATCAATGAACATAAGTTTGATTGGGAAAAGAAAATATTGGAGAAGAAAAAGTACGACAAAGAGAATCTTAAGAAGCCGCTCCCATGACAATGACAACAATCTTATAAGTCAACTTAGTGTGATAATTCCATGTTTGGAAATCACTCATCAACATTGCTTTTAAGAAAATAAGTAGAGAAATCAGGATCCTCAGAAGTAATGATATAGAATTTCTACTGGCAGTTGCCTTTGACAGAATATTCCAGTTGGTTAAAGCATCACCTTAATTGAATATTTGCAAATGTAAATGTCCAAGGTTTGATTCCTGCACTAGCATTACCACTGGGTAGACCAAGAAATACCTAAAAGAAATAGAATAATACTACTTGAAACATCAGGTTATATAATAACTTATGCTATTGCTAACAGGTGAATGTATTTGAAAAATTTGAATAAAGTTCTCAATTTTCCTAAAAACATTTATTAATATTAAATATATATTGTAAGAGAAGAATGAAAATGAAAAAAATATGATAATGGGATAGCCAAATTTAATGTAACTTTAGAATAGAGTCTTACTTTACCACAAATTGGATGGCCAAAATAAATGAAGCTATATGGAGATAAATTCACTGTACTAAAAGATTAAGTAATGATAATGATTTCTTTAATCGAAAGTGGAGAGAATAAAATTACTCTTCTGAAACATTATGAGAAATGTTGTCACATTAGATTAAGACATAAGAGGATATGTAATGCATCTCAATCACACTCAATAAAACATCATAAACTATTGTCTAGATTTAAACCTAATTCTCAAAGGTATAAAATGAATATTTATCAATAAAATATCAAGTTACAGATACTTAAATAATTGTTTACATGGGAGGGAATAATTTCAAGAATAGTTTATTATTACAGTGTACTAAAATATACTTGCACTTTAACCAGAAATTATTCTACTCTATCAATGTAGTGTAATGCACACATTACTCTTAAATAAAAGACAGGTGCCAGAGCTTGATTTAGCCAATACAAAACAATACTACCCTAGAGATTAGCTCTTTAAAAAAAAAAGATTGATACTCTTTGTGAGCCATATATATCAACATAAATAAATTCAACAAGTATGCAAAGAAAGAAAACAGTCGGATATAAAACAAATTTATTTTATTAATAGTATATAAAAATATAATATTTAAGATCACTGTAACAAAAAAATGTAAGTCAATAAATATGGGTACCATTAAATATATATATTATTTTACAAATCTTTTGTTCTATTTACTTTTATGCCTTGGGTCTCTAAAAAAATTAGTAAGATTAAATCTAAATTTAGGATCGATTAATAATCTAATTTTTATTTTGAAGTCTATATCTTTCGAGAATAGAAAAAAAAAGTTTATCTTTTATTGAAGTATGGACATGTAGAATTAACGTGCACAAAACGTGTGTGTATAACAATTATAAATATTTAAGCTAGAACAGATATGGAAAATTTAATAATTGACATTCTTTTATAATACATACTGAATCTTATTGCTATTAATGAATGGAAAATTTTCCTAGCATACAATATATGGAAAATTTCAAAATATGGCCTTGCCCTATATCAAAAGCATGTAATATAATAAATTCTAAATATAAATTCAAATAATTTAGAGGCACATCACTGCTACCAAAAATATCTAATTTTTTAACTTCAAAAATTCCTTTATCAAATAACTAGTAATGGCATAATAAGTTCTGATCTATCATAACAATATATATTGTGCCCTTTTCTATAGGACAGAATTTATTCATCACAGCAATTTATTAAAAAATTTTAAATTTAGGATATGTTCTCTATATACAATAATTATATTATATTGATAATCTTTCAAAAGTTCAATTTAAAGCCAAATAAAAATATGTAATGCTTAAAATTATGATAAATAACATTAAAACAGTTAAATAAAGCTAAAAGTATTAATTACTTATGGTTGGGGAAGCTGGCCATAATAAATAATGTAGCAATAAATGTTTAAATTTGAATTTTAATAGTTAAAACTTGTACTTAAATAAATACTATATTTTAAAGTATAAATTATATCTAATAATTATATTTGATATATGTTTTAAAAGTAATCTTTGTGGTAGAAAAATTTATAATTAATTCTATGTTTCCAAAATTATTATTTCAAATTTTATTATTATATTATTTATTTAATTTAATAATTGTTTCAATTAACATTTAATATTTTCAGAAAAGAAGGCTGATACCGTCTGTCCCAGTTGTAAATCATGTGACCTGTATAATACAGTCATGCATACGTGCTTACTAGTATTTGTGTTAACAAAGTTCAAAATATTTTTTAAATTACACTATAGAATTGAATATATTTATTTATCTATCACAAGAGGAAATATTAAAATTGATTATCGTAAAATGTTTAAAATAGTATTATAAAACGGATGTAGTTAGTAAAAAATTAAATATTTTGTTTTAAATAAAATAGATATATTAAAAATAAAAGGTGGGATAAATTGATAAAATATTGTTTTTAAAAGTCATTTTAAAGTGTTGTTAATTTTGAATAAAGCATAAAATTGATTTAAAATTAATATCTTAAATAATATTTTAAATAATAATGAGTCATATTTTATTTTTTAAAATTAATTGTGCAATATCAAAGTCATATGCAAATTAAGTATCAGATGAAAAGCAAAATCCACCAATAAGATGATGTAGTTTGTTGTGTATAAATACTGCTGCACGATTAGTTCTTGGTTGGTCTAGTAATTTCTAAATTTTTATACTTTTAAATTTTTTTTTAGTCAATTTAGTGCTCTCATAATTTATTTGCAACTGATAAGGATATCAATTTTAAGTATTTAAAGAGAGTAGTATAAATAAATTATATTAAGTTTAACCTAAAAAATGCGTTGTTAAAAGCTAAATTTTCTTGCCAGAATTTTCATCGAAGCTTAATTCAATTTCACATTAAAATATGGAAATACCAACGAGTAATACGTACTTATTTAAAAAGATTTTAAAAGTAAAATTTATAATTATTAATGTAGTATTGATAGTTTTATCAAGAAGAACTATTTTATTAAATAAGAATTTATATTGGACATTATATGGAAAACTTAACAGGAAAGATACTCAGAAATTTAAATTTATAATGCATTTTTTAGCATTGAGATAGTCGTATCAGAGACTGATGAATAATACGACAAACTCATGATAAATTTTATGTGGAAAATAAAGCTATGGAAGTAAAATGTTTTTATCTTTTTGAAGAAAAACATTATGAATAATTTAAAGAAAAAACTGTCAGAAATTATAATTAAATGAATGTATTCTAAAGCATATGTAATAAATCTAAAATTGTATAAAATTATACGCGTTGCAATAATTTATTAAAAACCGATAATTTGAATAATAATGGAAATAACCCAACTTGGATTAAAAAATGGTCAATATCCTGACAATAAAACCTAGAGATGAAGGAATTGTGAATAAGTAATCAGTGAATTCATTGAAACATTTTTAAAAATTGCACAAAGGTCATATCCGGATGTCCGAAGTCAAGTCGCCGTATATAATGCATTACTAAGCCGATAAAGGATTCTAAGGAAGAGAAACTTTGAAGTATTATTTTTCAATATTATAGTTTATTTATTATTTTAATAATCATTGTTCTCGATAATAGAAACTATGAACTATTATTCTATAAACTTTTCCAGAACAGATCAATGGTTATTTTTATTAATTTTCCTAGATTTTTTTAGACGTGGCCTTTATTTTTTTTTATCATTTATTTTAAAAACTTCAGTCATGTTGGAAGGAGTTCTGGGCATGTGCCAGTTTTGGGGAGTTTTGTTTTGTTTCTCATCATCAAACATCTGAATAAAGAAGATAGCAACAAAGATTGGTGGTTATAATCGCTCGTCAAGAGAAATTTAAAAAAAAAAACCTCAAGGAAAATAAAAACATTTTATTTTGTAAAGAACACTCATCTCAATATAGAAGATATACATAATTATGTCTTGATTTTTTTTATTAACTTTAGTTTTAAGTGTAATATTATTTAATTAGTAGAATAGGTACATAAATATTAATTTAGTTACTAATGATATTATAGTTTATAATAAATAGTTTGATAATTTTAAATAAGTTAATATTTCTAAGTGTGATAGTATGAATGTATATTATATTATGCAATGTTTATTTTAATTGATGGTCAAGAAGACGTCATATGTGATTAACAAGTTGATATCACTTAGGTAATAGTGGTAGATATTGATATTTTATGATGTATTTTTCTTTTACAGATTATTAATGAATTATATAATGTTGAAGGATGAATGTTTGGTTATATGTGAACACATTTATACAACACATTAAAAATATAAGATTAGAATTTATTTATTCTAAGGATATGCAGACTTTAAGTTCATATTACTAGTATAGTGTAACATGATGATGAATAATTTTATGATTCTTTTACAAAGGACTTTAATATTGTTAGATATTTAAAGTATGGATAAATGATTATTTTGTATTTTGTTCAAGAACATTGGATAGGAAAGTAAAGTAATCTTTTCCTTGTAGATTAGTTGAGATTGTTATAATTACGATTTAATTTTATTTGTTATTTTGACTATGTTAGTTAGTATCATTTGTCAGTGCAGATTTGATAAATCGATAGGAAAATTTCCTAAGATAGTGACTTGGTAGTAATTTTTAAAAAACATGAAAACAATGAGATTTATTATGGGAATAGGAATAAAATTTTGAAATCTTATTAAGTATACAGATACAGTTAACAAAGCCCTGTAGCTGGTATATTTTATCTGGGGGCAGCATTTATTTTATATTGAATATTGATGTTTTAGAAAGCTGAAATAATAGCTTTGACATCATTGCTGGTAATGGAAGTCATTAGACAAATAGGTCATGCCTCTATTTTATTGATGCACTGTGCCATGATGTTTTATCTAATATGTACTATTGAGTAAAACTCTAGTTTCTTCCCTATGCCTACACATCTATCCACTATCACGATTTTCCAAAGCAATTACATCACACAGTATCATATTTTAAAAGGAAATCATAAATAATTTTAGAATTTAAGGATTGTTATTGGATGAATAAGATAGGTTCATTTACTTATAAGGAAGAATAGAGTTAATGCAAAATGGAATTAAAAAATCATAATGGAACTAAATGATAAAAAATCATAGAATATGTTCTATATTTATTTTGGAAATAAAATAAATTTCATGAATAAAATAAATGAAGCATTCTGAAATTTTAAATAACTTCAAATATTTTTATTTTATTTTATAAGTATTGCATATTTTTCAAATAGATAATGTTGTAAAACAAAACAGTACAAGATAAGCATAGGTATATTTTGTATTCATTTTAATAATTAAGAAGTACATCAATAATTGCAACTATTCCATATTAAAGTAATATTAAGTAGGAGATATTGGGTATAATAATAATAATAATATGATTAGTAATGATGTCCACGTATTGTATTAATAAATCAACATTGGATATTTTGTGTATAATACTAATAACATTGCAAAATGAGAAATGATCCATATTCGATATTGTTATTTTTGTGTTTTCAGCTTTATGCTTCAATGTATGTTTGAAGGAAGCATATTATAATAATATTTAGTAAAGAGATAATATTTTAGAATTAATGTAAAGTGATTATATCTTTATTATAAACTTTGACAATGAAGAAAATAGAAAATTGTATTATATTTTTTTTAAAGTCGGAGTGAAGACTTAAATTGATGTTTTATTGTATTAGTAGTTACGATGAATAATAGATGTATAATGGTGCAAGACTTATTATACAAATTGTAAATAGATTATTGTTTATTTTATTTGTTATAATAAAATTTTGTTAAACTTGTTGTCAAAATTTGTGTGTTAAGATTATTTTCTCTCTCACATTACAACATGTTGAAACACAGAGGGTTTGAACCAAGATGTAACATTTGCACAGAAACAAATAAAAGTATTATTTAAGAATCATAATATTTTCTTAAGATTATTTATTTAAGAAATTACATTTTACATTATCTTTATGGTCATAAGTTAATTATTATAATAGTACATCGAATTATAATGCTATCCATTGCCACACATATATTTTTCAGATTATAAGATGCGACCACATTTTTATTGCAAAATCATATGAAAGATAAAAGATTATGTTATAGTATTTCTTTATTATTATTATAGCGAATAAGAATTATAGTGGAGAAAAAGATATGTAAGATTAAATCATACAATAAAGAATATTATTATTTATTATATTTGTTAGTAGTTAGGTGTGGTTGAGTATGATATTGAATCCCTTATCATGCTTGACTACAGTAATTTTAATTGGCTTAAATTAGTTTAAGAACCTGAGATTTATTTTAGCTAAATTAGTTTAAATAAAAGGATTAAGATTTATTTATTAGTGTAATCTTAATGATTAGTTATTTTTAAAGTCGTAAGAATGCTATAGATTTATTATTTGAGATAATAATAAGGGAGATAGTGTTCTTATGCCATTGAGGTAGTATCCTGTGGGATATTGGCTCAATGTATTCTTTCTTGCCACTTGTATCTCACTTCTAAGTCTCATGATTTTAATAAATATTTATTTATTTTATAAACTGAACCTTATTATTATTTTTATTAATTTGAGCTAGTAGAATATTTAATATTAATGTAGAATATTTTATTTATCAATTATTTGCACTTAACCGAGCGTAATCGTTAACCGAGCTAAACCCATTTTACTTAATATTATATTTTCTGGAAGTGAGGGTGCAACCGGTAGATTAGAGTATGGCACCGCAACTTGGGCCTCAATATGTGAGGGGGCCATAATTATAGTTGTAATTTAGTGAAGGAAGATAGTGTGAGTATTAAAATGTATAATTTTGGGTTAGCGATAGATAGGTCTTATTAAATATAGGTAGTTTAATATTTTATAATAGCAATGATTATTTAGGATTTGATTATAATATTGAACTAAGTACTTATTATTAAAACTATTGCAATTTTGTGTGGTATTTATGATCTGATTGTTTAAAAATAAAATGTTATATTGTTCATAAAAACAATTATGACCATGTCAATTATTAAAATATTAAAAAATATATGCTCTAAATATACTTTATTATGTGAAAATTATCTGTGGATCATGCATGTGAAAAGTAATGTTATAACACACATCATTTTAATCGTTATAATCGTAATAATTAGTTAGCATTAAGTAATACAAGGTTTAAAAATGGTATTATCTTATGGTTTATTGTGGATGATGATTAGGTGGAAATAGAAGAAACTGGTAGGGGATTATTTTATGAAAAATTGATAGTAAAATGTTGTTTAAATACTGAATTTTGAAGAGAAGTATATTTTTAAAAAAATGAGTAATCAGAATAATAATTTAGAGGGTGAAATGTCCGACTTTATTGTCAATGATAATAATTGTGAGGAGAAAGGAGAAGTAGAAAAACTAGTCGATATAGAAACAGTTGTAGATAGTGTCCAAATTATAGATAGTAAAATAAAAGAAGAGGAGAAAGAGGTTGTGGAAATGGAAATATTGGAAGAAAAGGTAATAATGCCTGAAAAAGATGTAGAAAACTTCCTAATGTTTCAAATGATGTTGATGCTTAAAGAGATGAATGAAAATATAAATAAAAATAAAGAAGAAATAAAGGAAAATATGAATAAACATAGTATAAATCTTGATGCTAAACTTGATTCTCTTATTGAATATATAAAAAAACATAATATGAAATTAGACTCGGGGATTTGGAGAATAGTAAATCCTTTAGAAGAGATGCAGAAGAAAATAGTAAAATTTTAAAGGAAGAAGAAAATAAATCTTATAAAAAAAAACTTTGTAAATCAACTGAAGTGGTTAATAAAAATGTTAAAGATGAAAAGTCATCTGTTGAAATAGTTAGTCAAGATGTTAAAGTAGTAGATAATAATTTAAAAAATAAATTAGAAGAAAATAGTAAATCCCAAAATATTGAATTAAAGATTATAGAAACTGAATCTAAGCAATCAGTTGAAATGATTGATAAGAATATAGCAAATAAAAAAGCATTTTTCAAAATAAGTAGTAAATCTGTTGAAATAATTAATATAGATTTGAAAATGAATAAAGAATCTATTAATTTAGTTAGTGAAAATGTGGTAGAGAACAAAGAAATTGTAGAGATAGTAAATGAGGAAAATCCACAATTCATTGGGATAGTTAATAAAGATATTAACTTATGTAGTAATTTGGCAGAAGAAAACATACATTCAGTTAAATTAGGAGGTAAAGATGGATATAATAATGTATCATTTGTTAAGATAGCAGATGATGATTTAAAAAAAGATGAGTCTTGTATTAAATTAGCTAGAAAAGAAACCCAGTTATTTATTGGAAAAATTATTATAGATCATAGATTGGTTCATGAAGAAAAGGAGATTCATAAAAAGTCTATTGAAGTAATTGATAAAAGGAATGAATTATATAGAATGTTGAAAGAACCCAAAGAATATTTTAAATTGACTAATGAGATGATAGGAGTGAGCAAATCCTATGAAAGATTTGTTGGTGAAAGGACTATAGATCAACTTAAAAATTGTAAAGGATATTATAGTGATGATAAAAGATTTGCTAAATCTTCAAAGATAAAGTTAATCTCTGTAAAAGAAAAGTATCTAAAGTTGTTAGAAAATGAGTTACCAAAAATTATTGACAAAAATAGTAATAAATTTAAAGATAAAATGCAAGATGTGATTCAGAAATATAGTGTTAATTATAGAAATATTTGTTTACAATTTGATATTTATAAAGAAATATTATTTAAAGAAATTAGAAACTTGATACCTAATAGTGAGTTTATAGAAGAAAAACTTAATCAAAATAGAGATATAAACAAGCTAAAAGTGAGACTTAAATGTCTACAGCAAAAAAAAGTTATGATAAATTTTCTTAAGAAAAATCTCAATAAAGGGAAGAAGATAAGAAAAGCTAAGGAGAGACTTAAAGAAGTTGAAAGAGAATTAAAGATATATTTTAGGAAAGGAAAATTCCTAATGATTAAGACAAATTAATTCCTAAATAAGACATATATTAAAAAATATTATAACCTTGTTTCAAAGAACAAATATAAGACTTTAAAATGTCATGACCTAATTATTTTAAAACGATAAAGAAAGTGTAGAAAAATTTTTTTTGGAATGTTTCTGGTTGAAATTCTTGATGTAGTGTCCAAGTATTTTAAAAATTTTATGTGACAATAGCATATTAGTGTATGCAATAGTATACAATAAATTTTAGTTATAGAAGATAATAAAAATAGAAATTATAATTGAATAGGATAAATATTAAGATTGATGTTTAATTTAAAATTTTTATTCGAAGGGGGAGGTTATGTGCCCTTTTCTATAGGAGAGAATTTATTCATCATAGCAATTTATTTAAAAAATTTAAATTTAGGATATGTTCTCTTTGTACAATAATTATATTATATTGATAATCTTTCAAAAGTTCAATTTAAAGCCAAATAAAAATATGTAATGCTTAAAATTATGATAAATAACATTAAAACAATTAAATAAAGCTAAAATTATTAATTATTTGTGGTTGGGAAAGCTGGCCATAATAAATACTGTAGCAATAAATGTTTAAAATATATTTTAAAAGTTGAATTTTAATAGTTAAAACTTGTAATTAAATAAATACTATATTTTAAAGTATAAATTATATCTAATAAGTATATTTAATATTATATGTTTTAAAAGTAATCTTTGTGGTAGGAAAATTTATAATTAATTCTATGTTTTCAAAATTAGTATTCCAAATTTTATTATTATATTATTTATTTAATATAATAATTGTTGCAATTAACATTTAATATTTTCAGACAGAAGTGTGATACTGTCTGTCTCAATTGTAAATCATGTGACCTGTATAATACAGTCATGCATACATGCTTACTAGTATTTGTGTTAACAAAGTTCAAAATATTTTTAAAATTCACTATAGAATTGAATATATTTATTTATCTATCACAAGAGGAAATATTAAAGTTGATTATCATAAAATGTTTAAAATAGTATTATAAAATGGATGTAGTTAGTAAAAAATTAAATATTTTATTTTAAATAACATAGATATATTAAAAATAAAAGGTGGGATAAATTGATAAAATATTGTTTTTAAAAGTCATTTTAAAGTATTTAGTTAATTTTGAATAAAGCATAAAATTGATTTAAAATTAATATTGTAAATAATATTTTAAATAATAATGAATCATATTTTATTTTTTAAAATTAATTGTGGAATATCAAAGTCATATGCAAATTAAGTATCAGATGAAAAGCAAAATCCACCAATGAGATGATATAGTTTGTTGGGTATAAATACTGCTGCATGATTAGTTCTTGGTTGGTCTAGTAATTTCTAAATTTTTATACTTCTTTTAAATTTTTTTTTAGTCAATTTAGTGCTCTCTTATAATTTATTTGCAACTGATTAGGATGTCAATTTTAAGTATTTAAAGAGAGTAGTATAAATAAATTATAATAAGTTTAATCTAAAGGATGTGTTGTTAAAAGCTAAATTCCCTTGCCAGAATTTTCATCAAAGCTTAATTCAATTTCACATTAAGATATGGAAATACCGAGTAATACGTACTTATTTAAAAAAATTTTAAAAGTAAAATTTATAATTATTATTGTAGTATTGATAGTTTTATCAAGGAGAACTATTTTATTAAATAAGGATTTATATTGGACATTATATGGAAAACTTAACAGGAAAGATACTCAGAAATTTAAATTTATAATGCATTTTTTAGCATTGAGATAGTCGTATCAGAGACTGATGAGTAATACGACAAACTCATGATAAATTTTATGTGGAAAATAAAGCTATGGAAGTAAAATGTTTTTATCTTTTTGAAGAAAAACATTATGAATAATTTAAAGAAAAAACTGTCAGAAATCATCATTAAATGAATGTATTCTAAAGCGTATGTAATAAATCTAAAATTGTATAAGATTATACGCGTTGCAATAATTTATTAAAAACCGATAATTTGAATAATAATGGAAAAAACCCAACTTGGATTAAAAAATGGTCAATATCCTGACAATAAAACCTAGAGATGAAGGAATTGTGAATAAGTAATTGTTGAATTCATGGAAACATTTTTAAAAATTGCACAAAAGTCATATCTGGATGTCCGAAGTCAAGTCGCTGTATATAATGCATTACTAAGCCGATAATGGATCCTAAGGAAGAGAAACTTTGAAGTATTATTTTTCAATATTATAGTTTATTTATTATTTTAATAATCATTGTTCTGGATAATAGAAACTATGAACTATTATTCTATAAACTTTTCCAGAACAGATCAATTGTTCTTTTTATTAATTTTCCTAGATTTTTCTAGATGCTTTTATTTTTTTTATCATTTATTTTAAAAACTTCAGTCATGTTGGAAGGAGTACTGGGCATGTGCCAATTTCAGGGAGTTTTGTTTTGTTTCTCATCATCAAGCATCTGAATAAAGAACATAGCAACAAAGATCGGTGGTTGTAATCGCTCCTCAAGAGAAATTTTTTTTTTAAAAAAAAAACTCAAGGAAAGTAAAAACATTTTATTTGGTAAAGAACACTCATCTTAATATAGAAGATATACATAATTATGTCTTGATTTTTTTTATTAACTTTAGTTTTCAGTGTAATATTATTTAATTAGTAGAATAGGTACATAAATATTAATTTAGTTACTAATGATATTATAGTTTATAATAAATAGTTTGATAATTTTAAATAAGTTAATATTTCTAAGTGTGATAGTATGAATGTATATTATATTATGCAATGTTTATTTTAATTGATGGTCAAGAAGACGTCATTTGTGATTAACAAGTTGATATCACTTAGGTAATAGTGGTAGATATTGATATTTTATGATGTATTTTTCTTTTGCTGATTATTAATAAATTATATAATGTTGAAGGATGAATGTTTGGTTATATGTGAACACATTTATACAACACATTAAAAATATAAGATTAGAATTTATTTATTCTAAGGATATGCAGACTTTAAGTTCATATTACTAGTATAATGTAACATGATGATGAATAATTATATGATTTTTTTACAAAGGACTTTAATATTGTTAGATATTTAAAGTATGGATAAATGATTATTTTGTATTTTGTTCAAAAACATTGGATAGGAAAGTAAAGTAATCTTTTTCTTGTAGATTAGTTGAGATCATTATAATTACGATGGAATTTTATTTGTTATTTTGATTATGTTAGTTAGTATCATTTGTCAGTGTAGATTTGATAAATCTATAGAAAAATTTCATAAGATAGTGGCTTGGTAGTAATTTTTAAAAAACATGAAACCAATGAGATGTTACTAATGTAGGATTTATTATGGGAATAGGAATAAAATTTTGTAATCTTATTAAGTATACAGGTACAGTTAACAAAACCCTGTAGCTGGTATATTTTATCTGTGGGCAGCGTTTATTTTATATTGAATATTGATGTTTTAGAAAGCTGAAATAATAGCTTTGACATCGTTGCTGGTAGTGGAAGTCATTAGACAAATAGGTCATGCCTCTATTTTATTGATGCACTGTGCCATGATGTTTTATCTAATATGTACTATTGAGTAAAACTCTAGTTTTTTTTCTATGCCTACACATCTATTCACCATCACGATTTTCCAAAGCAATTACATCACACAGTATCATATTTTAAAAGGAAATGATAAATAATTTTAGAATTTAAGGATTGTTATTGGATGAATAAGATAGGTTCATTTACTTATAAGGAAGAATAGAGTTAATGCAAAATGGAATTAAAAAATCATAATGGAACTAAATGATAAAAAATCATAGAATATGTTCTATATTTATTTTGGAAATAAAATAAATTTCATGAATAAAATAAATGAAGCGCTCTGAAATTTTAAATAACTTCAAATATTTTTATTTTATTTTATAAGTATTGCATATTTTTCAAAATAGATAATGTAGTAAAACAAAACAGTACAAGATAAGCATAGGTATATTTTGTATTCATTTTAATAATTAAGAAGTACATAAATAATTGCAACTATTCCATATTAAAGTAATCTTAAGTAGGAGATATTGGGTATAATAATAATAATAATATGATTAGTAATGATGTCCATGTATTGTATTAATAAACCAACATTGGATATTTTGTGTATAATACTAATAACATTGCAAAATGAGAAATTTTGGGATCCATATTCGATATTGTTATTTTTGTGTTTTCAGCTTTATGCTTCAATGTATGTTTGAAGGAAGCATATTATAATAATATTTAGTAAAGAGATAATATTTTAGAATTAATGTAAAGTGATTATATCTTTATTATAAACTTTGACAATGAAGAAAATAGAAAATTGTATTATATTTTTTAAAGTCGGAGTGAAGACTTAAATTGATGTTTTATTGTATTAGTAGTTACGATGAATAATAGATGTATAATGGTGCAAGACTTATTATACAAATTGTAAATAGATTATTGTTTATTTTATTTGTTATAATAAAATTTTGTTAAACTTGTTGTCAAAATTTGTGTGTTAAAATTATTTTCTCTCCAACATTACAACATGTTGAAACACAGAGGGTTTGAACCAAGATGTAACATTTGCACAGAAACAAATAAAAGTATTATTTAAGAATCATAATATTTTCGTAAAATTATTTATTTAAGAAATTACATTTTACATTATCTTTATGGTCATAAGTTAATTATTATAATAGTACATCAAATTATAATGCTATCCATTGCCACACATATATTTTTCCGATTATAAGATTGCTACCACATTTTTATTGCAAAATCATATGAAAGATAAAAGATTATGTTATAGTATTTCTTTATTATTATTATAGCGAATAAGAATTATAGTGGAGAAAAAGATATGTAAGATTAAATCATACAATGAAGAATATTGTTATTTATTATATTTGTTAGTAGTTAGGTGTGGTTGAGTATGATATTGAATCCCTTATCATGCTTGACTACAGTAATTTTAATTGGCTTAAATTACTTTAAGAACCTGAGATTTATTTTAGCTAAATTAGTTTAAATAAAAGAATTCAGATTTATTCATTAGTGTAATCTTAATGATTAGTTGTTTTTAAAGTCATAAGAATGCTATAGATTTATTATTTGAGATAATAATAAGGGAGATAGTGTTCTTATGCCATTCAGGTACTATCCTGTGGGATATTGGCTCAATGTATTCTTTCTTGCCACTTGTATCTCACTTCTAAGACTCATGATTTTAATAAATATTTATTTATTTTATAAACTGAACCTTATTATTATTTTTATTAATTTGAGCTAGTAGAATATTTAATATTAATGTAAAATATTTTATTTATCAATTATTTGCACTTAACCGAGCGTAATCGTTAACTGAGCTAAACCTATTTTACTTAATATTATATTTTCTGGAAGTGAGGGTGCAACTGGTAGATTAGAGTATGGCACCGCAACTTGGGCCACAATATGTGAGGGGGCCATAATTATAGTTGTAATTTAGTGAAGGAAGATAGTGTGAGTATTAAAATGTATAATTTTGGGTTAGCGATAGATAGGTCTTATTAAATATAGGTAGTTAAATATTTTATAATAGCAATGATTATTTAGGATTTGATTATAATATTGAACTAAGTACTTATTATTAAAACTATTGCAATTTTGTGTGGTATTTATGATCTGATTGTTTAAAAATAAAATGTTATATTGTTCATAAAAACAATTATGACCATGTCAATTATTAAAATATTAAAAAATATATGCTCTAAATATACTTTATTATGTGAAAATTTTCTGTGGATCATGCATGTGAGAAGTAATGTTATAACACACATCACTTTAATCGTTATAATCGTAATAATTAGTTAGCATTAAGTAATACAAGGTTTAAAAATGGTATTATCTTATGGTTTATTGTGGATGATGTTTAGGTGGAGATAGAAGAAACTGGTAGGGGATTATTTTATGAAAAATTGATAGTAAAATGTTGTTTAAATACTGAATTTTGAAGAGAAGTATATTTTTAAAAAAATGAGTAATCAGAATAATAATTTAGAGGGTGAAATGTCTGACTTTATTGACAATGATAATTATTGTGAGGAGAAAGGAGAAGTAGAAAAACTAGTCGATATGGAAACAGTTGTAGATAGTGTCCAAATTCTAGATAGTAAAATAAAAGAAGAGGAGAAAGAGGTTGTGAAAATGGAAATATTGGAAGAAAATGTAATAATGCCTGAAAAAGATGTAGAAAACTTCCTAATGTTTCAAATGATGTTAATGCTTAAAGAGGTGAATGAAAATATAAATAAAAATAAAGAAGAAATAAAGGAAAACATGAATAAACATAGTATAAATCTTGATGCTAAACTTGATTCTCTTATTCAATATATAAAAAAACGTAATATGAAATTAGACTCTGATTTGGAGAATAGTAAATCCTTTAGAAGAGATGCAGAAGAAAATAGTAAAATTTTAAAGGAAGAAGAAAATAAATCTTATAAAAAAAACTTTGTAAATCTACTGAAGTGGTTAATAAAAATGTTAAAGATGAAAAGTCATCTGTTGAAATAGTTAATCAAAATGTTAAAGTAGTAGATAATAATTTAAAAAACAAATTAGAAAAAAATAGTAAATCCCAAAATATTGAATTAAAGATTATAGAAACTGAATCTAAGCAATCAGTTGAAGTGATTGATAAAAATATAGCAAATAAAAAAGCATTTTTCAAAATAAGTAGTAAATCTGTTAAAATAATTAATATAGATTTGAAAATGAATAAAGAATCTATTAATTTAGTTAGTGAAAATGTGGTAGAGAACAAAGAAATTGTAGAGATAGTAAATGAGGAAAATCCACAATTCATTGGGATAGTTAATAAAGATATTAACTTATGTAGTAATTTGGCAGAAGAAAACATAGATTCTGTTAAATTAGGAGGTAAAGATGGATATAATGATGTATCATTTGTTAAGATAGCAGATGATGATTTAAAAAAAGATGAGTCTTGTATTAAATTAGCTAGTAAAGAAACCCAGTTATTTATTGGAAAAATTATTATAGATCATAGATTGGTTCATGAAGAAAAGGAGATTCATAAAAAGTCTATTGAAGTAATTGATGAAAGGAATGGATTATATAGAATATTGAAAGAACTCAAAGAATATTTTAAATTGACTAATGAGATGATAGGAGTGAATAAATCCTATGAAAGATTAGTTGGTGAAAGGATTATAGATCAACTTAAAAATTTTAAAAGATATTATTGTGATGATAAAAGATTTGGTAAATCTTCAGAGATAAAGTTAATCTCTGTAAAAGAAAAGTATCTAAAGTTGTTAGAAAATGAGTTACCAAAAATTATTGACAAAAATAGTAATAAATTTAAAGATAAAATGCAAGATGTGATTCAGAAATATAGTGTTAATTATAGAAATATTTGTTTACAATTTGATATTTATAAAGAAATATTATTTAAAGAAATTAGAAACTTGATACCTAATAGTGAGTTTATAGGAGAAAAACTTAATCAAAATAGAGATATAAACAAGCTAAAAGTGAGACTTAAATGTCTACAGCAAAAGAAAGTTATAGTAAATTTTCTTAAGAAAAATCTTAATAAAGGGAAGAAGATAAGAAAAGCTAAGGAGAGACTTAAAGAAGTTGAAAGAGAATTAAAGATATATTTTAGAAAAGGAAAATTCCTAATGATTAAGACAAATTAATTCCTAAATAAGACATATATTAAAAAATATTATAACCTTGTTTCAAAGAACAAATATAAGACTTTAAAATGCAATAACCTAATTATTTTAAAATGATAAAGAAAGTGTAGAAAAATTTTTTTTGGAATGTTTCTGGTTGAAATTCTTGATGTAGTGTTCAATTATTTTAAAAATCTTATGTGAAAATAGTATATTAGTGTATGCAATAGTATACAATAAATTTTAGTTATAGAAGATAATAAAAATAATAATTATAATTGAATAGGATAAATATTAAGATTGATGTTTAATTTAAATTTTTATTTGAAGGGGGAGGTTATGTGCCCTTTTTTATAGGACAGAATTTATTCATCATAGCAATTTATTTAAAAATTTAAATTTAGGATATGTTCTCTTTGTACAATAATTATATTATATTGATAATCTTTCAAAAGTTCAATTTAAAGCCAAATAAAAATATGTAATGCTTAAAATTATGATAAATAACATTAAAACAATTAAATAAAGCTAAAATTATTAATTATTTGTGGTTGGGAAAGCTGGCCATAATAAATAATGTAGCAATAAATGTTTAAAATATGTTTTAAAAGTTGAATTTTAATAGTTAAAACTTGTAATTAAATAAATACTATATTTTAAAGTATAAATTATATCTAATAATTATATTTAATATTATATGTTTTAAAAGTAATCTTTGTGGTAGGAAAATTTATATTTAATTCTATGTTTTCAAAATTATTATTCCAAATTTTATTATTATATTATTTATTTAATATAATAATTGTTGCAATTAACATTTAATATTTTTCAGACAGAATTTTGATACAGTCTGTCTCAGTTGTAAGTCATGTGACCTGTATAATACAGTCATGCACACATGCTTACTAGTATTTGTGTTAACAAAGTTCAAAATATTTTTAAAATTACACTATAGAATTGAATATATTTATTTATCTATCACAAGAGGAAATATTAAAGTTGATTATCGTAAAATGTTTAAAATAGTATTATAAAATGGATGTAGTTAGTAAAAATTAAATATTTTGTTTTAAATAAAATAGATATATTAAAAATAAAAGGTGGGATAAATTGATAAAATATTGTTTTTAAAAGTCATTTTAAAGTGTTTAGTTAATTTTTAATAAAGCATAAAGTTGATTTAAAATTAATATCTTAAATAATATTTTAAATAAAAATGAGTCATATTTTATTTTTTAAAATTAATTGTGTAATACCAAAGTCATATGCAAATTAAGTATCAGATGAAAAGCAAAATCCACCAATAAGATGATGTAGTTTGTTGGGTATAAATACTGCTGCACGATTAGTTCTTGGTTGGTGCTAGTAATTTTCTAAAATTTTATACTTCTTTTAAATTTTTTTTAGTCAATTTAGTGCTCTCTTATAATTTATTTGCAACTGATAAGGATACCAATTTTAAGTATTTAAAGAGAGGTATTATAAATAAATTATAATAAGTTTTATCTAAAGGATGCATTGTTAAAAGCTAAATTCCCTTGCCAGAATTTTCATCAAAGCTTAATTCAACTTCACATTAAGATATGGAAATACCAACAGAGTAATACGTACTTATTTTAAAAAGATTTTAAAAGTAAAATTTATAATTATTAATGTAGTATTGATGGTTTTAACAAGGAGAACTATTTTATTAAATAAGGATTTATATTGGACATTATATGGAAAACTTAACAGGAAAGATACTCGGAAATTTAAATTTATAATGCATTTTCTAATATTGAGATAGTCGTATCAGAGACTGATAAATAATACGACAAACTCATGATAAATTTTATGTGAAAAATAAAGCTATGTAAGTAAAATGTTTGATCTTTTTGAAGAAAAACATTATGAATAATTTAAAGAAAAAACTGTCAGAAATAATAGCTAAATGAAAGTATTCTAAAGCATATGTAATAAATCTAAATTTTTATAAGATTATACGTATTGCAATAATTTATTAAAAAAAACGATAATTTGAATAATAATGGAAAAAACCATTACTTGGATTAAAAAATGATAAATATCCTGACAAATAAAACCTAGAGATGAAGGAATTATAAATAAGTAATTATTGAATTCATGGAAATATTTTTAAAAAATTGCACAAAAGTCATATCCGGATGTCCGAAGTCAAGTCGCTGTATATAATGCATTACTAAGCCGATACAGGATCCTAAGGAAAAGAAGCTTTGAAATATTATTTTTCAATATTATAATTTTATTATTATTTTAATAATCATTGTTCTGGATAATAGAAACTATGAACTATTATTCTATAAACTTTTCCAGAACAGATCAATGATTATTTTTGTTAATTTTCCTAGATTTTTTAGACGTCACCTTTATTTTTTTTATCATTTATTTTAAAAACTTCAGTCATGTTGGAAGGAGTACTGGGCATGTGCCAATTTTGGGGAGTTTTGTTTTGTTATTTCATCATCAAGCATCTAGAACAAGAGAACTTAGCAACAAAGGTTGGGGGTTTTAATTGCTCCTCAAGAGAAATTTTAAAAAAAAAACTCAAGGAAAATAAAAACATTTTATTTTATAAAGAACACTCATCTCAATATAGAAGATATACATAATTATGTCTTGATTTTTTTTATTAACTTTAGTTTTAAGTGTAATATTATTTAATTAGTAGAATAGGTACATAAATATTAATTTAGTTACTAATGATATTATAGTTTTATAATAAATAGTTTGATAATTTTAAATAAGTTAATATTTCTAAGTGTGATAGTATGAATGTATATTATATTATGCAATGTTTATTTTAATTGATGGACAAGAAGACATCATAAGTGATTAACAAGTTGATATCACTTAGGTAATAGTTGTGGATATTGATATTTTATGATGTATTTTTTTTTCTTTTGCAGATTATCAATGAATTATATAATGTTGAAGTATGAATGTTTGGTTATATGTGAATGCATTTATACAACACATTAAAAATATAAGATTAGAATTTATTTATTCTAAGGATATGCATACTTTAATTTCATATAACTAGTATAATGTAACATGATGATGAAAAATTATATGATTCTTTTACAAAAGACTTTAATATTGTTAGATATTTAAAGTATGGATAAATGATTATTTTGTATTTTGTTCAAGAACATTGGATAGGAAAGTAAAGTAACCTTTTTCTTGTAGATTAGTTGAGATCATTCTAATTACGATTGAATTTTATTTGTTATTTTGACTATGTTAGTTAGTCTCATTTGTCGGTGTAGATTTGATAAATCTATAGGAAAATTTCATAAGATAGTGACTTGGTAGTAATTTTAAAAACATGAAACCAATGAGATGTTATTAATGTAGGATTTATTATGGGAATAGGAATAAAATTTTGTAATCTTATTAAGTATACAGGTACAGTTAACAAAGCCCTGTAGCTGGTATATTTTATCTGTGGGCAGTGTTTATTTTATATTGAATATTGATGTTCTAGAAAGCTGAAGTAATAGCTTTGACATCATTGTTGGTAGTGGAGGTCATTAGACAAATAGGTCATGCCTCTATTTTATTGATGCACTGTGCCATGATGTTTTATCTAATATGTACTATTGAGTAAGACTCTAGTTTCTTCCCTATGCCTACACATCTATTCACTATCACGATTTTCCAAAGCAATTACATTGCACAGTATCATATTTTTAAAAGGAAATGATAAATAATTTAGAATTTAAGGACTGTTATTGGATGAATAAGATAGGTTCATTTACTTATAAGGAGGAATAGAGTTAATGCAAAATGGAATTAAAAATCAAAATGGAACTAAATGATAAAGAATCATAGAATATGTTCTATATTTATTTTGGAAATAAAATAAATTTCATGAATAAAATAAATGAAGCGCTCTGAAATTTTAAATAACTTCAAATATTTTTATTTTATTTTATAAGTATTGCATATTTTTCAAAATAGATAATGTAGTAAAACAAAACAGTACAAGATAAGCATAGGTATATTTTGTATTTATTTTAATAATTAAGAAGTACATCAATAATTGCAACTATTCCATATTAAAGTAATATTAAGTAGGAGATATTGGGTATAATAATAATAATATGATTAGTAATGATGTCCACGTATTGTATTAATAAATCAACATTGGATATTTTGTGTATAATACTAATAACATTGCAAAATGAGAAATTATTTAGAACCATATTCGATATTGTTTTTTTTTGTGTGTTTTCAGCTTTATGCTTCAATGTATGTTTGAAGGAAGCATATTATAATAATATTTAGTAAAGAGGTAATGTTTTAGAATAAATGTAAAGTGATTATATCTTTATTATAAACTTTGACAATGAAGGAAATAGAAAATTGTATTATATTTTTTTTAAAGTCGAAGTGAAGACTTAAATTGATGTTTTATTGTATTAGTAGTTACGATGAATAATAGATGTATAATGGTGCAAGACTTATTATACAAATTGTAAATAGATTATTGTTTATTTTATTTGCTATAATAAAATTTTGTTAAACTTGTTGTCAAAATTTGTGTGTTAAGATTATTTTCTCTCTCACATTACATGTTGAAACACAGAGGGTTTGAACCAAGACGTAACATTTGCACAGAAATAAATAAAAGTATTATTTAAGAATTCTAATATTTTCTTGAAGTTTATTTATTTAAGAAATTACATTTTACATTATCTTTATGGTCATAAGTTGATTATTATAATAGTATATAAAATTATAATGCTATCCGTTGCCACACATATATTTTTCAGATTATAAAATGCTACCACATTTTTATTACATTATTATATGAAAGATAAAAGATTATATTATAGTATTTCCTTATTATTATTATAGCGAATAAGAATTATAGTGGAGAAAAAGATATGTAATATTAAATCATACAATGAAGAATATTATTATTATTTATTATATTTGTTAGTAGTTAGGTGTGGTTGAGTATGATATTGAATCCATTATCATGCTTGACTACAGTAATTTTAATTGACTTAAATTAGTTTAAGAACATGAGATTTATTTTAGCTAAATTAGTTTAAATAAAAGGATTAAGATTTATTTATTAATGTAATCTTAATGATTAGTTATTATTAAAGTCGTAAGAATGCTATAGATTTATTATTTGAGATAGTAATAGGGGGGATAGTGTTCTTATGCCATTGAGGTAGTATCCTGTGGGTTATTGGCTCAATGTATTCTTTCTTGCCACTTGTATCTCACTTCCAAGTCTCATGATTTTAATAAATATTTATTTATTTATTTATTTTATAAACTGCAACATTATTATTTTTATTAATTTGAGCTAGTAGAATATTTAATATTAATGCAGAATATTTTATCAATTATTTGCTTTTAACCGAGCGTAATTGTTAACTGAGCTAGACCCATTTTATTTAATATTATATTTTCCGGAAGTGAGGGTGCAACCGGTAGGTTAGAATATACATAATAAGTATGATCAAGAGTGCCCTCTTTTTTTTTATATCAAAAAATGTGGACCACTTTTGGCACTGGAACACTAAATAAAAAATTTCATCACTTCAAATACCATTATCCAATAAAGAAAACAAATATAAGAATTCAGTGCACAACAATTAATATTGGTATTCCTAATTAGGAACCATCATTCACTGACATAGTATAGCTTAAGAAAAATCTTAACTTACCCTCATTTTTAACTAAAAATTTTGATATCAATATAGTAACATATTTTAACAAAATATAAAGTTTACATTATTTCAAAAACATTATTACTCATTTACACAACTGGAAAAATATGTATATTGTAAGTATATCTTTACTTTAACCTTCATCACTCACTACCAAATCCAGCACATTTTTTTATATTTTAGTTAATAACCAACTAAATATACATTTTCAATTATAAAATAATGAAACAGTCAGATCTAAAGATCCACCTGTTTCACCTACTATATTCATAATAGTATATTTATTTATATGTTATTTCACTCTGAATTGCATGTATTTCTTTTATTCAGAACTTCGAACTTGTGTTCTAAAGAATTATAAAGTATGTGCCTATATAAGTACCTATTTCATTGCAATATAGATGCCAGTAAGGATAATATATACGCACATATAGCCCTCCATTTATTAAAACTGTGTAAACCTAACAGTCTGTGCAGCTTGAATTTACATATAGAATTATATTTAAACTTAGTAAAAAATCATTTATTTAAAATATTAGTCTTAAATATTCTTTTAAAATTATTTCAAGTTTATTCTTTGTTAAAAGTACAGATGGTAAAGTTGTTTATGAGTTAATATTTGTTCAAAGTAATATTTCGTTAAAGATTGATCAGCTTGGCATTACTTAAAATTATTTCCAGTTTATTCTTTGTTAGAAGTGCTGATGGTAAAGTTGTTTACGAGTTAAAACTTGCTTAAAATTATGTTTTAGTCAAAGATTGGCTAGATTAGCATTTTCTTAAAATTATTTTAAGTTTACGATTTTGTTTAAAACTGCAGACTGTAAAGTTGTTTATAACCAAAATAACATTTAACTTAATTAGCCTTATAGTTAAAAGGTCAATTTAAAAATCAGTCGGTCATAAATCCTGACTTGACCATTTGGAGGGACATTGGGAGAGTTATCTTTAGAGGTGCTAAAAGATAATTGAGAGCACGAGGTTCAAAGTTGTAAACAAGTGATGTAGTAAGTGCAGGAAAGAAATAGGAGTGTGTGCTGAGTATAGATATAAAAACTTGCAGTTTTATTATATACTACGAGTTAACACATATCACAGAAAAAATAATATTAAAGTTTTTTTTTATTAAAATGATATTATTGTTGCTAAGATGAGAACCATCAGCTAGGGGAAATAGAGTTGCTGTTTATCTTCCACTAGAGCTTCTACAAATGGTAACAACAGCCGTCATCTTACACCCAAGAACCAGCAACAACTGCCTTATAAGTATAAACCAGCCACATAGATAAAATGGAGCTGTATCCAGAAACCACCTCAGCTATAATGAAGCTGTACCCAGTAAGCCACCCAAGCCATAAGCAAATTGTATCCAATAAGCCACATTAAAATGGTGAAGCCGCATCTACTGAATGGTGTCAGAAATCAAGAAAAGCCACATTCATGTCCATCCATGGAGAATAGGAATCATGCTCAGAGAAGCCATCCTTACATGAACTTCTACTAGAATTCCTCTTGAGAATTACAGTAAAGCATGCTAAAATATTATTCATTTCTTTAAAGTAACTATCAAGCTAGTGCTCATTATGTCTCCTGTATAACTCTGCTATGTAAATGCAAATCTGCTACGTATCTTTATTTTAAAGTAGTCACTTTATCAAATCTTGCTTGATCGTCATCATTATTATAATAATACACATACGCATATATTTATTTTAATATGTAAGTTTAAATGCTAAAACTTTATTGATAAGTGTATTAACTTTTTATTTATTGTTTAGACATTATTTAAGCCATTCTTTATCATAGTTATGTTTGATTTATGCTAAAGTAATCAGAATGGAGTTTGACGAATTACTAATTCTCAGAGAGATATCTACATGCTCTCATTGTGCTCATTTGCTCTAAAGAAACAGACAAACTCCCTTCTGTACTTAATATTCTTCACTAGTGATAATATTGCTACCTATAATATGGCCTAATAAATAATTATAAGTAGTGTTTATTTGCCTTTAAGCAAGAGTGATTTTCTACAGTATATGTGCAATGAATACTTGGACCTGTAATAACTCCTAAAATATACTGTAAATCAGTAATTATATGTCTTAAGCAATACAGATAATTCTTAAGCCAGATTCTAAGTATTTCCCTATAGTATAATTATTATGTGCTATTTCAGAATTGATTAATGGCAGTAACACTGCTAGACGCTCCATGTTTTGCATATTTAGTGAATTAAAATGATTATATTAGATTCGCAGAATGAATGTGGTGCTCATTAGCAAATAATGCTTAGCTTCTTGCTATATTATCTACAAATGTATGTGTCTGCATTGGGGTTGATTTAATGTCAAACCATGCCAGTTAGTTTGGACAGCCAAGCCATTTTGTATTTGATATTTGAAAGAGACCAAAGAGTCTCATCCTTGAAGTAGCTGTTCGATCCTCCAGACTAAAGAAGTCTCCTTTATTAGTATAGCAAGCAGCTTGGTGTAAAGAACTGATTACTTGGTAATAAATCTTTATGAGCACACCTTCGAGACATACTCCTTTTATTAATATATTTGATACACCGTAGAGTCTGAAGTGACCCTGCTCCATCAGTTATGCCCACATTATTAAATAACTTCAGCCTTGATCTGAGCCACTGGGTTAACTTGATTAATTTGTATCATAAATTAGATGTAAACTTTATTGATAAGTAATATACCTCCCATCTAGTTTGATAGCATTCTTTTTGCTAAGTTCTTGGCATATATCTAGGCATAAATCTCTGCATAACTGTGTATCATATTACTCATCCCTATGTAATAAAAGGGAAAATGGCAATGTAAAGGTTAATTAGCCACTGTAACATTTTGTTTTATCATATAAAGCTAAAATGCTAATCATATGTAAAATAACATTCACCTGCATGTGAATCATTTATGTACCTGAGTTTTAATGTTTGCTACTCTGTATCATGAATGTATATTTATTTCCCTTCATATAAAGCTCAATTATTAACCTGTTAATCCTATATACCTTCACCTGCATGTGATAGATTATGTACATTTTGTTTTATTAATTCTGAATTTATATATTAAATTTTCTAAAATATATCACCTCTCAGTCTCAATCCTTGCTCATAGTCTTTATGAATCACTAGTTAAGTCATTTAGTATTAGTTAGGGGGGATAAGTCTCATGTTCTACCGATTTGCTAGTAACAGAACATGGTTAAGGAAGTATCGAGTGTAGCCTTAGGCAGGTCATTTGCTAGTGTGGGATTTGGAAGCATGGGTGAGAGAGTTGAGGTATGATCAGACATAGGGTGTCACCATCCCTACTTGATCATCCTGTTTCTCTTTTGTCTGGACTCTCAGTCTGTTGAGCAAATGTACAAACCTGACTGTTACAATAAATAAACCCACATTTATATATATATATATATATATATATATATATATATATATATATATATATATATATATATATGTATTGTACTGGTCGGTTCTGTCTGTTCATATAACAAGATCTAGCATATAGGCAAAAGTACATCAAGTCCAATCATGCACAAGATACATAAGTCAGGAACACTCATGGCCTCTGCCCTATTTGCCTTCTTCCCAGATCTACCAACTTATGAACAACAATTCTGGTGATACCAATTTAATTTTATCTTTCTCTGCTGGCATCACAAAGCAGAGACATGAAGAAACTCTAATGGAAATAATATAGTGAAACCCTTTTTAATATACTAATAACATAGATTAATATATCTAATGACTATGACCTTTCACATTATTTATATCAGATTAATGGGATATCATCTAGTCATATTATACAATTTATATAATCAAGATATAATATTTATTAAAGAAATGAAACAATGATTTGGAAAGTTTAGTTATATATATATGATTTATTAATGTAAATAAAATAAGCATGAGTAATTCGATTATAATTCTACATTAATCATCATTGGCCTATGTACATTTATTTAACATGAGATTTGTCTTTTCTAACTTAAAAGATTACAATTATATTCATTAATTTACTATTTTATTGCGGCTGATTTATATGCCAATAATTGATGAATTATACCATATATAAATAAGATTTGGATAGTGTTGGACTATGAGTAATTTAGATATTTTTAATCCACCCTAGAGAAAGAAAAGTAGCACTTAACAGATTATTTAGGATTACTGAGTTTATTATAAAATATGACTAACATTAATAACTGAAATAATTTCACCTTATGCTGAGTAAGAAACATGTGGGAGAGTTAATTTATAGTATATATAACTGTGTTGCAAAATGGCGCACATATGAAAATATTAATAAATGATAAAGAAATCTGTTTAGTAGAATCAGAAGATTACGACTTAGGAATATTCATAGGTTTTATTTGGAACTAGAGCTAAGAGGGTAGTGTGTTCATGGTGGCATATTTATGTGATCCAGTCTCGGATCCTAGAAGGCACTTCTGAAAATCATTGAAGAATTAAAGACCGATTTATGTCTGCAGATTTTGGCAGAATCAGCTCATTAACAAAGAATAGTTCGCTGTGAGGTGCAATAGACCATTTTTTCCCAGAGCAATCCTATGCAGTTATCTCAAGTGACAAAATAAGTCCCAATAGGCGTTTAAAAGCCTTGTTCTTAGGGGTATGATATGGGTTTGGCTGTCCAATATGCCTGAGGAATGAAGCACAATATATATAAACATGAACAAGGGAGCATGTATGCACATGATGCTGGGATTAACATACATATAAACTTTTAAAATATGATTTAATTAATACCTATATATTTTGGAATATCCAGTGTAATGATATAATTAGATTACTAAACAGTTTGGACAGATTAAATTAAAAGATATTACTGTATTGAAAATCCTTCTCCTTTTATTCTATTAATTTACATATGTAACTTCCCATAAACATTGAAACAAAATATGTATATCCATTTCTAAGTGCTTTTCTTGATTTTTACAAATAATTATACATATATAGGAATTAGGTGGTAGTTATTCATCAAGAAAAATATTTAAGTTTAAAGAAGCACATTTTATGATTTTAAAAACTCGCGCTATTATTTTAATGTGGAAACATTTTTTAGAAAAATAGATTTTTACTCTGTTTTCCGACTATAACATTATAATCTAATTAAATTGTTTTCTCCCAAACTGGCAAGAATCCACTATAATGAAAATAACAACTTGTTTTTAACTAAAACCTTAACTGATCTCCCCATGAAAAGAGGGGGGGGCCTTTAGAAGAGAGAGCAAACATACTTGCAAATTTAGGAGATTATTGACATATTATTCCATGTATAAAAATATAGTAATAAAAATATGAATATTGTTGCCACCCGAAAGTGAAATAACAAATGATTATCATTTAGTAGAGGCTCAATGACAGGAGAGATTTTAATAGAGAGTTTATAGAGAGTTAAATACACATTTAAAAGCAGGTAAGAATTTACAAATCATTTTAAATTTATATTTAATTTCTAATCTCAGGATCAGCTAAAAGAGTTACAATATGTTTAATAAATCGTTAAGTAAGAAATTCAAATCAAGGTTGAAGTGATTTAATGAGAGTTTATGAGTTATAAGTGGCAGCATGAATTTATTACCTCAAATCCATTAGTAGTAGTGGTACTTGGTTATTTGTAACATCCATCATAGACTAGACCTAGTTTTTATTCTGGTTTGTCAGGCAGGTAGCATTCCATTATCTAATGTTTAAATACATAGTTATAGTTTATGGATCTGTGGGCCTGGGTGATGATGACTGCATTTTTGAATGGCGAGGAAGGTGAAGTTTCTTCTACTCATGGTACATTGATTTAAAGGTAAAATGAGTGTGGATTTGGTTTGCCATTACTTTTATAAAAATAGCCCTTCTCTTGGGTATTCAAACCCAGTACTATATGTTTTTGCAAGTTATTTTGGAATGCTTTTAGTAATCATCCTGAAGCACTTCATCTACTTTGGCAATCTACAATTTGCAGAACGGATACACTTTTGTTCTTGTAAGTTATAAGATAATACAATCCTGCTAAAATTTCTCAAATGATTATTTTAAAATATAATCTTAGATTTTAAAACCAATTTGAAAGGGATAAATTTTCCACTAATTGATCTTATATTGTTTTTATAAAATTATCATACTTTTAACTTGAACTAATGGGTTTCCTGATAATTGATTTAATTTCACTCGAGAATATTCGGCAGGATTGCATCAAATTTTTCTGGGCGCCATTACTAATATAAATATTTTATATAAAATTTTAAAAATACAGTTTAATATAGTACATTTTGATATAATTATTTTACAATTAATCTCCCATCACCTATTATATATACATATCCATTACACAAACCAATTGAAATAATATAAAATATTTATTTACTTAAGATATTTAAATTAATATATTAGTAAATATCTATGTCATGGTTATTTTAATAATTAAAGCAAAAAAAGGTGTTAATAAATTCATATATGTGTGTAAGAATGGAGTTTGAATTTGGTTTGGTGGTGAGAGATTGGAGTGGGCTGTGAAGCACAATCTGAGTATCAGATTGACCGCTTCAGTATATAACAATAAACATATTTACTGTACCAGATCATACTTCCCTGCGGAATTCTGCTCCTAATCTTGCACTGAGCATGAAGTGATCAAGATTTAACAGGGAAAGAAATGAATACCAATTTAGCCGATTGTCTGTACACATATATATTGGTACTTCCAGAAAAACTGATAGAAAGAGTGAATTGACAGGACTCTGCCAATTAAAAAAACCCCTTTAGTTGATATCTTACTCGAATGCCTGAATGTTTAGGACTTATGGTAAGTACACACCTTTGAAAAGTCTATTTACAAAATAACTTTTGCACGCCACTTCTAGAAAAGAATAAAAAATAAAATTTCCCCCCTCCTAGAAGGATGTGCAATACCATATGTTCAGCGGAGCATAAGAATAAGATTTAACACCCTGATAGAGTGATATCCCATGTGGCTAGCTCAGTACTCTACATCTAGGGTCTTCAATGGGTAAGTTAAATGGTTATTACAGGTATGTGATTGATAAGGAAAGAGTACATTTTATCAAATAAATAATAATATGAAGACAAAACCGATTTAATATTATGATTAAATATTTATTTAATCCCAAATACCCACCACCGTTTCATACTTAAAATGATATAAAAATAAATAAATGAATTATTATCACAAACCCGTATATATATTTGATGCTTTGGAATAAATAAATATATAAATACAATTTAAATGAATAAGAAAAAAATAAATCCCTAAAGCTATTTACAATGTTTCATAAATGAATGGAAGTGGTCTGAACTTTTTACCCCATAGAAATAAGTTATGTCTTGTGTGATTTGATATATATTTCTCATATAAAAGATTTTCGGTCATACAGGCATACACTTCTACCCAGGACTTTAAAACCTGTTTTATTGATAGCAAATATAATAAAAAAAAACTATGCGTGCATATATCTGCACTATAAAATATTTCACTAATTTCATATTTTACATGTCAATAAGGTTGCGTTAGCTCAGATACCATAGAGCACTCAACATTAGGTGCTGTATCTATTTGCCTTTTATGATAAATTTTTATACATGTATATGTGCAGCACAATTATACACTTACTATTATTCTAAATATAAAGTTATTAGTGGACTTGCTTATGGGCAATTTACAATGAATAAACCCCTTTTGCACTCATCATAAGGTGCAGCAGTGACAAAAAATAACTTATGAGGATATACCAATAAATACATTTTCAACACTCAACATAAAGTGTCATATTTACTGAATATTACAAGTGTATGTGCACGTATATACACATGTATATTTATGTATGACAATTTTCAGGAGTAACAAACAAGCAGCAATAAAAAAACTAATTGCAACCTTTGATGAAAATACTAGAATTTGGGATAGAAACAGGAATTAACAGATTTAAGTAAAAGTTGTATCATTATGTCTGTAATAACCATAAATTCAATATACATATGCGAGAGACAATTCTCTCTCTCTTTTTTTTAAAATGTCTAATAATAATAATAAAAAATAATAATATATTTAATCGGAAATATCAGAGTTAATTATTTCAATATTAATAAAATATTTGTAAAATAAACTTATGTAGGCATCTTCATCTTCTCCTGACTGGGCTTTGAGTGGGCTTCAAGTCAACTGGCTGTGCGGTGAGGATTTCATCTCATTCAGGCATAGGCAAAGTGGCTTTTGTCATCAGCATGGCTGGATGGAACTGGCATGATCACATCTTGGCAATTTGGACAGAGAAAGGGCAGGTGGATCGGCTGGTTTTCTACCCCATGGTCATTTTAGTGGAAGCTCTGGTAGATTTCTCCATATTTTCTATCTGCTAGATAATACAATAATTATTATTAAATGTTCATTAACTATCTTGAATGGTTCATTAAATCCTTAAGAAATCAAGAGTTCTTAAAAGAACTGTATAATGGATTTCTTCTTAGAAAATATCTGCAGTAGTCTAGTCTATAAATTAATCTCTAAGTGGCTAGATGATTGAAGAATTCTGGAGCCAAAGTAGTGAACTACTTGAATGCCAAAGAAAGAATGAATCCCACAGCACTGACTAAAACCTATCACCCCACTCACAAGAACCAATTCAGGTACCCTCTCTGAGAAGTATGAATCAACCAACCCTTTTAATTTAGCTTATCATTTAGATTATAAACATTTCTTTCTATTTTTCTGATTAAATTCTACATTTTAGGGTTTGATATAATGATTAGTTTCCATCTTGAATACTCAGATCACTTCATTACAGATATCAATTCAAAAGAATTTCTATTTTATATATATAAAAAAAGATAACATTTTAATTATAGCATTGATTATCAAACATTTTGCTTTTGGTCAGATTTTTGCCAAAGCAATTAACATTCTTTGCTTACAGAATAAAATTACAGTTTTTAGAAAAGTAATTAAAAAATAATAAAAAATAAAATATATACAAGTATGTTGGAACAATTGCTTTAATTATTTATTTTACTAATATGTTCCAACATTTGATCCATTTGTTTAATAAAGTTTGCTTTTCTCTATTTGAATTTTTCAGAGAAAAGCAAAATACATAAAATGATATAGACTGAAAATATACAAAACAAAAATAAAATACAAAAAATACATCAGTTTATTATATGTGCATTTGTGTACAATATTTCTGTGTCAATTCAGTGTTTGCTTTAAATTAGTGTGTATGGGCATTCTAATGCTCAGACACAACTTCCACTATTAATATAGCACATTTATATATTCATTGTGTGTAATATATCCAAATTTACATGTTTATCTGCTGTAATTTTCGTTACAGCAGACTTTGTGCATGGACATTTGATAATGCCTGGCACAATATATTGAAGTGGATATTTTATCCAATTCAAAAATTTTATCACAAAATTAAAACTAACTTTTGTTTTAATAGTTTTAAAAGAAAACTATTTAAAAGTTTTGTATATAACAGTATATGTAATAACGTACATATAGTTATGTTTTAAAATTCTGTCATTTCTATTTTTTAATAATTTTATTTTTTTTAAATGGTTTTCTTTTGACTGCTTGTTTTTTTTAAAAAGTCATTAAAGGCAAGCAAACTTTTAATCTTATAAAAAAATATTCTAAATTTTAAAAAAAAGTTAATCCTTTTTAAACAAAATATTTTAATTTGGAAAAGTTTTTTTTTTTGTAATTGCATTCTTGTTGTTTGGATTATAATCGATTTTTAATTTATTCTAAACAAAGTTGAGACTTGTTTTTACATTTTTTTAAAATTAATTATGAATAAGATTAATTCTGGTCAGAATCTTTAATTAAAATCGAGTTGAGCTAAAGATTTGTCCTGGTCGAAAAGTACTAATTAAAAGATGTTATGGAAAGATGAACTCATATAAATAGCCCTGGGATTCAGACTAATTATTCTTCAGTTATTGACTTTTAGTTACTTGTGATGCATATTGATTCAACTTTGTACTCTACTAGAGATTCAGACTAGAAGTGCCATGCTGCCAAATTTAAATTACTGTGTTCAAATTGTTAAAAAGAACTTTTCCTGCAGAATGTTAAAACTATATGCTAGGAAGAATTGGCTCATCATCATGGCATGCTAAACCAATTTACAGGTGGGCACCAGATTGTTTCTACAAAATCATGTAAGAGATCAAACTGGAAGTGATCTCCAACATTGCCTACTGCATCCCAAACAAAAAATGGAAACCTAGTCTTTGCCAGATTTCTCCAGTAGAATGAACTGTGTGCTGTTCTGAAAGACATCAGCCAATCTTAACCTTATAATTTGAGGTAACATGTTTTTTTATTCTTTCCAGGGTTTTTAAAGTCTCAGCTTAATCTTAAAAGTAATCTATTTTTAGATTATTTGCCTGTTACATTTAAATATTTTGAGCATTTACTCCGTATGTTATGTATTGTATTTATAGTGTGTTGGAATCTTAGTTTTAAGATTCCATGTTTGTTTTAAATTTGTCACAGTATGTATTGAGAATTTATTTTGTAAAGCTATTTATATTTATAATTATTTCACTTTCTTAATAAATACTTGGGCAGACATAAATAATTTTCTGATTACTTACATGTCTCCTATCAAGACTTTTAATTATTTTATAACAGCTTAATCTGGGCCAATTGTTTGGTTGGTGATTAACCAGTTATATATGTTTGTTTTCCTTAAATCAGAGATTTAATGTTTTCTCAATTTTAAATTATCTATGCCAGAATAGTTTCTAAGTTTTCTATTCTCGTTAAATTGAAGATTCAAATTTTCTCCCATACTTCAATTCATACTCCATTGTATTCACATATGATATTTGTTTTCTTGCATTGCAATTAATCTTGGCAATCTTCAACATGGATACTAGTCAATAATCTAGTGATCGCTCATCCACACTGGTTTCATTGATTCATGCAAGAATCTTTCATTCATAATATATTTAAAAAGTTTTTGAAAAGGAAACCACAGTTGCTAAGATGAATCTTCATCTGAAAGAAAATTCTTCCCTCCCTTTTTAAACTATAAGAAAATTAGTCTGTCTGTGGAAGCATTTAACATTTTATTTTTGTTCCTATATGCCTGATAGAATTTAATAAAACCATGTTTATTTTATATTATAATAGTAACTTCCAGTTATTATTATTAATCTAACATACTTTTATCTCTAATGAAATTATTTATAAATATAAAATTTATTTGAATATTTTAATATGTATATACATATATACTATTTATATATACATGTGAACTTTAAATAATACTTACTTAATGTCAAACTTTTGAGTAAATGCCAGATTTGAAGTTGAGAATAAATACTTATATATATATATATATATATATATATATATATATATATATATATATATATATATATATATATATATATATATATATATATATATGTACTTAATATATATTTATTGAAACAATTAAGCATGAAATTGTAACAAAAACACAAGGAGATTCAGTTCGGTTTCTGATTATTAAAAAGAAGAGAAAATCATTTCTCTTTAAATAACTTTTTCTTTTATAAATATTACTGTTCAATGTTTGGAATTAAATATTAACTCTTCCAAATTAAGGTAAATCTATGGATTAAAAGATTATAAGAAAAATATTTTAAATTTTCTATTAAATCTTAAAAGGAATAGCATTATAAAAGAAAAGAACATCTGTTTGAGTTTTTTGGAAACTACGTTATTTTTAAAACTTCATTATTTTTCAGATATATATAAATTTAAAGTAATTATATATATAAAGAATATTACAATGTGGATTGAGTAAAATAATTGTTGTGTTGTAAAGGTTTCGAAACCATCTTACATGCTATTTTGAAATATTAGTTGTAAAGAAGTCTAATGATAACAGAAAAATGGAGAATAAGAACATCAACATTCGAAGAATATTTACTTTATATTATATCAATCAAATCATTGGATATTATTAACAGTTTATCAATTAAGGATAAATAAATCATCATTATACCAATGGATTAATATACTTCATAAGAGATCTTCATTAGGATTATGAACTATAGACTTAGATATCTATTCTTAACTTTGGAAAATAAGTTTTCTTTATTTATTTATATATATTATAATACTTATATTATTTTAATATGTTTATTATTATTATTATTTTATTTCAAATTTGGCATCGTTTCATTTTCAATAGGAATATCCAAATTTAATATTATAAACATAAATTGAAAGCTTGATATGATTCATCAAAAATTAGATGAAGGATATAAAAATGGTCACTATTTAACAGATATTTAAAATAAGTTTATTATATTTATTATATAATAAACATTAAATGTATTTTATTTATTATAAATGCATATATGTTATACAATTGTAAATAGTACTTATATATTAATAAATATGAAATAATGGAATAAAGGTTGTAAATAAATTAATGTTATATAAATTATTAATTTTTGAATCTAGATATTGTTTTATATATCTGTTAATTTAAATTATATTCTTTAATTATAGTTTATCATAATGCAGAATTTTATCATAGCCTATTAAATGGGAATATTATTTATTAATATTTTAAAATGGTAAAATTCATTCTTATTTATTTATTAATATTTTATTTATCTTTTACATTATATTTTTTATTGTTTATTAAATATTGAGTTATTAACTGGATCTCTTTATCTAATCATTATTAAATTATATTATATATATGTTAGTCTAAATTATATCAAAATTTATTTAAAAATTATTGAGCTAGCATAATAAAGATGGATGTAATCATGGACTTAGTAGTGTAGTGCATATCCTCTTTCTGGTGAATTTAATCATCCAGTTATATTTAACAAGCCCAACTTAGACTTTAAATATAATTGATTCCATTATATTTGGCTCATCAACTAGGGCTATTAAATATAATCAATTACATTATATTTGGTGCACAACATTTTAGGCCTTGAGCATTTAAGTTCATTACAGGTGTAAACTACATACTGTTACATATTTTACATTTTAACTAAGGCTTTGAATCAATGATTTTATATTATTACATATAGTGAGAAAAGTCATGGATAGATTAATTGATGATTCTTAGTAACAAGTATGTTGTTATGAAGATTCATATGGTGTTTATAAATGCAAAATAATATAAATAAAAAAATGATAATATATATAATATGATTTAGAGTGATCAATATTTAAATAACTAATTATTAAATTGTGTTTTAAATAAGAGTTAAGTGAGATAAAGTTTTTATATAGACTTAGGCGTTTTAAAATATATATATATATACACATATATCATTAGAATATTATAAGTATATATAAATAGCATGAAGTTGTAAAGAACTTTACAATATAATATTTTGGTTATAAAAATATATAAACTTGAGTAATATTTGAATTAAGTTAAAATTTGTTATGCTTCAGAGTGGAAAAATGTTTCAAACAAGGTACTGAATGTACTAATCAAATACAAGAAGGTATGCAAAATGAACTAACTGATGATTTTAATAATATTATAGAACAATCATCATTGGTACATGCACCTGGGGGTTCTACAACCATAGTTGAATACCCTCAACAAACACAGAATTCTGATCAAGTGTTATCTCAAATACAAAATATAGTTGATGAAGATCTAAATCAATCATCTAAAATTGAGATTAATCCATCATTTAATGTGAATACAACACAGGCTATAGATAGTAGCAAAGCTTTGATGGAAATGTTACAAATGATTATGAATAAAATAGACAGTAGTTTTAATAGTTTTAGAAATGAAATTAAAAGTGATATGTATAATAACAAAAGAGAAGGTAAAAAAATTACAATGGAAAATGGAAAAGAAATTTTACCTGGTAAACCTTATCATTGGCATAATTGGTATATTGTTCGTACTCAATATTGTTTGTATATTTGGAGTAAATATGTAATTTTAATGTTATCTAAAGACAGTGAAGGATGGTTTAAAATTATTTTGGATGGAAAATCTGCTACTATGTTTACTAATGGTAATTTTTGTAAGAATAATGATAGGGAACTATATTTAAAAGAATTACAGAATGCACATAGTCAAGTTAAACCTGATACTCCTAGTCAATCTATTTTATTTTCATCTGATTCAACATGTTTAGCCATTGGAAATTGGTTGTTTGTGTATGAAAAGGATGATAGAATTAATATTCATAATTCAGATAATCAACAACAAGTTATTATCTTACAAAAAATTTGCATGGTTTTATTTTTGAATCCAATAAAGGTAATAAACATTCTTTTAATGCTGAAACTTTACTTGACACTGAGTTTTCTACTGGTTGGATATCTCAGATTCCAGTGAGGGAATACAAAAGTATCCTATTAACTTTATTTTAGAGGAGACAATATTAGCTCCACAAATAAATTCTATTAAAACAATCATGAATGATACAATGCAGATTAGGGTGAATAATCAATAAGAAGAACTTCAAACTTACATTGAATGTAGTGATGATACCCAGAGTAAATCATTATTAGTTCAGTTGATTATTAAAGAAGAAAACTATCAAAACCACTATGATATTACACAACAAAGTAAAGATATAACAAATCAGAACAACATTTTTGGAATGCTTGATTTAAATCCATTAAATTCAAAAGGAATTGTGGAAAAGAATGAAGCGAAGAGTTTCCAAAACACACAAGTCATAGAGATGCAACAAACAGAGATAAGATATAAGACTAAAGATGATAAAAAAATAGAAAATGAAGTAGTAAATAATTTGGAAATTGTTGTTAAAGATCTTGATGGGATAAATGACCTTAATCCAAAATCTGTTTTTTCACATCAGGTATTGTTTGAGAGAAGGAATGATTCTCTCAAAACTAATATAGATACTTATGTAAATTTTAAAAAACAGAATCTTAAACAAAATCATTTAGTGTTTATTCAAAAAGATTTACAACAAATAATTGACTCTAATAATAGATTAAATTTTCAATATTATATAATGCTTGAAACTGAAAATTATTTTATTAATATTGATTTAGAAGGATTAAATTTAAATATTAGTAAAGTGAAGCAGTCAATCTTAGCTTAAGATTGTGCTTCATGTTTCTACCTACTAACCTGTGTTTAAATCCTTATTTCCCATCCCGCTCCTATTGTCGTGTATATATATTTCATATATATATTTGAGATGCGCGCCTAAATTATAAAATTTAATGTTTCAATAACATGTTTTAAAATTATTATTAATTTTTTTTATTAATTATTAGTTTTTTTTTATTAAAGTATTATAGATGCAACTCAAATATATACATAGGAGCAAAACTTACTAACAAAATATTGATGTTTTTAAATATTTATTATGTCATTTTTAGCTTTTTCTTTTTAAGTTGCTTGTTTTTCTATTAAACTATATATTTTTTTATAAAATCCAATATGGAAGATGTGACTGTTGTTAATTGTCCAAAAATAATTAAAGGGAGGTATTTTTAATTAAAGTTTTACTTAAAATAAATGGGATTAAGTAGATTAAAGATTTTCTTTTGTTGAAAACACATTGTCAAATCTATTTCTAATCTGGAAATAGATTTGAATTTATTTTGGACATTATCTAACAATGGCATCTTTCAAAAACAACTGATAAAAGAAAAAGTATAAAATGACTGAATTTTGGAGAACAGATTAGTTTAGCTACTCTAGTGAAAATGATTGTTAACATCATGGTGAAACTTAAAATGATGTAGCAGTAAATCCACCACTCTTCAGCGACCCTTTTGGGGTCATCATCTGCCGCTACCATAATATCCTGCTGCCCTGAAATGAAGAAAGATCTAAAAAAGAATTTTAGAATGCTAATACAAGTTTCCTCTCACCGAAGTACTTGCATTTCAATCACCATGCACGTGCCATACTTTAAAATGGATTCTTAAAATTGCAAGGTAAATTTCCAAGCCACCACCTAATAGTCTATTTAGTCTAAATAATCTATCAAGATTTCTTCTCATGTACTCTTTAACTTTGCCTTTATATATATATCTGTGAATGTAATTTTGCTCTCAAATGATTTCTTTATATCTAATCCTATCTCATATGCTTTTAATCTTCCTTAATTTTGGTGCGGTCATTTATTTATAGTTATTTATTACTTGATTTTATATATGTTTTTTTTTATTAATTTGCTAATCTCAAACAAACTGGCGATTTTTAATTTATAAAAATCTTTTCTGTCATTTTTATGTAAATGTTCATAAAGCAAGTTAAATAATGTCCCCTTTTAAAACATAACGTATTATTAATTAATACGCTCGCCAGATTGTTTTACATCAGCATTTTGTTTATAATTTAATTATAAAAATATATATATTTGTTTAACTGTGGATTTTCTACTCAGAGAATCCAGAACTATGGCTAATTAATGCTTTGAAATTTTAAAATATTCTTTATTCATTTCTAAAAAGGTGACCGATTATTTGTTTTCTATATAACTGCTAGTTATTTTTTTTCTATACTCTTAAAATAGTCTACTCTTAAAATATCAAATAAAGTACTTATATATTTCATTTATTGTAAATTCAACGAACGTGGGATTGATTTATTTTAAATATCAGAAAAGGGATGGGGGTGAATCTTAATGTTTCTGTTACTAAATCAAATCTTAACGTATATTTTATTAATTTGAAATCTAAATCTTAATGTTTCTTTTGCTATATAAAATCTTAACGTATATTTTATTAAATGAAATATTCTCTCTATATATATATATTATAATTGCATGGTGTATTATAGTATTCAAACAAGGATCTTAATGTTTCTTTTGCTATATAAAATCTTAACGTATATTTTATTAAATGAAATATTCTCTCTCTATATATATATATATTATAATTGCATGGTGTATTATAGTATTCAAACAAGGGTCATTTATTTTAAAGCAGTAAAATTTATTCAGTGTTGTTAGAGACATGTATCATTACTGTGTTTCTGACATTTGGCCTATCTTCGTGTTCTATATATATGTGCTTCTTAATCTGGGGGTTACGACAAGTTTGAACCCATAGATTTCTTCTCAAGTCTTCGTATAAAAGTGCCTTTGGTGGTGACCCGTAAGTTCGGCACACACTATGCATATTCTTTCTTCGTATAAAAGGCCACTGGCGGTGACCCATAAGTCTGGCACATGCTATGCCCATCCATTTCTTTGTATAAAAAGGCCTCTGGTGGTGACCCCTAAGTTTGGCACATGCTATGCCCATCCAGAAGCACAACCTTTTCCTCTTAGATATTTTTAGGCTATTATGTCAGCACAGCAAACTTCTTCATATTATTATTATTTTCTTTTGCTTCATGACCTAGTTTTAATGCTCTAATATTAAAATTAAGCTTTGCTTAAAAGATATATATAAATGCCAATTACTTCTATTTATTAATTAAGTTTATTTCAATCATATACAATCTCACCGTCGTGATTTATATATTTATATTAATGAGTATCTATATGCCCTGGGGAAAATAAAGCATTTGTCTTACTATTGTTAAAATAATTTTCATTAAATATTTTGTCATAGGTTCAAATATAATCATGTTTTTCAAATGTATCTTATTTATTTTCATGACCTCAATGGCGTGAAAATAATTTATATCATATGTATAATGAATTTCAGAATGCTCCCCTAAATCATATGTTAGTCACCACATTTCAGAACCGTAATTCAAAGCGTTAATGGCAGTATTATGTAATTCTTTCTAATAACTGATTGGCATCTTAATATTGGACCCACCAAAGATGTGTTTATTTGTAATATATTATTTAGCTAATAAAGAACATATGAGAAATAATAGCGTGAATGACACTAGGTAATTATCTACCGCTTGCTCATTCACACACATACTAATGTACTTAATTTATAAATGTATAATAATTTGTCAGTATATTAAAATATATTATTGTCTAACTTATTTGAGTAGTTCAAATTCCTTTTTCCTCCACTTCCACATATTACAGCCATGCTTATATATTATTTTAATATAGTCATAGTTAATAGATGTCTCATTGTTTTGCTTAGCTTTGCTAGTCGGCCGGATTAAGATTAATTCTCATGGGCCATCGCTATTATGTTATCCATTAGGTGTTTGATTTGGGGCTTAGAGAGTGAGTTCGAACCCAGGCTGGTTCCTGACCTAAATCTTGGGCTTGACTGGGTTTGAAGTACATTTTGTGAGTTCCAGCTCATGTTAGATGGATAAACATGTTTTGACCGGTACAAAAGTTAATTATGTAAATGAATCATTAATCTCCCAGATGAATATTTCAGAAATTCAAAAAGGTCATACATTTCATAAATTGTGTAATACTTATGAAGGTCCATTTACATTCATTAAACACATGAATTATAGTGCTTAATGAAGATAAGCACTATTATGGAAGGACTTTCAAGGGTTACGACTATTTGAAAATAGACAATGATAATGATTGAACCCATTATAGTTTGTTAAAGAAAAAAAATGTATATATAGAAATTTTGATGACATAAACATTGATGAAGGAACTAAATATAGAAAAATTAAACATGTATACACTTATTTAATGAAATTTAATCTTTGGTTACTTGATCTAGAATAGGAAGTAGACCAAATGGTTAATATGATAAGGTAATAAAATTCCAACATAATTTATAAATCTATAAAGTATAGATATACAATTATAGATGTATATGTATATAAGTATGTATAAGAAGAATACTTATTAGTCTTAGAGAAATATTCTCACCTATCCAACTATACTTTCATTAAATTATACCTATATTATTTTAAAAAAAAATATAAACCTATATTTAATGAACCCAAAATAAATGAAGAAAAAAATACTTTATAAGCTCATAAACAACTTGTTAAAATGGCAGGTAATAGAAGTCAGAATAAAAAAAATGTATTTATGAATTTAAAGTTGGAGATAAAGTGTTGATAAAGGCTTTCCATTCCAGTAAAGCATTAGGAAATAAATATTATAAATTCTACAACACAAATGAAGGACCTTATACTATTATTAAAAAGGCAGGTCCAAATGTATTTTGGATTAACCAAGAAGGAGATTCGTGGTACATATAATTCCCGAATTTTAAAACCTTATTTTGGCTGTTTATAATGTTATATAAAGAAATAAGGTGAATATCAAGATACGTATTGGGCAGTGTAAACCATACGGTTGTATAAAAAAAAATAGTGATCAATGCAAAAAAAATAATAATTAAGAACATTAGCTTTGATTTATGGTATTTTTTAATGCCTTGAAATAAGTAAAAACAATAGAGTCAATTCATATAAATAAATGGATACTCTAATATTTATTTAGTCCTTTTCAAATCCATGTCTTAAAGAAGCAGGAATAAGACTAATAAATATATTTGTGTTGTCCAAGAAGGAAACACATTATTTCATATTATTTTTATTTTTTTTTAAAAAAAAAATATTAACCATCAAAGTCCTTAAGTTTTGATCATTATTAAAAGAATAATATAGCCCAAGTATAGAGACATAACAGTTAAAAAATTATTCAGCCCTTCACAAAATCCAAGTATAAATGTAATTAAATTATAAATACATATTAAAATATTTGTAAGTATTTAAAATTTTAACTTAAATTAAAATTTTAATTCCCAAAGGGAAGGGGAAATATAATAGCAACTTCCAGTTATTATTATTAATCTAACATACTTTTATCTCTAATGAAATTATTTATAAATATAAAATTTATTTGAATATTTTAATATGTATATACATATATACTATTTATATATACATGTGAACTTTAAATAATACATACTTAATGTCAAGCTTTTGAGTAAATGCCAGATTTGAAGTTGAGAATAAATACTTATATATATATATATATATATATATATATATATATTATTAGATCTTAATATTTATTAAAACAATTAAGCATGAAATTGTAACAAAAACACGAGGAGATTCATTCGATTTCTGATTATTAAAGAGAAGAAAAAATCATTTCTCTTTAAATAACTTTTTCTTTTATAAATATTACTGTTCAAATATGTCAGTACCCAGAGAAATTTTGACAAAATTCTTCCACTGCCATGTCACAAAACTAAGAGCTCTCAACATCTTACTACCTAAGCAATAGTGAAATTGTACAAATAATAAAAAGAAAGCTATCTCCAAAAACCAAACAATCACTATTGTGTACCGTGGCTAGGAATGTTGAACAGATAACTTAATTACTCAATAACATAAATATGAATAACTTATTGACCAGAACTCCTGAGAAGAGAAAGGCATTAATGCAATATTTTATAAGAAAAGAAATAATAATAATAAGGCCAATCACTGGAAAGGAAAATCTATACAAAGAAATCAACCATACTTCATACCACCTAAAAGAAACCAGCCAAGTGTTGACAAGTGGTGATGAGTACACTTCATAGTCCAGGGATTAGTAACTATACACTATCCTTATAGGAAAAACCAAACTAGCAAGGTGCTTGAGGTTAAGTTCCTCACCTCAAGAAACCAAAATTGCCCCAAGGAACATAAATAAAATCCCTGTTCGAGACATCACTAATGTGTTTGTGGGAGGATAAGCGCCAAATTTTGCTTTACAGAGCTGTCCCATGATAGGGGTTTTGTTTGAAGGCTTGCTAGTTAAAGCAGTGTCAGATTCCGGCAACCTGATTTCAGTGGTATCAGTTAAATTCTATCATGAGATTCTGACCAAAAATACCAACATTAAGACCTTACCACTGAAATATATCCAAGTCACCATGACTAACAGCAGGAAAGCTAAACTAGCGCAAAAGCAAATCTGGATTGAGATTAATATCAGCCAAACAATGCTGTCATGTGTTTTTGATACTGAATGACTTAATCCATGACATTATCTTAGGGGCAGACTTTCTACCCTTGAACACATGTTATTGATTTCTCTAACAAAACCATTAGAATAAGTGATGAAGTCTTGGATATGACATTGCTTCCAGGATAAGATCTATTAGAAGTTGATTGTATTACATCTAATATTCCAGAAGCACTCATAAACAATAAAATTGCAGAATCCAACTTGCTTGGTAGCGAAGATGCATTAAAATTAGTTTATTTATCAATAAATTAACCCAATTTTTTTGGAGATATCAGGAGGCTTAGATGGATTTCAGCATAGAATTAAGTTAAAACATGACCATTTTAATACAAATCATGTCCTACTCCATACCAGCATCAGGAAGAAACATCCAAACAGATTAATAAAATGCTGGATTGCGAGATCATTTCCAAATGCTCTTCACCTTACTGAAATTTTGTTGTAACCATGAAGAAGATGGGTCAATGAGATTTTGTTTGAATGCTATACAACTAAACAAAATTACTGTCCCTGATAGAAATATTTCACCACCCATCCATACATCCAGCTATTGGCAGATTGAACTACATCCAGATGATCATCATTATACTGCCTTCTGATACAAAGGTTTTATGTATCAGTTTAATAGGATGCCTTTTCGATTGATAAATGGTGGTGCTGGTTTAATAAGGTGCTTAGATAAGACTGTATCTCCTGAGGTTATGTAGATCATCACTATTTACACAAATGATGTAATCATTGCATCTGCCACAATTGAAGAACACCATCAACATCTAACCATGTTCTTTGAAGAGTGCTATCTGAAGGGCATCAAAATAAACTTTGAGAAAAGTACCCTAGTTTCCAACCAGGTAGTTTCCCTAGGTCATATTGTAGGTTGCAATGGGATAAGACCTCATCCAGAGAAGGTGAATGCCATTAAAAACTTTCCTAAACCAACCAATAAAATAGATTCGATCATTTTTAGGCCTGTTCAACTTTTATAATCATTTCTACCAGGGGTTCTCAGATCACATGGAACTATTGTTGAAACTAATCAGAAAGGATAAAAAATGGAACTAGACTGAGAAACAGGACAGAGCATTTGAAAAGATTAAAACAGGGTTCTTAGAGCAAACCATGTTAGCCTTCCCTGATTTTAATAAACCATTTATTGTCCAAACAGATAGTAGTAGTTTTGGATTAGAGACAACATTATCCCAGATCCAGGAGAAAAGCCAACCAGGTGTCCTCTATTTTATCAGCCAGCTCCTAAAAGGTCCAAAAATAAATTACAGGGTTACTGAAAAGAAATCACTAGCAATAGTGTGGGCCTTTCAAAAATTTCAACAGATGCTACTTGGATCAGAGGTGATGGTCATCACAGATGATAAAAGCCTCAAATTCCTGAATCATAGTTATCTGACAAATAGTCATCTAGTCAAATGGAGTTTGCTGTTACAGGAATTCAATTACATATGATACTGCAGGGATCTAAAAATTTTGCAGCTGATGTGCTTAACCCACATAGGTCATATGTTGGTAGAAAACATCTATATTACAAATGTCAATTTGGTGACTAATAATACTGTAGAGAACAATTTAAACTTATCACAATTATACTTGGCAGACCCTGATTTGAATCCAACCATAAAAAACCCAAAGGGAAAGTTTTGAATGTGCCAAGAAACCTCATATACTATGGAATAGAGATCAGGTCTTATTTTATAGAATGTAGATAACATACCTAAAGTATTGCATACCCCACTCATAAAATAAATAGTTTATACTGTAAGCAGTTGGATTACATAGCATACACATGTAGTGTGTGTGCATAAATATATATATATATATAAAAGTTGAAAGGAAAAGTAGAAATAAACACAGACAAATTTTTGTAGATATTTTTCTATATTTCCTAAAACAAAATAATAATAAGTAAAGGATTAAATAACTCTGGGTTTAAAGTAAAATTTCATTGTAAAATAAGTATTTTAAAATAAGTATTTTAAAAAGGTCTGATAAATAATATTTGTAATTCTGATTTTGAAATTAACAAAAAAAAGCATAATTTATTTTTTAAAATCTTTTAATTAATACTTGTATAAAATATCTTTTTTAATTAATGCTTATTTGCATTTCTACTACCTAGTTAAAAATCTTTGTATATTAAAAATTCTAAAGAATTATCACACCTTTGGTCAAATTCCAAAGATTAAAGTAAAAACATGAATATCACATACTTTGATAGAAATTTCCAGCTTGTTTTCAAATGTATACACAGATTAGATAATGATTTTTGAAATAAAAAAATATGTTAGTCTAGATAATGATTTTTGAAAAGAGGGTCTTGGGATAATAATTTTTGTAAGAATGGTCAGCTGAAAAGTTGGTTACAATATTTTGTTGCAACTTGATAAAGTGCAGCAGTTGGTTTTAGCTGACCATAGAATTTGCAGAATAGCTACCATAAACTGATGTAGCTGAAGGCAAGATAGTAGACTGTTTTCCTTAGGAGTTTGAATTCACATGGAAAAAATGACCCACTTTTTAATGCTGAAATTCATAGCCCTGGACTAAATCTATCAAACCAAGACCCGCTGCTTGCCTGGAACAATCCTAGACAGAAAGGGAGATTAACATTTTACATGGCTTATACCTTTTCCTGATAATGATGTTTGCTAAAACCAAACTCACCAAGAAAAATCTTCCAGCTTGCTGAAGAATTAATTACATGTAATCTGCATCAGATATATGCAGAGAAGCACACATAAATGTATATATAGCTGGTGAGTTATTTTGAAATAATTCATATAAAAATAGACATATAGAAAACAGTATTATTTTAAGTTGGTTAAAAATCTATACTTAAAAAGAATATAAAGTAATTTTGCTCAAATTATAATTAAGAATCAAGAATAATTCGACCATCTGGTTTTAAAGGCAAAAGGGATGTTTTTGAACAATAATCCTCTTGGACATTATTTTGAAAAATTTATATTAAAAAAAAGTAAAGAATCGATGATTCAATAATTTAATTTAAAAACATTGATAATTAATCAACAAATACCTGTCAAAAATTGACTATACTAATTTTAAATTATATTGATATTTTGTTTATACACACATGTATAAGTATGAAATTTGTGCATATTTTCCAAAGAATTTAATAATGAAAATATAATGTTATTGCTGTTAAGTTAAAATATGATGTAAACATCAGCGTGTGCACACACATATGTAAAATTTAATCATTTTTATAGTTATTATGTTAATTGAAATGTATTCTTTGTATATTATAAAACGCATGTCTGTGTACAGATATATATATGCATTTATAGAAACTAATTGAGAAATATTGTAAAACAATGTAACAACTTTAGTTGTATATATAATTTTGTATACTTTTCAAAATCAGAGCCTTATCCTATAAGAGCTTAAATATCATTTATTTTTTTTATTAATAAACTTATATTTAATTGTTAAAATTGTTTCCATCATCTCTTGCTCACATACAGTAACAGAGTTTATGTTCTCTGAGCTAGATTCTTGCATGGGATGAATATACAAATGGGGGTGTAATTAGTGTTTTTGAGGCATCCAGAAATGATCAATCATCATCCTGGTTGGTGCAAAAGAGAATACTTTTTAAAGCCTATGCACTATTATCTTTTATTTTACTTTAGTCTTATTAAAAATGTAAGTTTATAGTTGGCCCGTACATTAATGGTACTTAAGTGGCCTGAGCATTGATGATGATCAGTATGTTTTAATGTACCAGCATTATTTTGATTTCTGATTGTGTATTCTGATGTATGGACACTAAGCTGGTGCATACAAGTTATGATTAAATAATTGCCCAAACTGGCAAAGGCTCAATAGTTAGCCTGGTCTAGGGAAGACCCATTTCCAATCCAGTCACCAGATACTGTTGATTTTATTATATTTTATTGTGGATCCTTAATGAGGATGAATGGTATTTGAATTATACTTACTTTTACTTTATAATGCTGGTTGAATTTATAATTATGCTTTTAGTTGCTCTTCTGAGTTAGCTGGCTGATCTCTCAGGGTTCACAGAGATCTCGTAATCTCATACTCTTATAATTTAATTTTACTAAGGTTGATGATGCTTTGCCATCACTCAGTTCAAAAAACTTTTCCTTCCACTTCTGGATACCCCATTCCATTACAATACGGATACTTTTGGTGCAACCAAAACAGAACACACTTTGAGAACTTGGGTTTACTGGCCAAGAATGTATATAAACATCTTAAAATCTCAAATAGATTTTTTAGTGTGCTTATCAGCTAAGCCAATAAAACAAAATTATAGTAATACTTTAAAGCCAATTACACCAAAAGGACCAGATGAGATTTTAGCAATCAACTATTATGGGTCATTTCCCCCATTTAATAAAATATTTATTAGGTGTATACAATCTCTTTTCAACATATATTTTGGCTTACCCAATACCCCAAGCTAATACCAGACATACAATCAAGGTATTAGATATCCTCCAATTCTTAAAGATAGGAAAATCTAATATCATTATAACAGACCATGGTACATCTTTCTTGTCCAAAGAATGGAAGATGGGTAGAAAAATCTTAAATTAGATATGTGCTCATATCCATTAGGAATCTGCAGTCAAACCTTGAGAATGTGTAATGCAGAAACTTGGATGTTCAGGACTTATCTAGAGGATGAACATAAAAGGTAGGTAAGATAAATAAAATGTATAGTCAATTACATTAATTGGAACATAAATGAATCAACAGGATTCATGCCATTAGACTACACCTTAACCAATATATTCTCACTTTATTTAATAAACATAAACCTCCCATTAAATATATCCAAAATGATCCAGAAAAGGACATATTGAAAGCATATGTTCAACTAACAGTCAAAGCTGAGAGAAGCAAATATAAGAAAGGAAATACCCATAATTTCCAGGTAAGACACAATGTTTATCAAAACACCCCATGCAAGTAAAGCATTAGAGGGAAAATATCAAAAGTTTTACAAGCAATACAAGGGACCTTTCACTATTGCGAAATAATCTGCTCTGAATGCATTTTGGATAGAAATAAATGGAGAAGTGAATGAAACCTATAATGCACCTAGTTTGCAACCTTATTTTCATCAAACAGAATGACCACTGAGGTAGATATGTTTGATTAAATGAGTCTCAATCAGAATTAGAAAAGAAAATGAGACAAAATAAAAAATAAAATAAAAAATAGGGTCATTTAATATACAATGAGAGTAAAGCCAGATAATTATAAAATCAGTTATTGGGATACCTTAGAGTCAACTGAAACTTAGATGACTCACACAGAAACACACTGATGTTTATTTAGTCCTTTTGTGAAACCCAATAAGCCCCAAAAGGAGCAGGATAAAAGGCTAATTGACTGTGCTTTCTACTATAGACTTATTACTAGTTGATCTCTTACCTCACAACCATCATAAAAAAATCCTCATACAAATCTCATTTTGTTAAAACCCAAGGTACAAAGAAAGATAAAAAGCAATAGTAGTATAGTCATTAAAAGATATAGATTAAATAGGTTTTATAACCCTCCTTCTTGCACCAACATTCTAACAGTAAACTTAAAGCATGCACTTTGAATGAGCATTAAAATTTTAATAACTAAATTTTAACCCTGTAAGAATGGAGGAATTGTAAGAATATCTTTACACACTAACCTTTATCACTCACTACCAAATCCAGCTCATTTTTTTATTTTAGTTAATAATCAACTAAACATACATTTTCAATTATAAAGTAAATAAAGCCACACTTTTTATTATATTGAGAAAGGATCAAAAACTGATTTTGCTTATTTTTTTAGAAAGATGAAAACCCAAATCAAAAGAAAACATTATCATACTAATATGTGTATGTATTACAATAAATGTAATATCTGTATATTTGACTTCATTTTAAAAGACTCAGACTAAGTAAACACGGTAATGACCCAATGTCAAACCAGTCAGTAGGTAACCGAAGATGGAAGATAAAAAACATAATTCTATTATGTAATTTCTCTTTGCTTATAATCAAGATGTGTAACAAATATATATATATATATAAAGATGAAAAAAGAAATAAAATACAAGCACATTAAACAATAATACCAGAGAATAATAAAAATGAACTTAATTCTTTTCAGTCATCTTTTTGCTTTTTTCCAAATAAGACATAATCTGTATATCAGAATCAAATGCTTCAATATTAAAAAAATGGAGTTTATTTAAACATTTCAAAATATTTGTAAACATTTCAAAATATTTGCTGAGTTGTGAGCTAGCCAATTACAAGAAGCTATAACTATTAATTTGTTAGATAAATGTTTGATATAAAAAATACCACACTATTCTTCAAATTCAAATAAAAGAACGGATTATGTTAATATAGTATTTATGTATATATCACTGATAGAATAATTCCACTCACATAAAAGCATTTAATAACAAACTTTGCATTAAGAAACCTTAAATTATTAATTTGTTGAAAAACCATGTTTGATGGCTAACTCAAGTGTTGTAGGGCTTAAGTGTTCATTGGCCCTTACCAGAATAAGTGCAATGAATTAGTAATGTGTACCAAAAATCTCAAATGCCATATCTAAAACTTACAAATGGATATAAAAGGAAGAACAGTAGTATATCACACTGAGGAGTCTTCGCAAGGAATGCATGACCTATCATAGCAGCCTGACCAAAATAATGATGGACTATCAGAGACATTAACTGTCTCATCATGAAGAAATATTAATTTGTTACATATTTTATTTTATATTAGTAGAATTATGTATTATTACATATATATATTTTTTCTCCTGTATTTGAAAACCAAGATATCTTTAACTTGGAAGATTTCATTGCAGCTAAATTTGAGAAAACACGTGGGTTGTTAACTTAAATAATTTTTTAAAGAAAACTTAGGTAATCTTCCCTTCATAGTGACATGACATTGGTTTTGTTTACTATTAGAATCCTTACTAAGATCCTTATTTATTGCTATTCCATATAAAAAAGAAATATAAAGTTTTGACAATACTGAATTTATTTTTCTTTTGTTAATTAACAGTTATTCATGCACGTTTATTCAGTATAAATGATTAAATTTCTGCATGAATTGTCTTTTCTATTTAACTTCTACATAAGAGGTTATTTCAGAGAGAGAAAACACTACTATTGGAATTAAACCCAGTAGTTATTTATATTCATTTGATTAATTAGTTAGTTTCACCATTAATCCGATGTTGAATTAATGATTTTATAATTTTTCTTAAACCACTAAACATCACATGATCACTATCTCATACTAGCACAAAATTGTTATTAAACCAATTCAAAACAAATCAAAACTCTCCATATAGCAGTGTCATCTTGTGCTAACAAGAGCAATCAATGGATGCCAGAAGGCTTGTGCTTAAAATCCCTATCTAGTGCCTACTCATCCAATATCTCCAGACTAGTTTCTGGCTTGTGGCCTTCATCAGTGAGGAGCCTTGGATCTGAGAGCACTGCACATAGATCTTAGGATCTAATGCAACCCTCCAGCACCCACCTTTTAACTCTATTTAACTACAAAACTATGAGAATGAAATTGAAAACACAATATTTTCAATCCAAGCTCAATAGCTTATATAGTCATATGGGTCTGAACTCAATTCAGCACCCATACATTTTGGTGTCTTTGGTTCTTTAACAACCATAGCCACCACCATCCTATTAGGCAAAATTGGTGTTAAACCACTAAACATCACATGATCACTATCTCATACTAGCACAAAATTGTTATTAAACCAATTCAAAACAAAGCAAATCTCTCCATATAGTAGTGCCATCTTGTGCTAACAAGAGCAATCAATGGATGCCTAATAGGATAGTGGTGGCTATGGTTGTTAAAGAACCAAAGACACCAAAATGTATGGGTGCTGAATTGAGTTCAGACCCATATGACTATATAAGCTATTGAGCTTGGATTGAAAATATTGTTTTTAATTTCATTCTCATAGTTTTGTAGTTAAATAGAGTTAAAAGGTGGGTGCTGGAGGGTTGCATTAGATCCTAAGATCTAGGTGCAGTGCTCTCAGATCCAAGGCTTCTCACTGATGAAGGTCACAAGCCAGAAAGTAGTCTGGGGATATTGGATGAGTAGGCACTAAATAGGGATTTTAAGCACAAGCCTTCTGGCATCCATTGATTGCTCTTGTTAGCACAAGATGGCACTACTATATGGAGAGTTTTGCTTTGTTTTGAATTGGTTTAATAATTTTTCTTGTTACATTTAGCATTTATTCATGTATATCTATTAGGGAAAGGGTTGATTTAATGAATATTTTTAATTATCAATATGATAGGCATGCATACTTAACACTTGCATATGTATATAATAATTTTTTTAATTTTGTTAAAGAAGTTTGTCAATTTTATGTTTATAAATAAACAATGTTACTTTGTTTCTCATTAAATGGTCTCTAGTTTATCAAAGTCATTTATTTCCCATTTATCAATCGATCATCATACATACATATACACGGATTTTTTTGTACATTATGACATTGTAATAAATGAGTATTATAGTTGATTTATGAAATATCTTTAAGCATACCATAATTCCTACTTAAGTTAAATTTATCGCTGAAGAGAGTTAATTGCAATATTCTCTCTGGGTTCGAATTTTGAGGCATATGTGGAATCTGAAAGAGGGTAAGATATAGATAAACTAATTTTGTCTAAATTTAATGTGTGAAATAAGAGCTAATAAGAGCTAACCCACTAGAAGTAGATATGATCATTGGTTAGTTACTCCATCACATCATTATTATCATCCTACCCGAAGACCCCAAGTCTGATAATTATTAGATCTATTCCCCTCTTCTAATGAAATAAATTGTCACATATTCTGATGCGACCATCCATAGAGTAGTTGCCACAAATTCTGTTACAATTTATATAAATTTTTTTTTGCATATAAGATTGAAAATAGATTAAAAAAAAGGAAAAAAAGGTTATGTAATAAAGTTCATAAGGATGATTGTTATACTTGATTGGTAAAATTTAGAGAAAGCAATTCCATGAAAATAACTATTTTATTAACATCTGGAATAGTTACTAATCACTAATTAAATGTGTGTCTCTAAACGACCAGCTAAAAATAATTTTAAGAATAAAAATAATTACTAAAATAGTGAAGGAATAAAACTAAAGAAAATCTGATTATGCAGGAATTTGATTTCTCATAATTAATCTGATTGCCAATAATTAATCAATCAATTTCCAAAAAGAATTAATTAAATAAAATGCAAAAGATAAGATCAAGAAAACATAGCCACCGGGGATAGAAAATGAATAAGAAATTACTCCAGAAAACAAAGAAAAAAACGCTTTTTTTAATCTGGGGAGTGGCAGTTTTTGCTGTCTCACATAGAAATTCAGGATACTGCTAGTAGCAGATGGAGAGGTTCTTATTTTTGCAGACCCAGGATCTTAAAAATAATTCTTGTATGCCAAGGTGAGAAGACTGCAGGAGAATTAGCCTGAGTGAGTTAAATGAACTTTTGGAGATACTCATGAACATTGCGAGTAAGCAAGAGACTGTGTTATATATAAGCAAAATATTAATAATTGGTTTACAGTTATATGTATTATAGACAAGCAAAGTATTAACAGTCTGTTTGCAGTTATATGTGTAGCTAGAATAATTGTTTATGTCCATTAAACTTCCTCATAAATTGAAACCATTGGATTATTGTTATTAAAAACGAAGTAGAGTAATTCTTGAAAAAATTGCCATTCATATCTGTCGAAATAAAGCTAAAATCAAGGCATAACAACTGGCGCAGTCGCACAGCTGATCCAAACCTGACAAGGATTTTTTCAACAACTAAAAGTATAGTAAAAGCAGAAATGTCATATTTTGGACAAACAGCCATAAGCGAATTTGATGTGGAGAATGCTGCAGAATGGCCACTATATATATAAAACAGATAGAAAACTTTTTTACCCTGAACGATATACAAGAAAACAAAAGGAAACTGCCAGAACTCTTGTGCTTCTTGGGAAAAAAAGTTATAGAAATTGTCAATAAGCTTTTTGACTCCACCGACAAAATAGAATATGAAGAGTTAGTCAAGAAACTGACAGAGAATTTTAGCCCCCAGCCATCCCGTCACATAGCCTAGTTAAAACTAAGGAATAACAAACAGTCTAAAGAGGAACCGAAAAAAGACTATAATTTAGCCCTTTGAGAATTGGCTAGGGATTGCGGATATGGAGACTATATCAAAGAAATTCTTCTGGATCAATTACTATGGGGTATATACAGTGACAGATTGAGCGAACAATTATTAATGGATAGACTTAAAATACCAGAGTGCAATCCAGAAAGGAATGGCTTATGAACTAATAACTGAACAAGCTCAAGCTTTTAAAAATACAAATGAGGAGATAAAGACCCAGATTTATAAAACTGACAGTAATCGGAATAACCCATGCAAAACAGATTTCGAAAAGTGAAATAAATGGCATGTTATTGCTGTCGAAAAACTAACCAGAGCAAAAGAGTGCAGATGGAGATAAGAAAAGTGTTTTAAATGTGGAGATAAAAGACACATTGCACGCCTATGTAGAAAACCCGATATAGACTCAAATCAAGAAAAAGAGTGAAGTCAAAAGAATAGGGGAGGTACACCAAATAATAATTTTACTATTAAAAATGCAAGCATGGAGGGACAATTTATGATCGAATTGGAAATTTACATTAAAATGAAAATAAATAGTGGTTCGGGGATATCTATAATATGACATAGATTGGAGAATACCATCAGCAATGAACCCTGGATTAATACCTGAAAAAAAAACAGTGTAAAAGCGTGTGATGTAAGCGGAAATGCATTAAACCTACTGGAGAAAATACAAACTCCACTTAAATACTGTAATAAACTAAATACATTACCATTATACGTAGTACAAGGGAAATTCAGCCCTATAATAGGCAGAGACTGGTTCCAAGCAATTGGAATTAAAGTTAAGGTAATAAAAAAATCTCCCTTGGAAAAGAAATTAAAAATAAATAGCCAGACTTATTTATAGATGAATTAGGCATGATAGGCACAAATCTCGCAGAGGTGTAGTTAGTTGATAATGTACACCCCACAATTTGTAAACCGCGAAAGATACCATATGCTTAAAGAACAAAAGTAGAAGAGAAAATCCGTTCATTGGTCTATAAAGGCATTTTGACACCTGTAGAAATAGCAGACTGGGTGATACCTATAGTCATAGTTACAAATCCCAACAGAAACATACGCATATGCGGCGATTACAGAGTAACTGTAAATAAGTTTCTAAATAAAGGGGCGTACCCAGTACTGAACGTAAGAGAGGTATTAGCAAGCCTACACATTTTGCAAAACTAGATTTAAATCCAGCATTTCACCAAATTCCTGTGTCAGAGAAAACAGCATTAAATCATGGTCATTTTCAGTGATGATAAATTGTTAAAATATATCATGAACAAAGTCAACATTTTAAAATTAAGCAAGCAGGTGGGTGTGAACAATTAAATAATTTTAATTTAGCTTTTTGTTTGTGTTGAGAGACATTTTAATAGTTTATAAAGTTTTATAAAACCTTTAGGTAAAAGCACATTCAACATTATTTATCAAGTCATTAACATATTTACAAAAAAATTACCATCTTTTAAATTTAAACTATTCATTTTCTACCAATTAATTAGACTATTCACTTATTTTGACCAGATAGCTCAGAAGTTCTTGCTAAATTTAAATATAAGTTTGAGATAAGCAAAATAAGACCACAGACCAAGAAAATTTTTGTTTAAAGCATTGAGTTTGAGACATTCTAAAATGAATTTTCTGTCTTCATTTCACAGGCAATTTCAATTATGACTTTTTAATATAGGTTTTTAGTATGGAATAAAAACACAGGAATAAAGCCAAAATCAGAAAGAACTTACTAACTTAACCTTCTACTCTTGGATGTTAAACATTTAACAAAATATTAATCAGTTAAACTTTTTAATAACTATTCCCTTCTCAGAAAAACCTGTTCCTGATGATTGGGGGTTCACATGACTTTTAAGCTTGGCAAGATATAATCAGGAAGTTCTATTTTAGTGAGAATTATTTAGACTAAATAAAAACAGTACAAAAAAAAAGGGAGGATATTTTAAAAAGTTTTAATGAATTTGTTTTCAATAATTCTCATATAAATGTATGAATAGAAATAATGGTCTTTCAAAAGTGAATAAAATATTAGTTTCTCTGTTAATAAATTCAAATTTATTTGCACCAATGGACTTGATAGTCTTTTTAACATGCCAATTTGTTTAAAATATAGTTAAATATTCAATTAAAACTTACATCCTTTACACATATTTCTTTAAACTATATATTAAAAGAAAAAAAAATTATATACACAACTTCAATCATTTATAAATAAGTGGTTTGACTAGATCTAAACCATGAGTGTGTTTTTGTGAGAGTTTAGTTAAATTTAGAATCTTAATTTAGTTCTTTTTTTAATTATTAATTTAATCCTTTAACTGACCAAAGTATAATATAAAAATAAAAACTTCTACATTTATATTATTTTTCTAAAGAAACCCCCCCCCCTTCAACCACACTTATTAATCCTTACATTGTATATGTCCAGTATTTCCAATATTAAGTTCTAACTTACTGAATAATATAGTTCTCAAAAAAGTTGGAAAATAATATGAGTGAATGATAACAAAATGTATAGATTCAGTCAAAACAATAATAGATATGTCATTGGGAAGCATGCTACCTATGTATTGTTCTTTGGTCTCACCTTAACATGTTAGACAATTTTTTTGCTTGGCAATTTTAATACGAGAGCTTATATATATATTATGGGACTCTCAATAACCATAATAAATTAAGTAGTCAAATAGAATTAAAATACTTTCCATTTTAATTATAAACAAATATATTTATAAAATCGAGCATAAAATATATTTAAGCCAATAAACATCACATGATCCACCATTTCTTATGCTTGCTTATAACTGTTATTAAAACAGGCAAAACTCACTGTACGTATTGCCCCACACAGCAAGCTAGAGTAATTAATGGATGCCACAAGGCTTGTGCATAAAATCCCCATGTAGTGCCTACTTATCCAATATCCCCAAAATCATTTCTTGCTTGTGTCCTTTGTCAGTGAGGAGCCTTGGATCTGAGAGCACTGCACCTAGATCTTAGGATCTAATGCAACCCTCCAGTAGCCATCTTTTATCTCCACTTAACTACAAAACCATGAATCTTAAATTGAAAACACCTTAATATTTTCAATCCAAGCCCATTAGCTTATATAGTCACATAGGTCTGAACTCAATTCAGTACCCATACATTTTGGTGTCTTTAACAACCTAGCGACCACTATCCTATTAGGCAGGATTGGTTTTAAGCCAATAAACAATACATGATCACCATTTTTTATGCTTGCTTATAACTTTTATTTTTAAGTGGAGATAAAAGGTGGCTGCTGGAGGGTTGCATTAGTTCCTAAGATCTAGATGCAGTGCTGTCAGATCCAAGGCTCCTCACTGACAAAGGCCACAAGCCAGAAACTAGTCTGGGGATACTTGATGAGTAGGCACTAGATGGGGATTTTATATGAGCAAGCATAAGAAATGGTGATCATATGATGTTTATTGGCTTAAAACCAATCCTGCCTAATAGGATAGTGGTGGCTATGGTTATTAATGAACCAAAGACACCAAAATGTATGGGTACTGAACTGAGTTCAGAACTATATGACAATATAAGCTAATGGACTTGGATTGAAAATATTAAGGTATTTTCAATTTAAGACTCATGGTTTTGTAGTTAAGTGGCGATAAAAGGTGGCTGCTGGAGGGTTGCATTAGATCCTAAGATCTAGATGCAGTGCTCTCAGATCCAAGGCTCCTCACTGATGAAGGCCACACAAGCCATTGGATGAGTAGGCACTAGATGGGGATTTTATGCACAAGCCTTATGGCATACATTGATTGCTCTAGCTTGCTGTGTGTGGCAATACCTATCGTGAGTTTTGCCTGTTTTCATAAAATATATTCCTATATATTACTCATTATACAGGTCAAGTATGATCTGCAAAAGTCCTTTGGGCTATGAATTCACTTTTCAGGTTAGAAAATCCTCTTCTACTGCAGCAATCAGTCCTCAGTAATGAAGTGCGCATTACATTTCTGCTCTCTTTTTTATACTGTCTTACATTCAATTAGAGTGATTCTTTACTTCTGAATTAACTATTGGCATTTTTAAATTTAATTCTTGTTATAATTATTCTCTGTCTATAGGAAAGGGATTATTTTTTCTTAATTAATCTAGTGATGACAATTGAAGTTCCAAATCCATTTTAGTAGATTCAGACAATAACTCACTCATTAAATTAATTGAAGTTCCAAATCCATTTTAGTAGATTAAGACAATAACTCACTTATTAAATTATCTACACTATTATCTTTCAATTTAATGTTGTAATTATTCTTTGTCTGTAGAAAGGGGATTATCTTTTTTTTCTTAATTAATCTAATGATTACAATTATTAACCTAAATCTATTTTTAGTAGATTAAGATAATAAGTCTGTATTATTACATTATCTATTAAAATCTTTAAGTAAATAAAATTCATAATTAACTTTTTATTTTTAAAATCAATTTAAAATGACTTTTTTCTCTTATTTTTTTCTCATTTTTTCTTCAAACATAGCAATTGTCAAAAAACAATCTTGTATTGCTAGCAGAAACTATTAAAAATAATAAAAAAGACTGTTAAATCATCTGCCTGACAGCCATTTTGGATAATTAAACAAAGGAATTCTGATCAAACAGTATTATTTGAATATCAGTAGCATTTTGCTATTCTTGTAACAATTTTTTTTTTTTAAACAATAAAAATTTAATATAAGAAGCACAGTATCTAATCAATCTTTATTAAAGAGTACTATATAAAAAAAAAAAAAAATTAAGTAGAAACTATTTCAAATTATTTAATTCAGAATTATACACCAGGTTATTCAAATGATAATGCAAGATGAATATGCAAAACAATGACTATCTACTTATAAAAGCTACAAAAAGTATAGGTAATTATTGTTTAATTAACAAGGTAGATAGGTTTCTAAAAAAATGCCATGTTGTGCTAGTATTATATGAAACAAAGAACTAATACAAAAAACAAGATTAGGTTCCAAAAATTAAAAAAAAAACAACAACTATACTCTTTGCATTTTATAACTAAGAGAAATATGTTTATTAAAACAATAATTAATCAAGAAGTATTATATATATTAATATTACATTTTCTTCATCATCATTAAAGGAGCATTTTCATAAATGCTCAAATATCAACAGAGATGGTGTTTGCTCTTAAAAACTCTTGTCACGTCCCTTGTTATACGGGGAATTTCCCATTCAAAACTTGTTGTACAAATGCTGTTATAGGGGGAGTTTCTCCAACTCTCGAATCTGTTAGAGCAGAAGTATTGTAGGAATGCTGTTTTATAGGGGGGGTATCTGTATATCAATATTCCGGAGGCTCGCAAAAATATTATATGATCAATGTCATCTAAAATATTCCCTAGACTGATTTTCAATCTTCAGAGATCAGATATCCCAGGAAAGACTTCCAAAATATGTTCTCAGGTTTTGTTTTCACTTATCTGTTGTTTTATTTTGCAAAGCAAACATTGGGGATACATGATGATAGTGCTTGATCTCATTACTAGGGTGCCATTCTATTTTGTTATTGATCTCTGAAGTAGGAATCAATTAACTAAAGCTAACTTAATTACTCTTTGGCTAAAACATATACTACACATTACATTATACAAAATTTTTTCACAGGTATGTGCTTTAATTACATTACACACTAATTAAATATCTAATATTAAATTTACAGTTATGTTTATCAAACAATTATTAATAATTAAATACATAATGTTATACCAACATTTTATTTATTTATAATTTTTAATAAATTGTACATAATTTGATAGAATGGGTATAGTATCTGCATTTACATTTGAGATAATTTCTAGATCAGCTAATGCTGTCAATTACTAATTTCAGGCCCTTCCATCTCTTTGTTGGAATTAGCTTCTTGTAATATGGTTACTCCAGAGATATGCCTTTTGATATTATTGATCTACCATCACAATTACTATATTCTGCTTAGACATCAATAACTTTATTATTCTCTTTACCCACACTCATTTTAAGCTATCCTATATACAAATTGAGTAGCTAATAAATTATGGATTGTTTTTTTCCCCAGTGGTTAGCATTTTTATTATGTGCTTTCTCCTTAACATAAAAGATACTATGCTTGGTCAGCAAAAATACTTGCACTATCGACATATGCTTACAATTCTTAACACATCTTTAAATGGCTATATAGTACTTTTGGTTATGCTATACCATTCAAGATGGTAATGTTAAAGAACTATGGTCCTTTTGCAATTACCATGCTTTATATTGATACCAATGCATCTCCTAACATAATTTTCAAACTATTTTATTGGACCTTCAAACCTAAAAGTTTACCAATGCCGTGGGCACACATAATTAATGAATGATATCCTGATCCGTTATGAGATACTCCTTTTAATGTTGTAGGCTAATTTTGCCCAATTCATTTTAAAAGATGTCAAAAAAGTGATCTAAGTGGCAATGATAAGATAGATTACTAGGTGATATCAATGTGATTTACCTCACTCCCTTCTTGATAAGATTTTTTTAATGTCAGATATTACCAATAAGACACCAATATATGGAATTAACTAGGTCTTTTAATAATTTTTTTTTTTTGTTGGGATCAGTATCTTCTTTTCTGTAAAGTCATGTAAAGAAGTAAATGTTTTCTCTCTTCAGGTATAAAAGATTTTTTTAATTTTCTTGCTGAATTCAATAGACTATATACTTTTTGTGATGCGACCATTGTTGACATTAATTCTATTTCTTAACTCTCTAATTCTTAATTGTATTGGAGCACTCCATGGATTTGTACAGAATTTTTGTCAAACATTTTTGAAGAATAATAAGTTGATCATGTGAGAATACACATTTTTGCGGTCAAAACTTTTTCAAGTTAATTTCAGAACCACCATGAAAAGTTGATATACAAGTAATTTTCCATAATAACTCTTTAGTAGGTCAACTATACCTTAATTTATTTTGTCATTGTTGTCTAAGTGGTAAAGATATTGCTGATTATTGAATATATCAGTGAGGTTTACATCATTCTCTTCTTGGAAGTCAGGCTATTCCCAGTAAGACACCAATATAAGAAATTAATCCTAACTTCTGACATCAACTGAAAACCAGTTGTTACCACAACAGATGTTGCGCATTAAGATTTTTCATTGGGGTCAACATCATTCTTTCTACTATGAATGTAGGATTTAAGTACAAATATTTTCTCACATCACCTGTCATGAATGATATCTCTTTTTAAGAGTTATCATGTGGTGATGATACTACACTTCATCCAATTTGTTTCAAAAATCTTATATTTCATCTGCAATCAAAATCCTTTTAATTAGCTGTAAATCATTGTCTAATATTTATGGTCATGTATAGTAGGTATAATAGGTTTTCATTATTAAAAATTCTAAGGCAGATATCTTAATCTTAGACTTTATTCTACTTGATTTCATTTTGTCTGATTTCCTTGACAAGAAGACTAACTCACTGCTAATCTCTACCACAATAATACATAATGCAATCCACATCATTTTCTGACCTGCAATTTTTAGATATTGATATTTCACACTGTTAACTCTTGGGAAAATGGGGGGTGGGGGTTCATAATAGACTCTTTCCATAAAACCTTTGCATTTATTAAACCCTACATGCTTCAAATGACATGAGACAAGTGAAAAATATATGATGTGATTGGCCTTAGAAAAAACAAATTCTTTTTTGCTATCTTAACTTTTACCTCTATCCTTGATGACTTTCTTTGCAGATGAGATTTCTTAAAATAACAGGCCTTGTGAATAATGATAGATAGCCAAACTCGTTAGTCTATCAGATTCATAGGCTAGGCCCCATTCTTGTAAGTGGACAAGTTTGACTACTAAATGTTATGGATGATTACCCAACACACCAATTCTCACTCCAGTAGTGCCTCCAAGAGATTAAATGTATATTTTAGCATGAAGATAGTTTGGTTATTAACTATTCCATCACAGGACAATTCTTTTGGATATTGAAACTTACAATGGCAATTTCTATAATTTATGCTATGGTTTAACAGAGTATTGGCCATATTGATTTGTAATACCATCTTTACTAAGAAATTCTCCAGCTTCTTGATTCCTGTATGGTAGCTAATCAGTATGATTCTTAACATTAAGCTAGGAAATGTTAGTCTGTCTATAGGTAATCATACCTTAACAATAATAGATGGCTATATGTATCAATAATGGCTTCAGGTTTATTTATTTACAATGCTAACTTTTTTTCCATTTACTTAAACTTATGTTAAATACTAATATCATAGAAAGTTTTGCTACAAAACTTTCTAAAGTAACCACGAAAAAAAAATTCTTTGCTGCAAAAGTAATTTGTGGCAAAAAATTGACTTTTTTTTTGTTTATCACTAAATCATATCATACCTGATGATCATTTAATCAGGTCGAATGTATTGGGAGATTTGTAGCATTTAATTTGTTAAAATGTTTTGTCACAACTTTTATCATTTGAAGCCAAAAATTGGTTTAACTAATTTGTAACTGCATCAAACATTTGTATGTGTATTGCCTCAGAAATTTTCAGTTTATTTGACTATATTTATGGATCCAAAGTAACTTGACCAGAAAATTTGATTTCTTAATTATGATGCCAGGAAATTATCTATCATTTAGTATTTTAGATACAAAATTAAACAGACTTCATTCAATTAAAATATTTAACAAATAAAATGAATACTATAATCAAATATTTATATATTACAAATGACTATTCATTTTATGGGTAACATTATGCGCATTTCAATGTTTAGAAAAGAGCTATTCCAGAATAGTTTTAAATATACCCCCCCCCCCCCCGCTTTTATAGTTTTACCATGCAAAGAACTCTGGGGCATTCTGTTGATGCACATTTTATTGCATTTGAAGATTTTTCCCCCACTCTGATCAAAAACTAGTCTTTAGAATAACATTGTTTGTTCCTTGGATCCTATTAAGATTGTATGTTAACTTGACTATGTGCACGTTAGCTAGATTGAACGTAGTGTACTTTAATTACGTTACACACTGCTTGCCTATACAGATATCTATTTTAATTATATTTATACTCTTTAAGAATATTAAATCTTACTCAACCATTTTATATTTCTACGATTAGCTTATTGCTAATTACCAATAATTTAATACATACATAATCCAGTTGAGTAAGGATAATTCCGATGTTTGACAAAGCATAAGTTTTTTAGATCATTGGTAATAACAATACTTAAGGATTAGTCCGGTCAATAATAACTAATAAAAGGGTAAAATAATATGTAAGATTTAAAAAAAAGAAAATAGCAGAGAAAAGACGGGGATAAAAATTATGCCGTATTTATTTAAATTACAAAATATGATTTTAAAAAACATAAAAAAAATCGTGACGTCAAATTATGTACTAAATCGCAGGTCATCGCTCCAAAAAGATATTATGCCCTCGATCATCATTAGTGAGGAATCAATATGATTAATTTAAAGAGAAAAAAAAGACAAGTGATAATCCGGTATATAAAATAAAAAATGACTTACTGGAAAGCAATAGCCATTTTAAAACAAAAATAGAAATTTCCATTTTAAATACTGTATACATAATTTGGCAGAAACGTTTTGTTATAATGGGTAGTATTTCCTTTCAAATTAATCTCAAAAATAAAATTTATTTAAAAAAAAATAATAATGGAGACGATAGGAAGCAAAAATATTTAGAGTAATAGACTGGTTTTCTAATTTTTTAAAACTCCAAACGTTGAAAATAAAATCATGACGTAAATTATCGAACCCGTTTTATAACGAACCCAATATAAAAGCAATAATAGAATTATTGGTCAAAAAATATATTTTAGCCAAACAATGTTAAAATGAAACGCACTTTATATTACAAAAAAAATAAATAAATTAGAAATTAATTGAACAAAAAGTGTACGCAATGAAACGTCGTTTACAATTGAGTTTAAAATTAATGACGTTTTACCCACCCCAAGCTTTCTCTTAAGGTCCAATCAGATTGGAAAGCGCAGAAATTCAAAATGACAACGTATGACCTAACGACTCGTGTTAGCAGAAGTATGTCCTTACGTCAAAAATTTACAAGTATATATTTTTAAAATTTTAAATTTTTATATATAAATATTTTTTAAGATAAAAAGAATTAAATATTCTTTGTAAATTTAAATGAAAAAATAAAATTTAATTGGGATGAAATGAGTAACAAAAATATTAATGTTGGAACTATTTTTTTATATTTATTTTACTTTGCCTATAATTATTGTAACCACTCGCTAAATTTGCGCGCTTTCGTATACGTTAACTAGGTAAGAATCTTTAAATGTTTACTATCCCCAGAAAATGATTTTATTTTAAATTGTATTGTTAACATTATTTAATAATACTTTTTGAGTAAATGGAATGTCTTATTAATTTATGTCATAGCTGCTTTATATCTTTTTAGATATTATTTTTTATCTTCGAACACGTTGATGTGTTAGTAATGAAAGTTGTATAATAGTAAAATCGTAAACTGAATTACTTCCCTTGTTATGTGATCACTTTAAAACAATCTTTATTTAAAATAGCGCTAGCATTGATCATTAGTTATTGTTTTTATGCAGTTAAGCATTGTTTAAATTAGTTTAATAAAGTGTCAGTAAGATTTATTAGAAATTTTGTTGTATTTAACGTTCATCTAGTATTTGTAGCTATTGTTCCCAACCGTTGCTTAATGTTTAAGGAAATTGTTATATCTTAGCAAAAATATGTGATTTTTTTCCGCTTTATATGAAACTATGAAAATTACTAAATCATATTAAAAACGGCTATTTTATTATTAGTTGTTATATATTATAAATGTTGTATTTGTTTTTATTTTTAAAATCTACATCCTTTGTGTGAACGCTGACATTATACAAGAAAGAATATAGCATCATTTAAAGTATTTTTTTTCATCACTTCTACTTTAAATATGAAATTAATTAATTTTTAAGACAAACGCAGTGTTAATTCTATTTTCATGAAAATCTTAATAATTATGTGTATGCTAAAGAAATAGTTAGCTAAGCTCTCCTTGGTAGCGTCGTCGCGGTGGTAGTTTTACCGTGAGGGCCCCCTATGTTATAATAAAAATAAAATGACGCCATCATAACAAATATTAATCTTAACTATCATAAACATTTGTTTGCTTGTTTACATATTGTTATTTTATAAATTTTGATATAATAATTAAAAAATAGTATGAAATTTGTATTTATATCCTGTCTCATTTTGATTTCCCTTCTCAACTGACGTTAGGCAATTTTTTTTTGTTCTTAGTAATGTAAATTTGAGATCACGTTTGTGAGAACGTGATTTTCTGCGCTTTAGTTATCGATTTTTATTGAGTATTTTTTGTTCGTGAGATTTTATTTTATTCGTCCGTTAAGTTGTTCGTAAATTGGATCTTTTATCTTAAGAGAGTGTTAAAGTAGACCTATAAAGCTTAATTATTAATCTTTTATTGCTTCTGAAATTTTTAGATAATTTAAAGAAAAACTAATTAAATGATATATTTTCCCCGTTATCTAGGATTTTTATGTAAACATTAACTATTTAAAATCCTAATGAGTTTTTTTTTTTTAAAGAATGAATACACTGGAAGAGTAAAATACTAGTAATAGGAGATTAATTTCATATCCGACAGTGGCAAAATTAGTTATCTAACTTAATGGAAAGTATCAAATGCAGATAATTTAAATAAACCCCAACATGAGATAAAGAAATACTTTTTATATAGCCGTATACAGCGTATTTAATCCATATTTTATAATTTGTCAAAAAAAAGATTTTAATGCTAGAATTGGGAGACTTGAAAAATGAAATGGTACCAATGAAATCATTATTTAGCGAAATAAAAAGTACTTGTTAATACAAGCTCAAGGCAAAGATATTAAGAAAGATAAGTATTCATAATTGATATCCTTAAACACTCCATTAAATCTGAGTTAGAACTTGAAAATTGTTTGAAAATATTTGAAGATACTCAGACTGAAATGATACCAATACTCGATTAAGAGTTGATATATAAATAATCGGTGTAAAAAACCCATCGGTAAATTTTTGAGACCCAAAGGAATGAAAATATTTTAAAGTGACCTATTTAAAATTGAATTTCAAATTCAGTAAAATGGTGCAGGAAAGAATTAATGTGTGAAATGATTATAAGAAGAATTACATAATTTTAAAAATATAAAACATATTATAAAGGAATTTTGTTTCAGAAATGATGAGACTATTACTAAAAAGAATATAAAATAGTCAATTTGTTTTGAATTAAATTTATGACAAAATAGGTAAAAAACTCCAGGAAATTTTTGAATTGTTATTGGTATTTTAAAAGAAGATGAATAAATTGTTCATCTTAAATAACTAATTTAATTGTTGACAAAGTTATATAACAAATTGGAAGAATGTATTTGTGATAAATGTTAAATCACTAAACATCACTTGATCATTATTTAAAAAAAGATTAAAAGGAAGATTCCATACAAGATCTTTTTTTCTTAAGATCAGTACATTTTATCTACTGATAGCTTTGGATCTAAACAATCAAAAAACAAATCTCAATTTAGATATTAAAAGAAGTTATAGAAAGAACCAGTGAATTGAATTCTTTTAAGTTTGTAAATTTTAGAAAGACATTTTTATTCTGTTAGCATTAAGCATTAATTAATATTTTGGAACATCAAGATATACTTTAAGATTATTATCAAATTCTGAAGAATTGTTTTCACAAATGCAATCAAATAATAGCAAAAAAGTAGCTCTAAAGATAGATGCTTTTATAAAAAAGAAAAAACAATTAATGGCTTTTCAAAAACAAATAAATAAAGAGTGATTGTAATGAATTAAAGTTAGTATATATAAATACCTTCATCAAATGATTAATATAGATGGACATTGAATTAAAATAATCCTGAGATTAAATTTAAACATTGAATTTGCTAGAAATAACTGGATACTAAAAATGAAATGTATTTAAACCTGAAAAGAAAGGTTTTTAATAAATGCCTTTTACTAATGCACATTTGTGTTTCTGAAACTTTAAATACTCAACAGAAAAGCTTTTTAAAAATTTTGTTCCAAATAGTAAAATATAAAAAAATGTATTTGGATCAAAAGAAAAAATATATTGATGAAAAAATAAACTAGTACCATTGACATCAATGAAAGATTTAAGAGATTGAAATGCAGTTGGTATGGATTTATCACTAGAACAGATGCATCCCGAGTAATTGTAATAGATCTAGAAAGAATCAATGGATGAGATGATTAAAGGTCATAAAGGGATTATAGGTTAGAGAAATTAGATGAATCTTGGAAAGGCTTTCCATCCAGCTATAAATTGATAATAATTTAAAATGATTATGATAGTAATATAGAAAAACTAGAAAATGTTAATTATTACATAATCAGGTTTAGATTATGCAAGCTTTACAATCTGGCCAATATTTTGAAAATGACCATGAAGTAAAAGCCTTATTTGAACTTGTTATATGATAAGCATAATGTTCAATTGACATAAAGGTTTTTTTTTTATATATTTGTATTAATAATACTTCATATAAAATAAAGCAGCTTAGACTAATTGATCATGTATTTTTCAACAAACATTTTTGGATTAGCTGTGTGTTGTTTTCCTGGATAAATTTCTGAATTTATTTGGTTTTTTTTTAAGTTATCTGATTCGTAGATATATGTGTATGGTTTAAGTAGTGATCCAAAGATGCCTGGTATGAAGTTGGCAGGATTATTATTTTAGTTTCTTTGGATATATAAGTTACATATGAATTTGTTAATTTAGTTAGACTGATTGGATCTTCCTTTTTCCTTACTATGACACGCTGAAAATAAGTTTTAAACTTTTTACACAAATATAAGCAAATAAATCACTGTCTACAGTGTAAATTACACACGTATATTTGTCCTACAAAGAAAAAAATTTGAGAACAATTAGCTGAGCGTGCTTTTGGTACTGTATACCAGATTTATCGTGAATAAACTAAGATGATTAGTTAAGATTCCAGTGCATTCTCAGTGAGACACTAATATTTCGTAGATTGACAACATTATTAGGTTCTGGCAGTAATGCCACTTATAGTGAGACAAAAGCTAGTATGTCAACACATTTATGACAGTACGTCAATATAAAAAGCCTAAAGTGGATTCTTAAATTCTGTCTTCCTTAATCATGAGAGAAACACAACATGAATTTTATTCTCAAATAATTAATGCAGTCTGCAATGAGCCTAATGATAGAAAGAGGAAAATAAAAGAGGCCTGGTTTATTGCGAAATCTAATAATGAGGTCAATCTAAAAAATACCAGTGTTCCACTGAGCATGCACTGGAATCTTAACCAGTCATTTTAAGCTTATTTGTCATGAATCTGGTACACAATACCCAAAGCGCACTCAGCCAAGTGTTATTATTATTAGGTAATTTTTTCCTCTGCTTGACACATAGATATATGTTTACTTTTCAATATTTCATCTTGATTACAAAATATCTTGCATCATATAAAATATATAAAAAGGATAGAGTTCAGCTAAAGTTGTTTTGGTGCTCTTTTAGTATACGATCTCTGCCATTTTGAATTTCAAAATATCGTCTGACACATCTAAGTGATAAAAAAAGTACACGAAAATGGGGAAAATTTAGAACTTTGGGTCACATGACTTGGAAACCCCCCCCCCCCAACCATCACACATTAAAAAAAAAAAGGTCAAAGCATGAAAAATTTAGTACTCTTGTCACATGACTATAATATCAATTAAAATCAACACATAGATCTGAGATCACAAAAAAGTTTTAAAAATATAAAAAGCTAACATGCATTAATGAACACAGGTTACAAAAGAAAACCATACATTTTTAACATATAAAAAGCATCACGTATTATTGACATATAAAATGCATAGATATTTAAAATATATAAAAAGCTAACATTCTTTATTAAATCATGCAGATTACAATATTAAGACTTACATTTTCAACTTGTAAGCCTCATTTTTGTAAACATAAAAAGATCGATCAAAGGTATATATATAAAAGTCAAACTAAAATTTATTCATTTTATAATTAATTGTATTTTATCTTATCAGAACCCTGATATTATATGTGCCCTTTGTTTGCAAAATTTCAGATTCTCTGCCTTAAAAAATGTACAACCCTGGTCATGTGACTCTAATATCGATTAAATACCTTATCCATTCATAGGACAACTCCCCCCTCACACGCGCAAGTAAATCAACATGGTATTTTTTTTAGATTATCTTTGGCTAAAAAGTACATTTTCTCATTTTAAATTATAAATCAAATAATTTGTTATACAGCCTAGTTTACAAAAATGATTTTAATTTATATAATGGTCACGTGACCAGAGTTCTAAATTTTTCATGTTTTGGCTTTTTTTTACTGTGCGATGGTTGGGGGGGGGGGGTTCTAAATCACGTGACCCCAGTTCTAATTTTTTCCTGTTTTTGCGTACTTTTTAATCACTTAGATGTGTCAGACGATGTTTTTGGTAGTTTTTGAAATTCAAAATGGCGGAGATCGCGTACTAAAAGAGCACCGTTTATTTAAGTAATGTTCAACAAAACCATAATAATATCGAGTATTTTTATCAATTAATGGGGATCTTAATGAGGAGTACTTAGAGAAGAGAAGTAACAAAGATTAAGGATTAACTGCAGAGAAATAGGGGAAAACTTGAAAAAATACTTGATGAATTTGTAATAAAAAACTTTGGGGGTGAATGAAAGTTGATAAGGGAATTAATTCATTAGAGATAATTTATAAGAAGACATGTAGAGTGACATGCAAAATTAAATGGATCAGTGCAATAAGTAGAATAAAAAAAATAAAAGCAAAAGGTTTAGATTGGATGACAGGTAATAAAATGATGGTATAGGAAAATATGTGTAAATTTGTTAAGACTATAATCTGAGCTATTAATAGTAATTTTTCTAATGAATTTAGAATTAATACCAATAAATTTTGATGAATATTGAGTCAAAATTGGGTTGGTTGTATTATTTTTGAGGAAGCATATTAACTATCTTTATTTTATTTCTTGCTAAGATTTTGTGTAGTCTTAAACCATAGATGCTGATTAAATGAATTAATTAAAAGATCAATCTGAACTATTGAAGTTAGCTTTTCTAATGAAAATCTTAACATTTCGTTTATCACTGTGATAAAACTATCATTATTTGAGCCTTCTAATTGGTCTTTAATTTGTTCCTCACTGGAAACATTTTCTAATTTTTCAGGAGTCTGCATTTTTACTTTCGATCTAATATACATCTAATTAGTCATAATTTTAACCAATATTTAATTTTTTTAATAAAGTATTTTTAAATTATTTATACTTAATTTCTTATTCAATGGGTTGGTGTGACCCTTTCGCTCTGTAACCCTATTATCTGCCTGATTATTTTATTACCTGCCATTTTACTAGTTTGCCATACTTATACACATTTAATTTATATTTGCTTTTTTTTTTTTAACATCAAAATTCAAGTTAATAATTTAACTGTTAACCTTCTCTGTTCCCACTCAAGCAAATTATTATTCTATCAAATAGCCAGGGTATTGAACACAGTATTAGATACCAATTTATAATGGATTTTAGTATTTTTACTACTAGATATTCAGGATTTCTCAAGCCCCATATTGGGCGCTAATTATAACGATCCTCCTTTTGGCAAAAGACATCAAAATTAGTTACTTTGAGATTTTATCCTTAAATTCAAATAACTGATGAAACAAGATAGGAGTAAAAATATAATATAATTATAAATCATACCAATTTTCAGGCATAGCTATAATAAAAATATGGATTATCTTTCCAGACAATCACTCCTAAGTAACTGAAGTGAAATTAGATCTTCGGATTATGAATTTATAACTTTTTGCGCTTTGTGAGCACTGCTGGCGCTTGTCAGATGATGTTTTGTTTTCTTTCTTTACTGATGTAAAAAGTATAAGCATGACTTCAATCAAAATATGGCCATTTTATAGCTCAATATCTTAGTTTTCAAACGATCTTTACCTCAAAAAAATAGTCTGAAATTTGGATTTTTGGCAACAGTTTTAATTGACCACAGTATTTAATTTTTTTGTTTTCTTGATAATTTTTGTACTTATCACGAAGCGATAAAAGACAAAAATGGCTTATGGGCTGCAAGTGAAAATTTCTCCGGTGTTATTCACAAAGAAGACCTACAATAGAACTTCAACGTAATATATCGTAACATTTTTAAATTTTTTTTTAAATTTTTTGATAAAATTATCTTTTTTATTAATTTTAGTTTGTAATTAGTGTATGTTATATATTTATTTCAGCTCATATAGAATTCATATCTATAGTAATTTTCTAATGTTCTACTTACACTATTATAAAAACAATATTTTTCAAAAAGTATAATAATTTATTATGAAAATCATTAATTATGTTTATATAATATGGTTTACAAGTAATGTGTTATAAAACTAATAATCAAATGTATACAAACATTGCATACACAAACAATCAAATTCTGATTCTTGTTTATGTTTTTGTTTACTCTTGTTCATTCTTTGGTTTTGCTATATGTTTCATAACATTATTTTCAAGTCTATATGCAAATAAATTATATCTATGTGGTACAATAAATATAATAAGATAGCATCACTTCTGTGCATAAAGAATATAAACATCAATGATGTACACAAAAAAATATAAAATGAAGAGATGAAACTCATTTTATCAGTGATATAGACCAGTGTTCTTCAACCCTTGGTTCGCGGCCCGATGCCAGGCCGCGGAACTTTTCTGCAGGTCCGCGTGCTAGACGGGCAGTAAAAAGTTTGTAATAATAAATAATAAGAGTTTAAACTTTTAATTAATATAGCCAATTTTTATTTATTTTTTCATCTCATTTTTACCCAATTAAAAAAAAAAGAAAACAGAACGAAAACAAAATCTACAATCGTTCATAAATTAATGTTTTTCTAGTTATCACAGATGTTTATGGAGGGGGGGAGGGTAGAATTAAATTTTTTATTACTTTTTTAAAAAAAGTTTTTTATTATATAAACTCCATATATATATATATAAAACTTTATCTTATATATTTAACATTGTTGTTTTGATCAGTTATAACAATTATGCTTATCTTTAAGAAAATTTATCTATAGACTTCTGCCGGTCTGCGAAATCTTATCGTTATTTTTGCTGGTCCGCGGAACCTTATCCTTATTTTTACCGGTCCGCAGGTGTGAAAAGGTTGAAGACCACTGATATAGACAGTAGCCTACAATTTCTAGTTTTAGATAGATAAGAAGCCAATTGCTATGATGATTTCTTTTGTATCTTTTATTAGAATGAATCTTTCTTTATAGATGCCTTTGACATTTAGAACATTTGGGGTACAAGATAAAAAAGAAGTCATATCCGAATTCTTTTGGAGATTGTGAAGCTGTGGATTAACTCAGGTAAGACATGTTTATAAAGATAATTTTGTGAGGAATATAAAGAAATTATCACTGAAGATGTATTTTCAATTTTAATTAATGTTAATTTCCAAATTATGAACAAACAATAAAATAATAATTATTTCGGATGTGAAAATTTTTTTTCCTTATTTTTTATGTAGCTATCACTATTCATTTTATGCTTATTGTTTTCCTTAATGTTTCTAGTTTCTAGCAATGTAATTGTTTTTGCTCTAATGTAATTAAAACTGAAGTTATTGTGAAAATTGTGTCTTAGGCCAGTATTTTAAAAAATTCAATATGGCGGCTTGAAGCTGAAGTAGTTAAGTTTAAAACTAGAGCACCACCCAAAAGTGGGAATTCATAGGAGAATATTCTGCTCCATCAGTATTATTAAACAATACAACTAATTCAGTAGAATATGAACTCTTATCTTCCTAGCTTTCCTAAAATTTAAATTTTATTTAAATGGTTAGAATTTATGAAAAGAGAAACAGGAGGCTGGATTAATAAATAACAAAATATTTATTATACAATAATAAATACTTAATTATTATGATCCTTCAGGTGATCATACATTTTAAACACTAAAAGTTTTATCAAAGTGTCTGGTTTAAAATTTTATTTTTGTTAAGTTTAAGATTTTTCTCAATTTATTTGTTTTCTGGCATTTAAGACCCTGAAAATCCATCCTTGAGAATGTAGAAACATTAATTTTTTTAACTCTAGCTGCTTCAAATTTTACATTAATTTTTTTAACTCTAGCTGCTTCAAATTTTAATTTATTAAGATCATATTTGTTTACCTCTCCAAAAACAAATATTCTGTAAGAGAGGACTTTCAGTTAAAAATTATTTGTAAGCATAAATTTTTACCATAAGTTAAGCAGAACTCAGAAATGGCAATTGAAGTTTGATCACAAATCAAGACAAAGATAAATAATCAATTCAGGGTACATCATGTAGCATATATGGCACCCTGTGGATTGAAGCGGAAAATATATTGCACATATTTTTGCTTCACTGTCTGGTGATTCAAAACCTTGAATCATAGGTTTAAACTCATCTATATATGTGTTAAATCACTAGAGAATGAAAAGGACGCACATACAAGTTTTAAAGCCCTCCATTATTATTTTTGTTATAGTTATAAACTAAGCATTATTAGTATAAAAAAATATTTAATAATTTTAAGCTTGAAATATTTAAATTTCCATGCCCATTTAATAGTTATGTATGTGCGTGCGATATTATTTGAAATGTGTTTTCCGTAATTAAATATGTATATTTATTTTATAGTTATGTATATTTTATTTTAGTTCGTGTATTTTATTTTCTGATGCAATGCTAAAGAAAGTTCTAGAAAGTAATTAAAATAACTCGGAAACGTAAATTTATAAATAAAAGAATATTCTAAGATTTGTTTTAAAAAAGTAATTATTAAGTTAAAATCCCTTAGCAAACTAAATGTTAATGGAAATTATATCTTTTGAATCTATTTCCATTTTAGAAATAGATTCAAACAATACTCTCTGGAACTTGTTGCGTCATCGTTAAAATTAGACAATAGGTGTATTTCAGCCACGTAATGGACATCCGGGCCATATCAAACGGAAACAGAGAACATTCTAGAAGGTTTTCACGAGCATAAATAGAGCTGAAATTTTAGGCTAAGGCTTCTTGATACGCCATCTTTATAACCTTGCAGAACGGACCCACTTCCATTTAATTTTTGAAATATGACTCCAGAGTAGAGGGCTAAATTTGCTTCCCCGTCCTTCTCCAAAACCGTTTCCACTCTGCTATGTTAACCTGCCATCACAACTTATGGACTGTTTAATTTAAATGTTATCATAATTACCTCAAGATGCGAACCATTATTTGTCAGAACTTTGCCTTGCTTAACCGTGTTCTCTTCATTTATAATTCTACACATTCAAATCCAGACGTACGTGAAGACATCAAGATTTGGAAGGTAAATTACAAGCTTGCCGCTAATATGAACTCTTTAAAACTTTCATTCTCAAAAATCTAACTTATTTGTAAAATTCCCTTTTTTTATCAAAATAATGTAATATTAATTGTAGACGTTCTAGAATGTAGTGATTTTCTCTCTCTCTTCTAAAAGATAATGCACGAATCTAAAACTTTATCTGTATTTCTCTATGGGTTTCACATTTTCTTGTTTCTAATATTTTAAATGCGGCACACTTTTATTTTATAAATTTTATGTTGTTTAATATGATATGCTAACAGTTCAATCCAGCGAACCGATACTAAATTTTGTTAATAACTATCCTTGAAATTATGGGATATCTAATCTTAAATGTAAGCTTTCTTACGTAATTAAAGGTTTGCTTGATTGAAAATATTTTGAATTACCCTATTTGCTTAGTGGCAGCTTATTCACTGCTACATTTATATGTTTCGTTAATGCCATATTGGATGCTATTGATTTTATTTTCAAATTATAGTATAAAGAAATTTATTGACCTACCTTTATTATGTGTTTTCTTATATTTTTAATCATTTGATTATCACGCCATTTTGACCTGATGGTCTTTTATAAAAGTAATTGCTGGTTGGCGTATTAATATTTATTTAATGAAGGGAACAGTAATCTTTCCTTTTTATATGTGACATTCTAACGAATCTTAAAGGTCATTTACATACACTTTGAGAGGGATTAATTTATGTCATTTCATTACTCTAGATCCTATTAAATTATAAGGGCTTTAATTCATATATCAGTGTGATTAAGAACCTGATTTAGTTATTTAGCGTTGCTGTACTTACATAACGTTATGAAATTTTCTTCTTTTGCTTTATCAAACATCAAACCCGGATAAACGAGATTCCTTCTCATGGTGTATTGGAGTTTGGAAGTACCGACTCTTGTATATCGTCAAAGGTGGCCGATAAGCTCTGCATAGGATAATACTGGTAAAACAGGCTATGAAATTCTTACACGTTACCACCTCTTTTTTAAAATGCTGACCTGTCCCGCGTACCAGGCACATTTTACATTTCCATATATTGATGAAGCGTTCGTCCTAAAATGGATTCCATCATTTCTAACGTTATTACTTCAGTCAGCACCGCGATTCTCATTAATATTTTTATATTTGCCCATTCTAAATCTGTAAGACGTAATGCCATGATTTCTGAATCTATCTCATGTTTTCGTTTCTATTAAAAGTTAGTTAATGTCATTTTAAAGCTTGTTTAAGCTACCCGCCCTCTCATTACGAAAGTGTGAGTGCACCAACGAGTAATGTTAAGTAAATCTTTTCTAATAAGTAAAAAGAGAATCAAAGAAATCTAGATAACTATGCTGTTTAAACATATTAAACTCCAATTATTGTTGAAGTAAATGATTCAGATTAATAAATATTTTCGTATGTAGTTCAAATGAACTTTAATAAAGTGATGTATATCAAATTCCATCTATATTTAAGGTCAATGAGTTTTCACAAAATAATCATAGCATTCGCGTTATATAATATGGTAAAATTTATCTCTCCTGTTAGCATATTAAGCCGCATCTACCTTGCTTGAAGTGTAATATACAATTGCAGATTTGCGCATCATTAATGTGTAACTTATATTCTTTTATTATGTAACTCCTTTAACGCGCAAATCAGCCTTAACAAAGTGAAATCCATAATTATATTAGTGTGGACTATATATATATAAATAGGTTCGCAATTTTGGTAAATTCCAATATGTTTGTTCATTATTTAATTAATATTAATAAATTATTAACTATATAATTATTATTAAATCTGCTTTGCCTCATTATTTATGCATACCCATCATTAATTAAATTGCATTACATATAGCTGATTTTCATTGACCTAGGCCAATCCCTAGCTTTATTAATAAACACTATAAAGGGTATAATTCTAATACTTTTGCTATTTCACTATGTTTGGGGGTTGGAGTTCGAAGCCTAGTAATATTGTAATTCCCTGTAAATCTCTTGTTTCTGTGCTGTTGCTGTTGCTTCGGGACGGGTATGAATAAAAAATTCCTTGTTATCATCAGAAATGTTGTTCGTAATATTATAGATCTGGAAAATAGGCAAGAGGGCAGAGTTCATGATTGTTCCTGACTTATGTATCTTGCACATGATTGGATTCGAGGTACTTTTGCCTAGATGCTAGCTCTTGTTAGACGAACAGACAATTCTGACTGTTACAGGATCTAGCCACATTGTATTATTATGACCATTTTATAATGTTTGTTTTTGTTCATAACTTGGTTTAATAAAAATAAACTTAAAAAGTTTTACAAGGAGCTAATGACGATTGTAAAACAAAAGAAGACTAGAGACTGCAGATTGTGAGCTTTTAATAAAAAAATTTAAATCACCTTAATAATAGTAATCACCTTTCCAATCATTTTTTTTAAAAATTGTGCCAATGTAAAAAAAAAATTATAACAGGGATTTAACACAAAATTAAATTTTTTTTTTAATCGTATTTTATTTCAAATTGATAAACTAAAAGGAATCTTTTCTTCCATTTTTTTAATGTATTTGTCTGCTGTTTTTTTTTTTTTGTTTTTTTAAATACTATTTTTATTAAAATTGTTATTCCAAAAGATAACCAACATTTAAACACTTGTGGTCAATTATGTATCTTGCTTTGCAACCAATACAGTATATTTATATAAACATGTAAATAAGATAATTACAAACAATATAAATTGTGCGAAAATTTCTTTATTGAAATATAAACATAATCATGGTTCATTACTGAAAGTTGTAATTTGATAAAACAGATGTGCATTTTTATAATTGTCTTTCTGTTCAAGATGTAACAGTAGATGACTTATGGAACTACATGAAACATGTTGTATTTGTTTAACATTCATTTTGATTGATCTAAGAATGCAGGTAGATGTGGTTATTCATGCCATGCATTGAAGGTAAGACTCGTGGTGTGTACTGGGTATTGTAATCATTATGTGCAATTGTATATTTAAAATATTGAGATCTCATTCTTATTACCGTAATCTTATATATATCATTTCAATAAATCTTTTAATAAAGTGGTAGTATTGAGATTTTATAATTAATTAACTAACATATATAGATAATTATTTGATTTGCTGTTCAGAAATTCATGTGACATTTTAGTAAAATAAAGTGTTTAAAGTAGGAAAACAAAGGAAAAAAATTATAAGTTAGATAATTGCAATATAAAAGTAAGGAAATCAAGTCATACATCACATGAGTTAATCAGCTTGTATTTACAAATGTAAATATACTGAGCCATTATCTCTAAACCGATTTGGGGATAGGGATAATTCTAGAGATTTTTAAATTCTTTCTCTTGAGGTATTTATTGGAAAAAAGCTTGTTTAGAGCTGTTAGCATGCTCATTATATGTATAATTACAATATGAAAGTAAAAGATTTTCAATAAATAAATATGATAGTTTTATACGTGTTAATTAAATTATAATATTTGTCAATTTTTTTTATTAAATTGATTTGACATAAAAATGTTTTTTTGACAAATGAGCATTAGATGATTATTGATAAATAAAATGCTGCTGCTCTCTACTGTAGTTTTAATCATTCAGGTTGAACAATTGATAGTTGAGCGACTATTATGTCAGTTCTCAAATCTATCGTAGCATTTCAGCTTGGTCATTTTTAACCATTTTTTTTTAACTTGAGTTGGAGAAACTTGCTTTTAAGAAAGTTGGTTATATAAATATATTCTCTATCCAAAGACAAAATAACTAATATGATGTAAGTGATAACATTGTCAGTCAAAAAGTTTTAATTTAAAATGGATTTTTACAAATGTCATTAATAGAAAAATGTCATAGCAATTGGATACTTAAGTTAGAGGGAAAAAAGCAGAAATATTGGTTTGGGGGGGTACTAAAAACAATTTTACATTTTTATAATTATTTACTTTAAATTGATAAAGTAAGAATGATTTCCAAAGCAGCATTCTTAATTTACTTAGCCAAAAAAATGGATATTGGTGGTATTAAACCATAAAAATTTATATAGTTAAGGGGTGGAAGCATTTAAAATAAATTAAAGCTAATTTATTGGGAAAGATTTTATAGCTATATAGTTAATAAAGCAAAGAATAAGTGTTCTGAAAAGTGCACAAACTTTATTAGTTCTCACTGGTTTTGGAATTATTTATCATTCACCTATCTTAAATGTGCAAAAAAATATTTTGATTTTAGTAAATCAGGAGAATGTATATGAAGTCCTTAAAGGGCAAATTATTGAGCTGTCTTAATGGCCATACTCATTTATAAATACCTGCTGCTCGTGATGGTGACCAATAAGATTGATTATAGTTTATTAGAATGGTTAATGCTTTATTAATGGGATTGATTTTAAGTTTAGAGATTTAAGAAATTGCTGCAGTCAGGTAATTTATTTTAGCATTTATTGTAAGATAAATATCAACTTTTTACTGAAAATGGGAAATGCTTTACATTCTCCGTAGATATATTTATATTCCATTTCAGATGGCGTATCTCCAAGCAGACTCACTCATTTTTATGTCACTAAAGTTTGTTTATCATTTATATGATTAATTTTTTAATTGTATAGATGCAGGTAAAGAACAATTCAAAAATTACGTAGCATGTAAATATTTGCAAGATATGATTTAGATTTCTATAAATCAAAATATTTAATATTTGTTCGTTGCAAAGTATGTGTGTGTGTGTGTATGTATAATTTTGATATTATATGATAATTACATATACAATTTAAATAATTGGAGTTATTTGCAGGTCTTATTTATGTCCACAGCAATCTTCTAGACCCAGAATATTTCATAATCTCTTCATTATGCTGCTTGCATGTGTGATGTGATAGAACATAACTATTTCTTGGAAATTTATCAGTTTCACTAGTCTGAACAATAGATCACTTTTTTATTAAAATATAATTCAGGGTAACAAGTGAAACTTATGGCTACCAACTCGTGCAGAGCATTTGGCAATAAATTAGAAGTCACAAGGAGCACTCATAACTAACCATGATGGAACATTATTTTTGATAATTTTCCAAGTCTTCGCTTAGTCCAAAGAAAACAAAGAGCATTGTATGTTATTTCAAATTTATTTAGGAAAAAAAAAAATTTCTATGCAGGAAAATGTGCCAGAATGATTTTCAGTAATCAGTGTGATAAAATGACAATTCATGTAATGATGGAGCTAAATAAAAAGTCTTATTATATGGCATTAATGCCAGAACCTGAAATAGCAAATGAATAGTGCAGAGAATAAAGATAATTGGAATGTAGCAGTGAAGTGTCACAGTATTCTGATAAGTTGATTACATAGTTTATCACTAGGTCACAGAAATAACTGCGAGTATGGATATATGAAAATTCATTTGCTTATAAATTTTTTGAAGTAGTTTTAGATCTATAGTTGAAAAAATAGGTGATTAATTAGTATTTAATATCAAAGTTTGTTATTTCATTATATTGTACAGATTTCCAATTTTTATTTCATTTTCAGTAATATAGATGGAATTGATATCTTGTAAAGTTAAATCTGAAGGACTTGTGCAAAGAGAAATTGAATATCAGACTGGAATGTTAATTTCTGGGATCACTAACAATTATATTTAATTTATAAATTGTTTTTTTTTTATTCTCAGCAATTATGATTATCTAGAAAGAAAAAAAATAATTCCAGTGTATAAAAATGTATAAGAATACTAAAGTCACTACAGATTGCAGATATGAGGTTAAAATATAAGGAATATAATTTTGAGTAACAATTTAAATTTAAAATGTTTCATTACTTCTAGATTTTAAATTCTGGTGAAATTTGTTTCAGGTAGATGACTCTTAGTCAACTATTAAATAAATAAATGATTATACCATTTCTTATCTTCTGAATAAAAATAAGGATAAACATAATTCTCATATATTTATTAATAGGCTAATTTCATGAGGATTATCTTTTTGTTTACTATTCTTGTATAGAGGAATGTTTGTGAGACCTCTTGTCCTTCAGTTTGCTCTTCAAAGTTGTATTATATATATATATGTTTTAATAATCTTTCTTTAGAAATTTTAATTTAAATATTTTTATAAATAAAAGATTATTGTTTACAATTTTTATTGTAAACAATCATTATATATATATATATCAATGAAATTCTAATTCATAGAAATTAGGCAATTAACAAACTACCTCAGTTGTGCTTTCTCATAGTTTAAACCTTTATTTCCATTAACATTTCTCATCAGTTTTCACTCTTGAAAAACAAATATCTGGACTCTTCTTCAGTTTAGTTATCATGATTATGCAATATTAGAACATGTCACTCCTCAAATTCATTGGAATTAAATAATTTATTGTGTTAACTGTACCAGTACGGTTGCAGAGAACATTGGATTTCAACCAACCAAGAAAACGAGCTGGATTTAAAAGTGGTTTTAGTACAGAAGATCATATCCAAGTATTGAGAGAAGTTATAGATAGGACCAATGAATATAAGTTGCCATTATGAAAAGGCATTTGATTCTATAAGCATTTTTTCAATGATTAAAGCATTGGATCATCATAGTCATATTCTGAAGAATATTTATAAAAATGCAACAGCAACAATTATATTACATAATGATACTAGAAAGGTTAACATTGAGAAGGATGTAAGACAGGATGCCTCCATATCCAAAACTTTTTACAGCAGTGCTGCAAGAATTATTTTGTGGATTAAAATGGGAAGCTAAAGGATGAAAAGTAAATGGAGATTATTTAAGTCATTTAGATTTTGCAGATGATGTAGTTGTTTTTGCAAATAATACTTTAGAGCTTCAGGAAATGTTGCAGGAGGTATCAGATGAAAGTAAGAAAGTATGACTAAAGGTAAATATTAAAAAGATTAAAGTAATGTTCAATGGATTTTCTCAAAAAGATAAAAATAAAGATTGATTATGATGAGTTAGACACATGTGGGCAACCTCCGGCCCTGGGTCCAGATCTGGCCCTTTATGACTTTTAATCCCGCCCGCCACTAATCTATGTCAGCCAAGTTTGATTCCGATTGTCAAATTTTTGAATAGAGCCTAAAGAGAGTTACATTGATTTTTATTTTTTGTGTAATTTAATAAATTTATATTTTATATCTTTATTTAAGTCTTCTAATGATTAAAATTTAAAAAACTAAAATTATTAATATTTTAAAATAATGAAAATAAATGTGAAAATGAAGTTCTTAGTGATAACAAAAATGCAGTCTTGATTAGCTGCACGGAATGTATTGAAAAGGTTAGAACGAAATATTAGAATTTTCTAACATTAAAAAAAATGATATAATTAATTATCATCAAAGAAACAAAAAAAATTATAAAAGTTAATAAATTATTTACTGTTATTAAAAAGTGATTCCCTACTGTTTTTGTAAAAGCAATTTTTGTAAAGCCAGCAATGGTGATTTCTGCTTTCTCATAACAAATTTCCTACAAGCAATCTTTTTAAAAAGAAAATATTTTCAAAGACAATTTCCTACTAGTGATGTCGTTTTTGGTTTAATAATAAATGTTTTACAAAAATATGTCATTATCATTAACTATTACTGAAAATCACATTTGTTTCAACTTATTTAGCTTTTCTCAGAATTAATACTTTGAATAGTTAAGCTGACATCATATGACACTGTAAAATACATCTCGTTTTCTCCCATCAAGATCTCTTTCTCATTTTGACTAGCAGTGTGTGAACGTGTTAAAAAGTGTCATTTTGATATTTGTGTTGGGATGTAAAAAGCAGTTTTGTTTTTATTTCAATATTTGCATTAGTGTTGTGCCTTGTTAAGTACCTGCATTTATGTTGTTTTCTGTTCAGTATCTGCAGTGTTAAAAACACTTTTGTTTGACATTTCTGAATATATATATAGCTTTGAAATTTGGGATAATGTCAGGGATTATCTCAAAAAATGAAAAGTAGATACAGAGAATCATCAATTTCAAGACAACTGGACAGAAAAATATTATTTTATTCTGAATAAAGGTTTGCCTATATGTTTGCTGTGCAATGAATCTGTATCAGTCAACAAATAATACAACTTGAAGAGACACTTTACTTCAAAACATGCAGATCACCAAAAAATTGATGGACAACTATGAAAAGATGAAATAGAGAAATTGAAGAAGAACTTGGATACCCAGCAGCAAATGTTCACCAAGCAAAGAATGTAACATGGAAGCATTGTGAAAGCCAGCTTTGTGTTAAGTGAAAAAATTGCTAACTATTCTAAATCATTTGGTGAAGGAGAATTTATCAAAGAATGTCTGTTGGATGTTGCAAGTATAATATGTCCTGAAAAGAAAAAAGATTTTGAGAATATTACTTTGTCAAGACGTACTGTTGTCCGGCAGATAGAAATCATGACTGATGATATCCAAAAAAGTTTAAAAGAGAAGATTGCTAGATTCAAAGCATTTTCAATTGCTTTGGATGACAGCACTGATGCCTCTGATACAGCACAACTAGCAATATTTATGTTGATGTGGATTTTAATATCACAGAAGAATTGTTGGCATTTCGACCACAAAAAAGAACAACTACTGATGAAAATATATTTGAAGAAATCAAAAGTCTTTGTGATATTTGGGATTAAATGGAATTCACTATCTGGAATATGCACTGATGGAGCACCTGCAATGATTGGTACATGGAAGGGATTTATTGGAATAATTCATAAAAAAGCAATAGAACTACAGATCCATCTGGAAAATTTAACAAATTTTCATTGCATTATCCACCAACAAAATCTATGTGCAAAATCAATTAAATTTATAAATGTTATGGAAGTTGTAATATTCAGTATTAACTTTATTAAGTCATGTGCACCTAACCACTGCCAATTTAAGGAAAATTTGGCAGACTTATTTTCAGATTATGAAAATGTGTCTTATTGTGAAGTGAGGTGGCTGAGTAAAGGTAAAATGTTAAAACAATTTTATGATCTGTGACAAGACACAGCAGATTTTATGGACATAAAAGGAAAAACAATTAACCAAGTAAGAGATGATGAGTGGTTTGTGATTTGGTATTTCTTATAGATGTCACTGGATACCTAAATGAACTTAATCTTAAATTGCAAAAACCAGGATACCTAAATGAACTGTATGAACCTGCCAGTGCTTTTTGTAATAAACTAAAATTATTGGCAAGTCAGATAAAAGCTAAAAATTGTTACCATTTTCCACTCTAGCAACTCATAAAAATATCCCTAATAATTGGTATGGAGATGAACTGAAGGCATTAATAAAGCAATTTGATTCAAGGTTTGCCAACTTCCAAAATAAAGGCTCCATATTCACTATATTTTCTTGTCCAATGGATGCTGATATAAATAATATGCCAGAAAATTTACAGATGGAACTTATTGAGATTCAAGTGGATTTAGTACTAAAATCACAGTTTAACAACATTGCTTTGACAGATTTTTATAAACATTTGGTGGAAGAAAAATATAGAAATTTACATGCCTTTTCAAGAAGAATTATTTGTCTTTTTGGCAACACATATATGTGTGAACAGTTTTTTTGCTAGAAAGAATTTAATAAATCAAAAATTTGGACAAGAATAACAGACTAAAACCTTGAAAATTCTATGCGATTGTTCTTAAGCAATATTCCCATCAATACTGATAGTCTCATTGCTGAAGCTCAAGACCAATCCTCGCATTAAATTGTTATGTCATTATTATGAAATTTATGTAATCCTTCATCATTCACTATTACTTTGTACTCTTTAATTATTTGGTCTGGCCCTTGACTCGAAGACAGAAAGATAATTTGGCCCCTGAACTAGGAAAGGTTGCCCATGTCTGAGAAGTTAACAACTACAAATACCTTGGTCAGATTATTACTACAGATGGAAACATAATTGATGAAATTAATCATAGAATTAAACTTGGTTGGAGTGTTTTTGGTAATAACTTAATACTAAAAGAAAATTTGCCTGTTGTATTTTTATATTGGACTATTTCCATCATCTAATATGTGTGTTGAATGTCTTTAGAAAAGTTTAATTTTTAGTTAAATATTCCAAATGCATTCAACTGTTAGTAATATCACAGCAAACAGGTTAGTATATGCACCAACTGTTAGTAATATCACAGCAAACAAATGTTAGTAATATCACAGCAAACAGGTTAGTATATGCACTAACTGTTAGTAATATCGCAGCAAACAGGTTAGTATATACACAATGTTTCGAGAGGTATTTTTCTCCCCTCTTCTTCAGGTGTTGCTGGCCTGACCAGTGACAGTACTAGCATGGGATTTGAACCTGGGCCCTTAGAATCTTGATAATTGAATTTTAAGGTAACGCTCTAACCAACAGCCATCCTGCCAAAGGCAACGGTGTGTAGTAGTTTCATATACTTATCTATGAGATTCCTCCTAATTTCTCCACTTTTTCCTCAGAGCAAAGTTGATTAGTGGTTTCCATACATTATGTATAGTCTCACTAGGTTGGCTAATGGGATTTTTTGCCATTGTCATGTGAGCAGCTTCTTTAAATTTTCTTCTTTGTACTTTTTTCTTTGTCCAATATTTTTGTATTTTCCCAATCGAACGTACATGGTCTGATACCTTAGACACGTGTTTTTTTTCTTCTAATCATCAGTTTATGTTCTTGCAAGCGCTTTTGAATGGGACGGCTGGTTTCACCAATATATATTCTTCCACATTCACATGGTATTTTATAGATGCAGTTTTTTCTTTGCAGCATTTCAAGTTTAGGCTTTGTAGATGTTAGAATTACTCGTAGTGTGGTATGGCTCTGGAAAGCTGTTCTGATGTTATACTGATTGCAGATTTTCCTTAATTTGTCTGCTATTTTTGGAATGTATGGATATACTACAGTCCCAATAATTGTCTTTTCTGTTGTTCTTTTTGTTGCCTATTTAATGTTTTCTTAACAGCTGATGGATAACCATTTTTCTTAAGAGTTTGTTCTATATAGATCTTTTCTTTTTCCAAATTGCTAGTTTCTGAACAAACTTCTTTTGCTCTCTTCCACAGTGATAGTATAACTCCATGTTTTGTGTTTCTGGTGTGATTAGATGTATAGGCTAGGTATTTTCCTGTATGTGTAGGTTTTCAGTAAACTGTAGTTTTGATTTTGCCATGAGGCAGTCTTGTCACAAGAACATCTAAGAATGCCAATTTTTGTTCTTGTTCTGGTTCTATTGTGAATTTAATTGAAGGGGATATGTTGTTGATGTGTGTCCAGATAGTTTGGAGCAATGCTTCACCATGCGACCATACAACAAATGTATCATCCACATAGCGAAGCCAAACTTTAGGTGGATAAGGAGTACTTTTTATGGCTGTGGTTTCAAGTTCTTCCATGTAAATATTGCTAATCAGGGGAGACAATGGTGAGCCCATAGCCATTCCTTGATTTTGTTGGAAGAATTCTGTGTTATATTGAAAGTACCGTTGTTTTTATACAGAATGCTAATAGTTCCATTATGCTATCAGTAGGAAGAGCTGTTCTGGTTTGTAAACTTATCATCATTTAATCTTTTCCTTAGAATAGACAATGCTTCTTCACATGGTACATTTGTGAATAAACTTTCCACATCAAAGCTTACCAATAAGTCAGTTCTTTCAATTTTCATGTTCTTGATTAATTCTACAAAGTGTCTAGAATCCCTGACAAATGATTGGGTCTTGAATGCCAAAGAACTTTGAACTTTGAGGAGAAATCTTAGCCAAATTCTGGCAAGGTGAATCTCTAGAACTACAAATGATTGGGTCTTGAATGCCAAAGGACTTAGAACTTTGAGGAGAAATCCTGCCAAATTCTGGCAAGGTGAATCTCTACAACTAACAATAGGTCGTAATGAAACATGATCCTTATGGATTTTAGGTAGACCATAAAGATGAGGAATTTTGCTGAAAAGGTACAAAGAAGAAAATTTAAAGAAGCTGCTCACATGACAATGGCAAAAAATCCCATTAGCCAACCTAGTGTGACTATAATAATGTATGGAAACCACTAATCAACTTTGCTCTGAGGAAAAAGTGGAGAAATCAGGAGGAACCTCATAGATAAGTATATGAAATTACTACATACTGTTGCCTTTGGCAGGATGGCTCAGTTGGTTAGAGCGTTTCCTTAAAATTCATTTATCAAGATTCTAAGGGCCAGGTTCGAATCCCATGCTAGTACTTTCACTGGTCAGGCCAGCAACACCTGAAGAAGAGGGGAGAAAAATACCTCTCGAAACGTGTATATACTAACCTGTTTGCTGTGATATTACTAACAGTTAGTGCATATACTAACCTGTTTGCTGTGATATTACTAACATTTGTTTGCTGTGATATTACTAACAGTTGAATGCATTTGGAATATTTAACTAAAAATTAAACTTTTCTAAAGACATTCAACACACATATTAGATGATGGAAGTAGTCCAATATAAAAATACAGCTAGAACACCATCATCACAAACCTTCAGAAAAACACAAAATATGCCTGTGTTTGAAAAGGAAGGTTTTTAATAAATGTGTTTTACCAGTTCTTACATATGGATCTGAGACTTGGGCACTTAATAGAAGAGCAGTGCAGAGACAGACCACTCAAAGAACTATGGAGATGCATGTTAGGAGTAACAAGAAGTGTTCGAAAATGCAATATATGGGCAAGAGAACAAACGAGTTATTGACATCGTTGAAAGAATTAAAAGACTGAAGTGAAGTTGGATTGGACATATTTCTAGAAGAGATGATAATAGATGGACAATTGAATTCTTAAATGGGATTCTAAGAGATTGTAAAAGACCCAGAAAGAGACCACATATGAGATGGATGAAATAAGTGCAGTAGTCATGTGGAGATGATAGGCTAGAGATTGGAGATGAATTGAACTTGGAGACGCCTTCATCCTGCAATGGATTGATAATGGTTGATGATGATGAACATAAATTTATTCTATTGTAAATATATTAATATTTGTATGTAGTTTGTTATCAATAAAGCTGTTTTTAATTTTAAAAAAATCAATGTTTATAATGAAATTCCATATTTAAGTTGCTAAAATAAATTCTTTGAAATTATTAGCAAATGAGCTTGCCACCACTATCACTGCTTAGATATCTAAATCTGTTTTTGGTTAGAGAACTTGATATATCTGTGTGTGTGTGTGTGTATATACTGAATTTAAAAATGTTTGAATTATATTATAAAGTGTTTTTTTAAGTTTGCTTAATGACATAAATATCCCAACAGATAGATTATTATATTATTATTTTTAATTCATAGACTAAGTATTTTTAATAATGAAATAGTATGATTTAGCTATAATACAGTTTCACCTACTATATATCATAGTAGTATTCTTTTCCTAATTCAAACTCCTTGAAGTACATGTATATAACCTTATAATAATAGTTAATTTAATCTGTAAGAGCATATATTTACGTGTATGTGTGTGCAATTGTATCTGCGCACACATCTTATATATTATTGTTTGTATGTGTAGTGTATACGCATTTATAATTTTATATAAATAATTTATCTATGATTTTAAAATTAATAAAATTGGTTTTAAGTTGTAAACATCGTTGTATATGTGGGAACACACCTATGTATATATATGCGAAGGTAACTATAATGTGATAAATTTAGCAAACATTACAGATTTTCTAAATTATTTCCAAATGGTCTTTTAAGTTATTTTATTTACAGAATCATTGGTCTTCGCATATAATTATTAAATTCTGGGGTGTCTGTCTTATGTATATGCTAGAATGTTGACGGCTTAAATCTCTTTAAAAAAAGAATCAAATGTTATAGATTTCTCAGAATTACTTCTCATTAAACTGAGAAACAAAATTTTATAGATGTTCGTAAAATGATGTTAGAAGCAAAAACAAAAGTCATTAACAGGGTCCTGCTTGCCAATAAGTTCAGCTGGATCTTTTGTCTTTGCTGAAATTAATGTGCGTCATTAAATTTTAAGAATTTGAAACTAAAGATTGCAAATATCTTAATGGCTTGTGAGAGGGGGGAGAAAGAAAATATAAAACCCCAGTTTTAAGTGGAGATCAATTTTTTTGTTTGCTCTCTTACTTAGTTGTATTCAGGCAGTGTGCCCAGTTTGACAATGAAAGTCAGTAGGTTAGAACAACCATTGTCGCCTCCTCAAGCGGGAGACAAGTTTACGGAAATGGAAGACCCGAACAATAGCCTACCTGAAAGAATAGCAGATGAACCAGCCCGTGTGTGTGTATGATCCTGCAGGCTGCAAACCATCACAGTTGGAAGACCGGTAACAAATTCTCAACCAAACTCTAAAATAAATGCTATAGCAATTCTAATTATTCCTAAAGCTAACTATATTATATAGTGTAACGGGCACACATGCCGTTACATTCTAATAAATAAAATTAAAAATAAAAGTTTGCAGATAAAAACTTTTTTTTTTTTAAGAATTAAAAATTGAAAATTAAGTCATCTAAACTTTATATATATAAAATCGCACAGATGAAAACTTATTAAAAGAAAACTTTATTAAAGAAAAAAGGATTTTAAAACTAAATTTTCAGAAAAAAAACGGAACTTAAAAGATTTAAAGATAAAAAGAATATACAATTTAATTAATTCTATTGTGTAAAATGGAAATGATTACACCTGGGTCTCTTTTTACGAGGACTTGAAGTTATGCGATTCATGTTTCACCGGAACTCGAACTCCGATAATGCGCTATTATTTTAAATAATAAATTTCGCGCACTTACGTTATATTGAAAGTAATAGCACATTATTGGAATTCGACTTTCATCTTAGTAATTTCAATATTTTCAGTGCTTTATAATAGTAAGATTTTATGCAATAATGAAATTAAAATCATGATTTCCACATTTTATGTATACACACATTAAATTTTACAAGATTATAATGTAAATTTGTTCAAACATTGTGCATGTTAATTTTGCATTTTAAATCACATTCTGTTTTTGCTTTTTAAAAAAGAATGTAATCAATTATTAATCATTTAGTGTCCGCAAGTTTATTTTTAAAAGGTGAGTAGTAGCAGTGGGCACAATTAAATTTGACAATTAAAGATTAAAATCTGATTTTTAATTGTAATTAACAATTTAAAAATTACTTACGGCGACTTAAAATTAATGTGATGTAAAACGAAATTGATTTTTAAACGGAATTGAAAATTAAAGACAAAAATAAGAATTTAATTTTTAGTTATTAGTTTTAATTAAAATTTTCCCAGCAGTGGTGAATAAATGTCTTTTTATTATCATAAGTCTAAGTTCATAAACAATTAATAAAATCATTGTCTCAATGATTAATTACGTTGTCAACAAAAAACCATTAACACAACATGAGCGTGAACTTGGTGCTAGTTATATTTCCTCTTATGAGAATCTGATTTTTTACCAGTTTGCAAACGAATGTGTTTTTCGGCAAATAGCGATAATAATTAAAACGTGTATAAAAAAAATGTAAATTACTGTACTGTAAATTATGCATAAAAATATTATTTTGAATAAAATTAAATATTATAGTTAAAAAAAGTTTGTCTTGTATCAATTTTTTTCAGATTTGAAATTTTTTATTAGTCATATATTATTTCCTTATTTTTTTTTTGTGCGAATTTTGAAAAATCACAGACCGCATCCCCCCTTTTTCAATGTAAGTTAGGTCTATTTTTGCGCATGTTTTCTGAGGATCTATCGCGTAAAACGAGACCCAGGTGTATTTTAATTAGTCCAAGTGAACTAGTCTTTGGGCATTTCAAAATGTATAATTAAAGATCAGATAGGAGAGAGAAAACAATGGGAACAGAATGGCCAATAAAAGAAATCTCTGGAAACGGACCTCAACGAAAAGACCATCATCATCATGACGTAATGTCCACTCGATCCGAAAGTCTAATATAAAAGGAAAAAGTTGGAAATAAATGAGAGAGAAAGAGATGTGATAGAGAGGAGGGTGCTCTACGTGTTAGTGTGGAGAGAGTTGAAGAAGGAATTGAAAAGGCGCACTCTTCAATCCCTTCAGTTTTTCTAAAAAAAAAACAAAGAGAAATGACCAATTGTTTTTCTATATTGCGGACCACAGGACATCAGGGGAATTAACGCTGGATCCCAAATGACAAGCAACTGTTAACGATGGACTTTTTAATACTGTAAGAACTTTATGAACATTAATTCTAATACTTTCCAGTATTTGAAAACAATAAGAACTCTAAATTCTAAACTTTTCAATATTTGAGTAGAAGTAGATTTTCCTATCTGACTAAATTATTTATCAATTATTTTATTGAATGTATTTTTTTTTAAATCATTTCCATTAATTTATTTTTTCCGTTCTTTAAGTTTTTATTATGAATTTTTTTTTTCTGTTAAACTAAACTTTTAATAAATTTAAATTTAAGTCTGGCATGAAGGGCTGCATAGATTTGTAAAATTATATTAGTTTAATTAAGGGAGAGTTAATCTTGGGTTATTTGTTTCGTAGTTAAATTGGTTTAATCGATTGGATATATTGGTGTAATTAGTAAATGTAGTATGAAGGTCCGCTACTTGCAGGATCATGTGATATGCCGCGCTTGGGCAAAATAAGTCCCATTTCATACTGACCATCGGAAGCAGACGTATTTCCTGCTCCTTGGATCACCCCTTTAGCCTATGGAATGGGATAATAAGATGGCAAAAAGGATTGCAATCTCTTTCTATGGAGTTTTGTTTTTTTATAGTACTTCTCGCCTGACAGTATGGTATTGTGCTGTCGTATTTATGCTGCATTGAATACATCGATATATCAGATGGATTGGCGTTGGTTTGACTGCGAACTTTGGCCTAAGGTTAAATAAGGGATAGAATATTTTCTTTTCAAATGCAATCTATGTAGTCTATTCATACTCGACACTAATAAAATATTTAAATTCATCTGTGCAAACTTTTAAAATAAAAAAAGTTAAATTGTAAATTAAAATCTAAAGTAAAGTTATAATGTTTTATAATAAAAAAAAAAGAATTAAAGTTAGATTAAAATAATTTTAAATTACATATATGTTTAATAAATGTTTGTGTGTGTTATTACTGGCAGTCGCTTCTCTTTATTTTTTTAATATTGAAAATATATTTTAATAAGAATTTATATTTCATAAATCTCTGCGTCTCCATGAGCTAGTGGCATGGGCTGATGGTTGGAATAAAATATATAAAAATTATATCTTAACAGTATGTATCTGCCTACTTTATAAATTTTCCAGGTTCAAATAGCCTGGTGGCGCCCTGTACGGCAGATACGTAAAACTATGATCACCCCGACTATTATAATAGTAAATGTGCATAAACTCTATAAAGTTAAATTTCTCACAATAATTAAACTATGTTAGATAAACGTACTTCTAATTGTGTAAAATTTAAAATAACTTTAAGCTAATTTGTAAAATCTTGCCTAATCTAAAGTTCTCTTAATTTCTTAAATTAAACTTGTGTAAAGATAATGACTGTCTCGAATTATTATTCTATCTATTCTTGTCTTTGCATATATATATATATATTATAACAATGTGTTTATTAATTTGTACTATGCCTTCGGAGCGGAGATTACTAAAGATTATAACAGTAAAAAGACACTTGTGTTCTCAGGAAGTTAATTTATGTTGATTTTTGGCACACGTCTAAATCTCGGTCTGAAACCTTACTCTTATATATATTAGTTAAGCTACTACGTTTTGGCTTAATATTTAATTCTGGTTTGCTTATTAAATATCTTTTGTTAAGTAAGTGAGAATCATATTTTAAAGCATATAAGTAAATAGTTAATTTTTAAGTCCCCAAATATGCTTTAGCCCTCCTTAGTTTTTTATCATAGACTATGTAGATTAATTTGTAAACTAGATCATTTTAATTAACCCTTTTTAGCACAGTTTAAGTATGCTAATTTACGAACTGGCATGTAGTAGTTTCACAGAATGAAACTACGGATTTCATGCTTTATTAATATTAAGGAATTGATATTTAGAAAGCGTTGCGAATGTGCTTTTATGAAGCACTTCTGTGCATTATGCCTTGCTATTATATTCTTATTAAAATGGTCTTTGATTTTAAGGGCCACCCCATGATTGTTAGTTCGGACAGCTCTTTTTTCAAATGGGCTTTGGTTTTAAGGGTCACCCCAATATTCCTTTAGAACTGGAACACAAGTATCCAGAACCGTATATTAAGGCTGTTCGATCACCCGAACTAAATGTTCAATGATGGCAAGTCGTATGGTCCACGGGAACCGAATACTTGGTACTGAATCCCGTGAGTAAATAATGCACATTTGGGCCGCATCTCTTACTTATTTTGTGTAGCGCCATAGTCTCGGAAGTTACGCTACAAACCGCCAGTTCATCCTCCATAATATTATTTGTTCAATATGGATTTGAACCTCAGATCTAGTTTATATAATGCAATCTGCTTAAAGAACATGTTTATTATTCATTACGTAATATGAATAGATAAGTTTAGTTATCGGTTATCATTCTGGTAAAATTTAATTCTTGGCAAACCAGGTAGGAATGGCAGAGCATAATTAAGGCATCATTATAGACATAGATGAAATTATTAATTTATAAAAGTGTTAGAATTAAATGATTAAGTGCAGTCAACTGGAGAACTTGTAGTTCACTTATTCACCATACCACCTGTGAGTGGAGTTTCCAGAGCACCTGATTGTCATTATTAGTGTTGTTTTACTATGATTAAATAATATTAAACATATTGATCGTCTGTTGTCTTATTCATTCTGTGTGTATTTAATCTTTCCAAATTTATTAATGTATGACATATATCACCAGCTATAGGTGGGTGGGTGTTTAGTTAAGCTGTCAATTATTTAATTATTATTTCTTGAGTCTCCTGCTCCACCCTTTGCTACTGTCGGCATGCGAATTAAGTAACTCCGAGTGTGATTTCATATATGTCATCCATAGGGTAATAAGTCCGGGAGCGTCAGTAAAGGAGCTGAGGTGCGATCGTATTTGAGGTTTCAACCCCTCATCTAGATCAGCCTTGGTATAATATGCCAAAACTCTGGATTTTGTTGCGTGAATGTACAAATATGATTGTTACAATAAGTAGGTGATATATTCCCTATATTTTATTGAATTTGATATTTTTTCTGCAGGAGAAACTTAAATTATATTTTGATAAAAATGTACATAATGTTTAAGACATTTCTGACTTCATGTCATGTGAATTTAACTTTTCCTTCCATTTACCAGCTGCTTAATTGATTGATCGTTTAGATTGAGAGGTCAAATCTTTACCGTTTTGAAATTTTTCTCATATCGAAGAATGCATTTTAAGATTAGATGTAATATACTTTTTTGGGTGGAATAAAGTTCTTTGTTTTCATTAATGAAAGAGAATGGATATGATTGAGTAGTGCATTAATCATTTAAACTTAATTTAACATCTATAGATTCTATTTATTTTTTATTTCTATTGCTCTCATGACTTGATTGTGAGATGCTATTTTGTTTTATTGTTTTAAATCTTCATTATATAGTTTGTTTGTTTTTTGTTACTATTGCATTTATGATTTATTGTGAATTTTATAAATCATATTTGTACAGTATTATTATTTTTATTTATAGTTTCTTTTAATATCAACAAATATGAAAAAACTATTACTATTCTGTCGAATAATTTTATTTTTTTTCTTTGTAGTGATTTTAAGAGTAGTTGAAAATTTTCAACAATGAGATTTATCAAATAGCTATTTGGCAAATAAAGATAAAATGACTATGGGTTCAGTTTCCATGGGAGTATATTACCACCCCACCCACCAGTAGTAATGATGACCCTATGTAATTGTATTTTTTATTTTTAATCATTTTATCAACCCAGATTAATTTTCTATAATAGCTAATTATCAATTTAAATTTGGCTTCTATTAAATGGGTAATTAACTGACTTGAAAAGTTCATAGCCGTATTTTGATCTCAGACCATGGCTTACAAATGGGGAGTGCTAACTGTAGACTAATAGTTTCTTAACAGAGTTACATTACAAAACCTGGAAAGATCTTTAATTATATGCATATGATTTTAAAATGATTTAAAATTTTTATCCTATGGAATTTTCCATGACTTTTCATAAATGTGAAAGTTGGACACTGAGGATAACCGATATCCACAGTATTGTTTTTGAATTGAGATGGTGTTGGAAGTATAACAAAAACATGGTCAGAAAGACAAACGGAATATCTTTATACTTAATCAAATTGTCTTATTTGATCATATCATGATATGATCTAACTCTGTAAAAAAAGGTACAATATTGTTAAAAGAGTAATGATAAAAGCAATTAATATCAGTGTAATGGATGGATTCTATTATCACAGTGATTAAAAAACTTGAAAATTCATCAGAAATCACAGTAGTTAATAAATAATAGGATTTTTTTTTTTTGGGGGGGGGGGCATTTAATTTAAAGTGCACTTATTATTATTAACCAAATCTTATTAATTATTATTATTATTTGTTGTTTTTTTTTTTTTTGTAGAATTTGCAAGGTTTGCATGTTGATCGTGATTACTTACTTTCAAGATTTATCTTAATACTTAAACTGGTTCAAGTTTATTAATCAATTTTCAGCTGCTCTATAGAATGTAAAACTTGTGGAATTGTTCTTACTGATTTATGGTGATTGAGTGACTTTACTTGTATACTGGTTAGTAATATGTTACATTTAATAAATAATTTAACGGACAAAATATTTTATTAATGAATTTTAAGTGATATGTATATATATCTATGCCATTTATAAATACATAAGTAACAAAAATTTTGTTACAAACAAAAATATATACTTTTATTTTTTTGTACTTCATTTATTTATCAAATACCAAATAAAAATGAAATGGTTTCTGTTTATATACAAATATGTTAATTTAAAGAGAGAATTAAAACAAAATAAATTAAGATAAAAAAATGTAGCGTATATTTTTTGTGATGGGGAATATTCGTCTGATATATTCATGAATAAATAGCAAATATTTTTAGATATAAATGTAAATTCTAGAAGAGTTTCGTTTTTAAAAAGATAAACTTTATATTGCTTATTGATAAAAAATTGCTATACTTGTTTTATTCACCTGTTTACTGTTTATTCTTCGTTTATCCTTTTACTTTCAACTTAGCCGAAAATCTCATTTGGAAGAGAGAGCTTGAAACAATGCTGCAACATTAAGAAATAATTTTCATGCTATGAAGCTATGCATTTAGATAAATTGCAAACTTCTAGCTATATATATTTTTCCATATAAAATAAGTGACCTATGCTGATTGTCGATAAAAAATTACATTGATAATTCAAATTTATAATAAAAAATTTTGTACTCTTTTATTTATTTAAATCTAATTTTCATTCTCAAAATTTGGAAGTATATTTTTTAAAAAGCTAACGAATTATAGAATAAGACTAGCTTTATAAAAAAGTAATATAAATGAAATATTAATAAATCTTTAGCTCCATGAATTCTTCCTGAAATAATTATTTGTTACATTGATTATTGAGTTTATGAATCTATGTCGAATTGTGTATGAAATAAGTGTGAAATAAGAAATTAGAAATGGTATTTGGATGTAAAAAGCATGTGATATTTTAATGTATGCGTATTTGGTTTAATTTAATTTTACTTTGTAACATATCTTATAATTTATTATAGCACTAAATGAGTGAAAATATTGCTATTTGACACTTATTTTAATATATATATAATAAATATGTTAGATTTGGATAGTAAATTAAATACTAATCTGCTTTAATTTTTATGTTTTGAAGTGTATGTACTCATGGTATATCTACTAATTTTATGTATTTTTTCATGTGATTTTTGTATCAATTAAAAATGTTTTTGTCTTAATGAAAGAGGTATGTGTTTAAATTAATTACGCAAAATTTGCATTCAGATTTTTTTTGGATAGACTTGAAGATTAAATTTAATACTTTATGTAAACTAAAAAAATTTATAATGTATACAAGTCAACTTTTAAAGTATAAGAGATCTTAATCATTGACTTATATTTCAGTGATATGCTTAATTACTCTTTATATGTTACTTTTGTGACTTGAAATATAGAATATTATTTATGAGATCATATATATTGAATTTTTATTGAATATTAGAAATGTTATGAGTTCAGTTTTAGAATAATGCTTCTCAGATTGCATTTAATGTGCACTCAGGTCAACAATTAAAAAATAATTTGGCATCCAATTAATATTGATATCTATTTTTTTATTGATTACTTATTTTTATAATATATGACATTGGAATAGTATAATAATTCGACTTTAATGATTATATTTGTGTTCGAAGTCAGTTAAACTTTTATTGATATTTCTAATTTATCTTTTCTTTAAAATTGTTGAATATTTCTATGGAATAATTTGATGAAGCTATAGCAATACTGGATCTGCTTATAGTGCTATATGTTAAAGAGTTGCCAACCACCATTCTTTTACATTACAGAGTTTCTAATTTTTTTCAATCTGGAATTTATATACCCATTCAATTTTTATTTCAAAAGCTTCATAATTTGATGGTCTATATTTGACTATGCAAATAAAAACTGTTGTCATGCAACTCAGTCATATTCAGTAAATGCAGAAGGATACTTAGACCAAAAAGTTTAATGCACTTGTTATTTTTTGTAAAAGTAATTTTCTATCAAAATAAGTTATAAAATATTTGTCCATTTCAATGGTAATCAATCAATAAATGGTTGTTTTTGGACTTTTACTTTCCTTACATTTTAGATATAAAATAATAGAAAATGTTTTGTCCTGAAATTGTATACGAATTACCTATAAATTGTGCCTTAAAACATTTTATGGTTGTCATCGAATAGCCACCATGTCCCACTTGATGGCGCCGTTTTCACGCTAAAACTATAAAATATGATCATTCCCGGGCCGTTAATTATAATCATTTTGATGTGTTTTTTGTAATGCGAAAATAAAAACAAAAGAAAATCGTCTTTTTTAAATATTATTTAATTTTAAATATTATTTTTTATTAACGTATACAAATTAAATGATAATAATAAATGTAAAATAAAATAAACAAATTACAATTTGATTCGTGTTTTTTAGTTTGCTTTATTAGAAAAATCAATTTTCTATCGGAGATTTTTTTGCTGGGGTTACGGCTTCTTTTTTTTGTTGTTGTTTAAAAACTCATAATCGGAATAAAAAGTAAAATTTCTTAGTCTTCCTTTTACATTTTATTTCTACAGAGAAACAGATATTATTGTGTTATCGCTATTTTTTACTTTTTTAGTCTTTGTTTTAAATTTTTTTTTTTTTACAGACAAACAGATATTACCGCTATTTTTTATTTCAAATAGAATGACAACTAAAAGTAAAAGTTGTTACGGTTAGGTTTAGGGTTAGGTTTAGGGTTAGTTTTAGGGTTAGGTTTAGGGTTAGTGTTCTGTTGTTTGTAATGCTAAAATAAAAAATATCAAAATCGTATTTTTGTAAATATTTTTTTTTACTAACATCTATAAAATAAATGATAACAATAAACGTAAACTATATTCAACAAAGTATAACAGTAGTCGGAGAAAAGAAAGAAACTAAAACTTTTTTAAACAACAACAAATATATATATAAAATGTCTTCTTTACTTATTAACCATGTTTATAATATATGCTTTTTATGACATTTAAAAAAACAGTGTACAATTGTACTTTTCTTACTGGATATTTTTGTGTTAACGCTCTTTTTTATTTCAAAAATATACACACGGTAGAATCTTGTTTGTCTCGTGGAATGTTACGAACAGTACGTTACTTGACGCGTTACCTAATTCCAACTCACTTTACACATATATCTCGTCAACATTTACCACTTAAAACTTCAATACACTACGGTGTAAAAAGTCTGTTAATTATTACTTTACAAAATCTGAACATTTCAATATTTTAAAATAAAAAAAAATCCAATGAAAACAACATCCATCCAATTCAAATACACACACCCTCTCACCAAGCCGTAACCATTTTATAAACTGTGCGAATTCGGAAAATTTATTTGCTGCGATGCGACATACATGCTGTACTGCGACGCGACCTAGCGGCCTGCAATCTGTAGCACAACAAAAAAGTTGTATTATAGAAAACGCAGGTTCGGCTGTGGAAACTGCATTTTTATGTGTTTTAGCGCGAAAACGGCACCATCGAGTGGGATATGGTGGCTATTCGACAATTACCTATTTTACATCTATAGTGGCTATAGGATTATGTTTGATAAAAAAAATTCTTTCAAACTGATTTTTTTTTTTTTTTAAATCTACCCGAATTTTTATAAAACATTATTGTATTTAATGCAGCTATATATTAATGTAGTAAACAGGCTAAAGTAATAGTTATTCAATTCATGCTGCAGAATCAAAATTTGAATATTTTTTTTTGGATCTTTCATTTTATAAAGTAGAAATCAATAAATATGATAATATGTTGGATTATTTCCATCATCTATCAGTACAAACAACTTATTAGTAATAACACACAAATAAACAGGACAGGTTGTTATTATTAACAAAATGTTTATATTTAAAAAGTTTAAAATTTTCTATACATTCAACATTTACTGATAGATGATAGAAATAGTTCAACATATCACATCTAATATACCATCATCACATACCTTCAGACAAATAGTAAACAGTCAATTTTGTCTGTAGCTGTAATGTTTACAAGCTTGCTTAGTATCTTTTATCATATCACATGTAATTTTTAATATTTTATCCATTTAATCAATTTACTGCTTAATATGTCTTATAATTCTTATTATTTTTGTCCAAATTATAATTATATTTTTAATACTATAGAATGTATTGAATTGTTTTAAGATTGAAAAAAAAAAAAGACTCTTTTATGCTCTTAAGTCCTACTCAGCAATAAATATGTCACTAATAGTAATATCTTCATAGGATTAATTAAATTTACATCATATATAAACACAATGGAGTATTTATTATTCATATTGCCACTACCCCTTTCCAAAAACTAGTGATTTTTTTTAGAGTCCTGACTGTTGTGTTGAGTTATTTTTTCAGATGCTTAATATTTTTTATTTCTGATTAGTTATTCAAAGGAACATACAATTAGAGGTTGAATTTTTGGATCGATTATGTTATCTGAAAGAAAAATTTTAAGTCTGACTATAGACAGAGACATACTACTTATGCACTAAAGCTAATTTCAATAAACTTAATGAAAAATAAATTATGACGGAAAATAAAATGATGTACACAAATCTGATTATCATAAAAATAGGAATTAACACCCAAGACTTCATCCGAAATGGAGTATTTTCTTCAAGCTACTTCCATTGATCAAAGTCTGTCTATTTGCATTAAGAAAATCAGATAAATAAAAAAGTGATTTGGAAAAAGTTTTAAAAAAAAAAAAAAGTTATTTCAACAAGGTGAAATTTAATTTTGTAAAACCATTTGATTTGTCCAGTAGTTGATTGATTGTTAACTCATCACTTTCCATGACCATGATCTAGGGATTAAATCCTCAGTATTGCATGGTTCTAAAATGATGTCAGTTAAAAGATGATATATTAACTATAACAGAAAAAAATAATTTTAATATGCTTCAGCTTTAAAACATATTTGAGGGAAATATATGCTCATTAGTGTGAATTCATTATCTATTAAATATTAATCATGATTTAAAATTTTCCATTAGTTTTGTTGGCTTTGACTAGTATACAATAGACACAATTTTAGAACTGACTGGTTGAGCATTCTGTTTTGAAAGTTTCTGAATAATGTTCAACTTTTTGATATCACCAGGTTCTCTTATCTATTTTTCTTAAAAATATAACATTCATATCTGAATGCAGATATTTAGATGACAATATTTAGTTATACATACATAATCAATAAGCATTTTTAATGTTATACTATTTACTTTTAACAGAAGTCTTACTGAAAATAATGCTTGCATCCAAGGTTGAGTGTTTCTATTATAAACAGCCATTGTTTTTTAAATTTGAAGTATACAATATAGTTTATTTTTTCCAATTTTTTTTTTTTCTAAGGCAAGGGCCTTGTTGATCTCAGAATGACACTTTATGGAAAAGTGGTTGTCATTAAGAGAAATGGTACTGATGGTGCCAAATATCCATTGCTTACTGACACTTGCTTGTTTGGAAGGTAAGATTTACGCAATATCATACTTTGTTTTTAATTAATTTTTTTTTAATTAGCATTCCTTAAATATGAAAAAATTAACAATTTGTGTTTTTTTTTACATCACTTTTTGTTACTATTTTTTTAGATTTCTAATTTTTTAATTTGATGGTTTGATTACTTACTTGTCCATTCTTATTTCAAAGCATTATAATTTGTTGACCCTCATCCTAGTTCATTTAAACCATTTGCACGACCCTTATGTTTATTTATTACACTATTTAGTAGACAATTTTATGCTAAGATTGAAGGATAGATCTTCAGCCCTAATTAAATTACCACTTTATTAAATTAATAATCTTAAAAATTATTTTATGTAATGGTTCCTGCACTTATCTTGTTAATGTCTCTGCCCCTTCATTAGATTCAGTAAGTTCAAAGAATGAGAGCTTTTATTCCGCGTTGGATAGCATTATTATATCAATTCCATTAATAAATCTTTTTTTTCTTTTTTTGAAACTATTATTTTTTTAAAAAATAGGTTCTGGTTGATTAGACACACATGCTGCTTGATGGCATGATTTATGTGCTAAAACACATAAAACTGCCTTTTACGCTACTGACCGAATTTTATGGCGTGATTTATGTGCTAAAACACATAAAAACGCTTTTTATACACGGCCTTGCGTTACATGTATACAACAGTTCTGTTGTACTACACATTGCAGGCCTCCTTGTCGCATCACACTAAATTATTTCTGCTAATTCGCACACTTATTTATGGTATTGTGTGAGGGTGTGTGTTTTTAAATTATATAAAAATCGTTAATTGTAAAGGATTTTTTAATATTGAAATTACACGATTTGACTAACCAATAATTATTGTAAGGTTTACATACTTATGTAGTCAACTTTTAAGGTACAAAACCTTGTTAAAGGGTATATCTGGACATAGTTTGAAATAGGTAATGCATCAAATAACTTATTCTCCACAAACTCAACGAGACCAACAACATGGTGCAGGAAAACCCAGATGTTATTCCATTTGTTCAAGCTATACATCTGATATATTAGTGAAGCCGCAAACAGTTGGTTTTTTAATTTGCTGATCTTTATAGCAAAAAAAAAAGCATAATAAGGTTTAAATTTGATGTAATTTTTTTTTTTTAAAAAGGTGGAACCCCAAAAAAATAGCCTAATAAGTTTTAAATTTGTTGCTGTTATTTTTAAAAAAAAAAACCATAATAATTTTTAAATTTGTTGATGTTGTTTTCCACAAAAAAAAAAAAAGAGTAATAAGTTGCGAAAACCAAAAAAAAAAGCATGCGAAGTTTTACATTTATTGATTTTATTTATTTTTTTTACTAAAAGAAACCAAAAAAAAAAACCAACCGTAATGAGTTAAAAATTCTGTGTTTGATTTTTATTTTTGTAAATTTGTTGAAGTTAATAAAAAAAAAAAATTTAACAAGTGAAAATTCTGTGTTTGATTTTTTTTATAAAAAAAAAAAAAAGGAAGAAAATCCGAAAAAAATACGGCCTGGGAAAGTTCATCTTTTATAATTTTTGCATGTGTGTCTAATCAACCAGTACCAAAAATATTGAACATTATCTTGATATTTTGAAAATAATGATTTTGCTATGTGAACTCAAATGGTCTTTTATTAAATTTTTGCATAGAAAAGGTGGATTATCTATCATATATATATTTTTTTTTTTATAAATTATTATATAGTAATTTGGATGAATCCATGTTCTAACAATGGTATCTTTAGAAGTTTATATTAAGAGTAAATGGTAGTTGCATTTAAAAATAGATTCTATCCCAGTTATATTGATGGAAAATTTAATATTCAGTCTTTAGAAGCAGTTGCTACTCATGCTAAATTTCTAAAGCTGTTTAACATCAAAATTGTTTAGGATTTTCAGTTGCCATGTTACTGGTAAGAGATGTGATGGATATGAGTATGTCTGTTTCTGAAAGATTGTTTCTTTGATAATGATTGTTTTTATTAATTAATTAAAAGAAAATATTCCATTCTATTTGGCAAAACAATAAAACTAGCATTGTACCAATTTAAACGAGCCATTTAATGACTAAGAAGGAAACTTAACAAAATTTCCAGTCATTGAATTTAATAGGATATTTTTCAGGTTCATATATTAATTTCAAAGCATCAGAAAAAGATATAAAGTGATAATGATTAGCAAATAATTATTTTTTTTAATTCACCAATCATTTTTTTTTATTATTTTCAGTCAATGAATAAGTTTTCTTTAATTCTTGTGTTGCTAATTTTATTGGTAAATTAAAACTGCAAAAGAAATAATCATTAGCTGATTTGTGATTATTTTATATCTTTTTTTTTTTTTTGATGCATTGAAACTAATATATGAAATTGGATAACAATATCATAATTTTATAAATCAGTAACTTTTGTATGATAATGATGAGATTATCTGCAAATCTAAGTTGAGTAGTTTTGTGCTAACCTGTACGAAAAGTTAAATGTATTTGATCTATCTCCTGGTTGGGAATCTATAGATTCTTTTATGACATTCTATTAATACTAATCTCTATATATTCTTGTATGATATTCTATTAAAATTTAAAGTAGCTAAAAAATAAATCTATATGCTAAATAAATAAATAATGTTTAATAATACTAGATATATGAATAAAAACAAATGTACGTTTATTGCATGAGGGAGAGATCGGTATATTTTCATCTTCTGACTTTTGAATGAATCTGATTCATTTTGAAGATGGCAACTTTAGTGGAGTTTCTACTAAGAATGATAATCATTTATTAAATAAAATACTGCCTTTTCATGATGTTAGTCTAGTCTAGAGGAAAACTTTCTACAGCTGTTTTACCATTAACAGATTTACCCTGTTTTACATTATTATTAAAATTTTAGTTTTTTAAATCTAAAGATTGAACCCTAATTAGCGTTGTAATGTTTCTAATTTGTCATGACAATTTTTTTTTATTGTAAGCACTAAATATAGATGTGTTATTTATTTAATAATTAATACAAATGTTACAGTATTAAAAAATATTAAAACACAATGCAGCCTGTATTAAGTTTATATATATTGAAAAATCAATAGTAATGCATACGAATATTGCAAACAGGTTGATGGTAAATAATATTGTGCCTAATTCTCAGAGTTCAATAAATACAATCATTGAAAAGGTGCACATAGCTTAAAAGTATTCATTATTAAAGCAAATAACTCTCAAGTGGAAGCCATTATTGTCAGATGCTACTATATATTTAATTTGACAACCTAAAATAATTCTTGTAATCTTAAAAAGTAGAAAGATTTTGATTTTGATGGGGAGTAAATTTAAAATATGGTAATTTCAAATCGGGAATATATGAGTTAGGCCACCTGATAGTAAAATTTTTCTATTATTTTAATTCATAATAATAAAATAATTAGAAAAGACTGCAATAATTATCATATTGTTATCTGCTATAAATATGACTTTTGTTAGGCAAGTGCAAGAAAAATTCAAACACAAAAGTATGAATATATATGGTTTTTGTTGATTTGGTCAAAGCATTTGACATAGTTAATTGGAAAAAGTTTGTGTATTTGAAATTAATTGATTGCCCACCATTTGAAATGAGTGATTTGAAACAATGATATGTGCAAGTTCTGAATTTGCTTTGTATTTTTATGATGGTAACCAATTTATAAATATTTTAATCAATTAGGGATCAATACATGATAGAGATTTGATTGTGTTAATTTAAACCAGTTAAAAATATAAACGTCCATCTTAAGATTTAAAATATACTGATAATTGTGTGGGGTGAGGGGGTTGCCAATTGAAAGGATGATCTGACTTATATAACTCTTTGGTTTGATAATTTAAGTTAGAAAAAATCATGTTTGCTAGTAGGACTATTGGAAGAAAAAAATTTCAGATATTAAATTGAATAGTTATCAGCTTAAGAATTTAAATATCTTTGTGGGCTATTTAGACAGAATGTCAGACATGGATGCGATAGTGTGTTGTTGCATTTAATAAATTGAAACTTAGCATATTTTATTATGCTGATGTAAGTAAATAATTTTTACTGCAGATTAAATATGTAGTGTTTAGAAATATAAATACTTCATTGAACAATCACATCTGAATATGTTACCAGGACAAATTGCAAGCAGATTTTAAAAAACATTTTAAATAAACTTGCAGATATGTTTACCCTTTCATACATCAATGCCAATTCATTTTGTCTGATTGTTTTGTGAAGTATTTATTTAACTACTTCAGCTATATTAGTTTTGTATTTAGGGCAGTTATTATTTTACATTTATTATATGGAAGTGAGATATGGACTCTAATGTCATAATATAAAGATGCTATTAAAATTTTATTTGAATATGTTGTAAATTCTAAAAATGTAATGATAAGATTCAAAACCTAATTGATATTTTCACAAATTTGCTGAATGTGACAATATTACATCTGCGATTATTAAGAAATATATTTAGTGAATGTGATATGTTGGACTATTTCCATCATTTATGAGGGAATGTTGAATGTATAGAAAATTTTAAACTTTCCAAATACAAACAACTTGTTAGTAATAACACACAAATAGACAACGCAGGTTAGTAATTACACAATGTTTTGAGTAGTATAATTCTCCATCCTTCTTCAGGTATTGTTGGCCTATATGCACAGTGACAATATTCGCTTAGAAGTTGAATTCGCACTTTTAAATTCTTGAATATTGAATTTAAGGCAAACGCTCTATCAACTGAGCTATTTCTGTTAAAGGCAACATATAGTAGAAATTTGATATATTTATATATGAGGATTGGTTCAAATCCTCCTGAGTCGCTCAATTTTTTTTTTCACTCCCTTAAGAGCAAGATTAATTAGAGGCTTCCATACATTGTGTATGGGTTGACTTACAGGATTATTTACCATTGTCATATGAGCAGCTTCCTTAAATTTTCTTCTATGCATTTTTTCCTCTTTATCCAATATCTTTGTATTTTCCCACTTAAGCATATGGTCATTAGTATATACATGATCTGCTATGGTAGACACATCTGTTTTTTCTCTTTTAACCATTAGTTTGTGCTCTTTCAATCGCTGTTCAACAGAGCAACAGGTCTCACCAATGTATTTTCTTCCACCTTCACGTGGTATTTTATAGATGCAGTTTTTGTTCTTCAGCATTTTCAGTTTAGGCTTTGTAGAAGTAAGCATTCCTTGAAATGTGGTATGGCTTTGGAAAACAGTTCTAGTGTTATATTGACTGCAGATTTTTTTTTTAATTTGTTCGCCATTCCTGGTATGTATGGATACACTACCGTACCAATAATTGTTTTCTCTTTTGGTGTCTCACACTTCGAGGAATGCTTACTTCTACAGAGCCTAAGGTGGAAATGCTGAACAAAAACTGCATCTATGAAATACCATGTGAATGTGGAAGGAAATACATTGGTGATACCTGTCGCCCTGTTGAACAGCGATTGAAAGAGTATAAACTAAAGGTTAAAAGAGAAAAAACAGATGTATCTACCATAGCAGATCATGTATGTACTAATGACCATATGCAAAGATATTGGATAAAGAGGAAAAAATGCATAGAAGAAAATTTAAGGAAGCTGCTCATATGACAATGGTAAATAATCCTATAAGTCAACCCATATACCATGTATGGAAGCCTCTAATTAATCTTGCTCTTAGGGGGAGGGGGAATCGAGTGACTTAGGAGGATTTGAACCAACCCTCATATATAAATATATCAAATTTCTACTAAATGTTGCCTTTGACAGAAATAGCTCCGTTGGTAGAGCGTTTGCCTTAAATTCAATATTCAAGAATTTAAAGGTGCGAGTTCAACCTCTCAGTGAATATTGTCACTGTGCATATAGGCCAGCAACAACTGAAGAAGAGTGGAGAATAATACTACTTGAAACATTGTGTTATTACTATCAAATTGTTTGTATTTGGAAAGTTTTAAATAAAGTTTAAAATTTTCTATACATTCAACATTCATTCATAAATGATAGAAATAGTCCAACATATCACATCTTATAATATACCATCATTACAAACCTTCAGACAAATATATTTAATGGATTTGGCATATAAAGTGAGTTAATAATAATAGACTTTAAAATATATTTTATAATGGATTTGAGTATGGTTTTTGGCAGAGATAAATTTTGTTTATATTGATTATCTCAGATATTCTAAAGATATGTGCAGTATGAATTGCTGTATAGAGGATAGAATATCAAACAGAGTTATAATTAAGCAAGATCTTAAAATCTTTGAGAGAGAAAAGTTTGTTGCTGCAAATGTGTGATTTATAAATAACTAAAATCTTAAGCATACACTAATATATAATTGAATTAAACAAAGGATCTAATAATTGTAACATTCACATGAACTAATAATTACTTCAGAGAATGAGACTAATAAACAATCTCATCATGTAACCAGCAATGAAATAGGAGTAGTTTGCTTTATCAAGTTTATCTTTGCTGAAGATCTAAGAATGGGATCTAGAACTGTTTACAGGCCTATCTGGTCTACTTATGTGCCTCAAAACTCATGTTTAATATGAATTATTATTGTTAATTGTGTTATCTAATTAATAATTGAAAATAAAAATTATTTAATTTACTTCATTGTCAAATATTATTTTGTTTTATATAAACATTTAATTCCTTCATGTTCTTGGCCACAATCATTAATCATCGGACTTTGAAACAAACATTATCTGAAAATATAAAAAATAAATTATAGAATTAAAAAATGATAGCAACACAATAGTATAAGTGAATTTGATTTAACAATGCTGCAGCGTGGCAAGTATATAAAAACCCTTTAATTAAACAGTAAGGATTTTTCTTCCTAACACGGGCTGTACTGTTTTTTTATAATGGGCTTGTTGAGTATTGAGGAAACTCGAACTAAGATACAATATAGAGACTTTTGAAAAGATAAGTTGCCCATCCTACCTTTAAACCTACTTTTTAATTATATAGGCCAATCTAAAACATCTCGGTTTAAGAGGATGAAGATATTTCTCTGTTCACTTTACTTCCATTATTTTCTTTCTGCATATTAACTCGTGAAATCTTTAAATTTACTATGTGCTAATATTTAGAAATCATGAGAAATTATGTAATATTTAATTTTATTTACTAGTGCAGAGATAGTATGTAATTAAACAGTAAGAATTTTTTATTCTGACACGTGCTGAATTGGTTTTTTTGTAATATCTCAAGAATGTCTTGTTGAGTATTAAGAAAACACAAGATAGAGATTTTTTCAAAAGAACAGCTGTGAATCTATCTTGTGCCTTAGTTCAAGAGTTTCCTCAAAACCCAATAAGTCATCCTTGAGATATTATTAAAAAACAGTACAGTGCATGTGTTAGAATAAAAAATCCCTACTGTTTAATTACATACTTATCTCTGCGCTAGTAAAAAAAATTAAAAATCCTTTAAAGAAATATTTTATAATTAATTCCACAAAAGATGATATTACAAAAATCGCTACTTTGACTCTTATTTGCAGATCTTGGGTTACAGCAATAGTAAATAGATTTTGTAAACCTGATGAGCCTGAAAATATCCCTTATTCTGAATTAGTAAAAAAAACTGTCAAATCGCTTTAATTCTGAATTTTCCAAACCTGTAACTCATTTACACTTGCATGATAGATGTCAAAAGATGGGAAGAGTTGCATGCAATGACTAATACAGACTTCTAGCAAATTAATGTTTATATGGTCAATAATCTTAAGGAAGCTTTATTAGAACATAGAGTAATCCCATATGATATGATAGAGAATTTCATGAATCTTTTTCAAATAATAATCCTTTGTGCATTCAAATTTGAAATTTGTCAAAAAGAAAATGTAAAATGCTGTTGCTGTGGGAATTCAGAACACTTAGTGAAAGACTGTAATTGGAAAGCTGGAAAATAAAAGTCACAGCAAAAATTTTGCCACACAAAAAATAAAGCTATCAAAAATATATTGGAGTAAACAAATTGAAGTATGACAACTTTCAGCAAATAATGATTAAAATCTGCTATAAACCTTTAGTAATGGAATCTGACAACAGGTCTTGGGTATCTTATATTGCAAATAGGCTGAAAATCATTATCCAAAGAAAATGAAGAGATGAAAACTAATGACATAAATGGAAAATGTATAAAAATAATATAATTCAAGTGCCAGTCACAGTTAAATAATGCTACAAAACAAATCATCAGTTTAAAGAGTAAATTAAAGCCATTACTAGGCTGCGAATACTTCAAACCTTTAGGCATAAAAATCTGCCTGATAAATAAAATTACAATAGAAAAGAGAAATCCAAGTTTCTATCTAAAACTAAACCAGAACAAGGGGAAATTAAAACAAACCCAGTTGTTATTGAGCCTTGTAAAGGGCTAAAGCCCAACACTAAAACATGCAAGGTACCATTTGCATTAGGAACCTAAGTTAATTGACTGGATAGTCTTGTTAAGATAGGAGTATTAGCATCTATAGAAAATGCAAAATGGGCTTCCATAATTATCACTTCAAAACCTAATGTGAAAATCATAATATGCAGTGATTATTGAATCACTATGAATAAAGCTCTATCAAAACATCTTTATCTAATCCCCGATGTGAGATATTAGTAAATTTAGAAAATGCTAAATTCTCTGCAAAACTAAATGCAACTTTTCATCAAATACCAATATCTGAGGAAATTACTAAGATCCTAATTATTATATCTCATAGAATTTTTTTTTTTTTATGCAATTGTCTCCCTTTCAGAATAACTATAACCCTGAATATTTTGTTGACATACTAAAAACTGCCATTTCAGAAGAGATTTACTAAAGAAAATTAAAAAAAGTATGTAGTCAATTCTGATTTTGGAATTACGTGAAACTGATAAATGTATATAGTGTTCTAGGGCAGTGATGGTGAACCTATGGCATGTTCAAATTTTTTACTGGCATGCGAACTATTTACACATTATAATTTTCTATGCTTTAAATTATTCAATATTTTTTTGTTGGTAAAATCTGTACTAATAAAAATTTACTGTAAACTAAAAGTAAAATAAATAAATATAATATATTCGAATTCAATTTACAATTGAACTCTGATTAAAAGCAATAAATTACAAAATTTGAAAAAAAAAAAATTATACATTTAGTGGTACTGATTCCAATATAACTAGAAAGTAAACTCAGTAAAATATTTTAATAACTCTGAAATAATTTTTTTCAAATCTAAAGTAAAAGCAATGAAATGATTTTCTATCCTAATGTTTTTTTGATGTAAACGTGTTAAACCATTAATTTTTTTGATGTAATCAAAATCGCGAACAAAGGAACAATATATAATCAAGGCCACCAAACATTTTTTTTTTGCTTGAAGTTTTGCTGTAAAAGTGAAATGTAAAGATAATAATATAATTTAACATATAATAAATCTTTGATTTATAAAATTATTAAAGCTCATTTAAATTTACTTTCAAATAAATTTGTTACCATTATATTAATATGACTAATGAAAATAAAAAACAAAAATTGTCAAATAGAGTGTTTCATAATTGTTGGACTGATGAGTATGGAATGATTAACAAAGGCACTAAGGCAGTATGTGTTTTATATTCCGAAACAGTTGTATTGAGAACATCTTCGGTAAAACAGCATTATGAGACCAATCATAAATTGCTCTGTGAAAAAAATGAAGATGAACAAAAAGAATATATTTCCCAAACATTTAAAAATATTCTATCAATATTTATAATGAAAGTTATTGAAAATCGTTCAAATATAACTGCTGCTATTTTTTTTATTTCAAATGTAATTGCCAAACATGAAAAACCTTTTAGTGATGGAGAATAGATGAAAGATGCTTGGATGAAATGTGCACCAGTTCTTTTTGAAGATTTTGAAAACAAAGCAAAAATTATTCAGTTAAAGAAAGAATCATGCAAATGGCTAATAACATGACTTACCGACAAAAAAAGAGATATAAAATTTCTAGTTTAATTTCTCTCTGCCTTGATGAAAGTGCAGACATAAGTGGATCAGCTTGTCAAATTGTATCAATAACTATAGATGGTGCTCGAAAAGAAAATGGTTTTCTCAGTTTATTTACCAACAGCATTGGACATTCAATTTTGGGTTTTCATTACATTGCACAAAAACCAGCTTTAAGCCATGGGATGATGTTATTTACATTATGACTTAAGTTAGTCAATTTTATATCTACACAAGCTTTAGATAAACAAAAAATTTTAAATTTATTGAGGAAAGTGAACTTGGTATACAATGGTTTACTTATGTACAACAATGTCCAGTGGTTAAGTCGAGGAAAAGTTCTTCAAAGATCATTGAGTGTTTAGATGAAATTAGACTTTTTACATAATGAGAAAATCCTTGAAAAATATAATGGATGTTGAATGGCTTTCGAAATTAATGTTTTTTACTAATATGTGTTCAAATCTAAACGAATTAAATGTGAAACTGCAAGGTTATAATAAGAAAATTGTTGTCATATTTGATTTGATCAAAATATTTGAAATTAAATTACAAATTTTCAACTGTAATATTATTTCTTACACCTTCAAATATTTTCCAAATCTAAAAAAGTTCTCAACTGATTTAGAATCTTATGAGAAGTCAGATGAACAAAATTGATGCAAGAGTTTTGTGCTGTTATTCAATCAATAATTGATGACTTTTCTTTAAGATTTACATAGTTGAGACAATTTTCTGAAACATCAAAATATATTTTATACCCAGACATAATATCAATGGATACTCTCAAGGAAATTTTTGAGTAGCTTAATTTTGAAGTTATGGAAATTTGTTGATTTGAGGAATGAGTTAGAAACAATGGAAAATGATTAATTATTGGGTATATGTAAAAAGAATGCTATAGAACAGGGGTGACCAACATTTGTGCTCATAAGATATATTTTAAAAATGTATTGCTATCGACTTGTTGTCATAGGCGTAGTCTAAGTGGAGGGAGGTGTGAAATACATACTATTTTTATATATATCTACCTAGTAAAAAAATAATAATTATTTAACAAGCCAAAAAACTCATGTCCGGGGAAATTAAAGCAACATGAGTAAAATTAGCTACATTAAATCAAGATTAAAAATATTATTTTCAATAATGATACGACTTAATAGACTTCCCTTATCTTGAATTGAAAAAAAAAAATTAGAACAATAATAAAAAACTTGAAAATATTAACTTAATTTATTTCACTCGTTACTGACAGTTCTTGCCAGATTGGCCTCGCAATCTACCAAAATTGGCTTTGTGATCGACCGGTGGATCACAATTGATTTGTTGGTCACCCTGCTCTAGAGGAACTATCGACTACCTGGAATGCTTTTCTTGAAAAATTTAATTGTTTAAAAAAATTAGTGACTACTATATTATCAATTTTCTTCTCTATGTATGCATGTCAATCATTGTTTTCAGAAATAAATTTAATTAAAGACAGTTTGAGAAATAGAATGATAAATGAATCTAGTTCAGCATGTACATTATTAAAAGTGATAAAATATGAACTAGATATAAAACATTTGGCATCCAGTGTTCAACAGCAAAAATCTCATAAAATAATATTTATTTATGTTGATTTTATATGTTTATTTCCCAAATTTTGTTTTGCTTACTACTAATGTTTTACTATTACATTTTATTCAACTTGTGCTCTTCTAAGTAAATCTCCTTTACTTGTGTTTAGCTTATTTAGAAATTTTAATTATTATTTTATTTTATAAACTTTTAAAAAACTGCAATAATTAAGTTGTTTATATCTTGAATTAATAACTATATGGCACCCAATCATTCAATAAATATTTTTTAGAAATTTTTGGCTTGCGCATGTAAAAGGGTTCACCACCACTGTTCTAGGGAAATAAAAACATTTCTAAACCGTATTTTAAGATAAGGAATAAAACCTGTCATAGAAAATGTAAAAGCAGTTAAAAACACAAAAAGCTAAGAAATACTAAACAATTACAGGCGTACATTGAACCTGTACACTTCTTTGAAAGTTTTCTCAGGTAGAAAACCCATGGGATTAAACCATATTGGACTTTGGAAAGGCATTTCAGAAGGTCAAAGATCTGTTAACTTCGAACCAACTATTTATTCATTTGATAATAACTTGAATGTAACTTTGACAATTGAACATCAGAGTATGGAATTGGAACTGTATTTAACCATCCTTCCCATTATGATGATCATTCAATAGCTTGCATGGCAAGAACAACATAATGAGGAGAAAAAAATTACAGCCAGTTATAAAGAGGCATTAGCTATTATTTGTGCTGTTAAAAATTTCCATCAGTATCTTTACGGTTGTCCATACAAAATAATTACAGATCACTACCACTTTGGGGAATATTTTCTAATAAAAAGACATCTGAATACTTAGTCCACAAATGATATACTTGTATAATAGACAGTCTGCATTGATTATGAATTAGAACTTAATCCAGGAAATCAAATGAAGCTTGCAAAGATCCTTTTGCTTGTACCACAAGCAAAAGCAGAAGACAATTATAAATCATATTGATAACTGGGCAAATTGTAGCTATTGAACAAAAGTTGACTCTAGCTATCAAATACTACAGAAATGGATTAAAAATAGGTTGCCCAGCAATGGCCAGAAAGTCACAAATCTATGAATTTATGTGACAAGTTGTTAACAAATAAGAGTGCATTTTAGCTGTCTTTACAGTACTGTTATTATCTCAAGGTCATTGATGTATTGGAGTTATTGCATAATGGTCATCCTGGTATAGTGAAAGGCATTTGCTCATAGTTAAGTGTGGTGGCCTGGGATTAGTTCAGATATCGAATCTTACATTAAAGGGTGCATAGAGTGTCAGTTAAATAAATATTCCACTACACATTGACCATGAAAATCCAGTTAAAGGTCATATATTTTTAATAATGATTGATTGTGGTTTTAAATGTGCCAAATATAAAATGGCCAAAAATAGGAGTTTAGAAACGATTAAGCTATAAAAAGACATTCTCTATTCTACGATTAACTGAAACTTATATCTGATAGTGATACATGGTTTATTTCAGCTGCATTTGAAAACTTTTTAGCTGAATGGGGGGGGGGGGCATATTCAAGTTCCACTACATCATCTGGAATAAAAATGGAATAGCAAACAAAGCAGTATGACATTAATTTAAAGTAATACAGTTAATATGCATGACTGTGCCATAGTAACATTAATGGAGTGGAAAAAGTATTGTGTAATGGTCACAATTTTACATTTTCTCTATTTGTAATGCGATGCACTGTGACTTCTTTTTCGGAGTCAAGAATCTCTCAGCTTCTATGCCCAGAGAAACCTGTTAGCCACTTTTTATTGCATGCCCTAAGTTTTTCCCATTTTCTTCTCTATCCTGTTCCATCCCATTTCCACACATAATCTTTGCCAACTCCATGGCCTTTATATCTATATCCCCCTTTTTCCAAAACCCAGCATAAAAACCAAGAACCCACTTTCTGTATAATCACTTTGTTTATATTTATTTTTCAACAACTTCATTATTTGTACCCTTTTTACTTGCAGGCATTTACATTTAATTGACAGATGCCTATATTTTCCATCCCTTCCTTACACAACTTGCAGACTAAATCACCCACATTTCCATTTATGTGTATATTCCCTTGTTGCTAAAGATCCTGCTCAAGTCTTAAACAGTAAACTATCATAAATTTACTCGCACCCAATATTTTGTTTGCTTCTATATATATTTAAACTCTTTTTACTCTACATACTGGTTCTCCATCTCTCCAACTCTTTATTCTTTATTAATGCATCTATTCTTCTATCCCATTCCTTGCTACTATAATACTCAACAATTCTCCTAACCCAATTATCCTACCTTTTGTGTAAGTATACTGACATAAATTCTTTATTCAAATCTTCTGCATACTGTACTATCTTTCTCACCCATTTTGTTGCCCGCCCTTTACTCATAACCCAATTAAATACTATTTTGCTATTCTCTTATTATCCATAAACTTCAATCTATTGAACATTTTCCTTTTTGCATCTCTTATATAAAAACTTGACCATTCCATTTCTCCTTGAATTGCCTCCTTTACCATCCACACATTTGCATCTAATGCAGGTTGTTCTATTTCTCTTTGTACTTTTTCGAAGTGATCTAACACACCTTTACTAACTCAATGCATTGCTACCATATGTTAACCGTGCTACTGCCACTTCCATCCATGCAATTTGTTCTTTTATTTTAGCGTGTTTGTGTTCATTTTGTACATTTTCATCTAATAGTTTTGGGTCAGATTCATTTAAAGGTTTATCACATATTTTTGGTTCATTTTCTAACATTAAAAGCAATTGAGCCTGTTATCCATGGTTTCTTTTTGAATTTGTACTTCCTCAATTTTTTTTTTTTTTGCTCATCCAAAAATCATCCATTTTTGCCTTTTCAATTCCAACTGTTTTTGATTATCTATAAACCTCAATACTATTTGTTTTAGATTATCTTCAAATCTCCATTCCTCTGCTTTGGATTAATTTTTATACGTTTTTGATTATCATCTACAGTTTGGTTCATTTGCTTTTGATTCTTTTCCATAATATGATGTATTTGCTTTTGATTATGCTCCATTAATCTCAATTTCATTTCTCTAAATGTGTTAATCATCAGTATCTTTTCTAATTGTGATGATGTTGCAGTATTTTTGTACATTTGTATTTTTTTATTAATGTCTTTATGTCACATGGTCACCATCTCATGCTAGTACATAACTGTTAGCACAAGGTGGCACGAGTTTTTTTGCCTGTTTAATGTCTTTATGCTTTATTTGTTTGTATAAATCACTATCTAGATGGACATTGTCCATATCTGAAGTTTCTAAACTAGTTTCAAAAGTATTTGCTTCAAAATTTTTTCTGCTGCCTTTCATCCTCTTTATTTTCAGTCTCCATTTTAATAATCTTTAAAAAAATTTAAATGCATTAAACATATTGTATGCAATAACCACTAACAGTGCGCTAGATCGACTTCTGGAATATTCCGGAACACCATATATACTTGTATGTCTTCTTCACAGCACAACTTGCTTTCTTGTTGTTGGGTTGTTTTTTTTTTGTTTTACAATATAGAGAAAAAAAAATTGTCTGATCAATCATATCATTCATTTAACTTAGGCAAATAGGAGTTTATTATGGATACATTTGTGCCCACACCCGGGCAAACAAAAATTTACAATTAGTACAAGTTACTCCTGATGATTGAGGATTTACAAATCATATAACAATAATTTATTTACAAAATGTAATCATTAATTAATATGCAATTTATTTCATTAACAAAATCCTTTAACCTTTATACATCATAGTATCACTATATTCATAGATAATGTTGCATTTGCCATATCTTTAGCCCTGTCTTCAATAAACTTAAATATAATTCTATGCCTATATGAATTCATAAATATAACATTTCTTTGACTCGTATGCCTCCTAGTATTTGCACATACGTTATATATGGATAGACATCAACGCTATCTTTATTACAATAATCAAGGAGGTTGGCCTTGTATCCTAAACCTAATTTAATACAACTACACTTTTTACAGAGATAACTTGTTCTGAAATTGATCCCTAATTCATTAAACTGATAGGAATGTATTCTCTCATATGAATGCGAACATATGTGAACTATTAACAATTGAGCAAACAACTGCACATATATATATCTACATAAAATCCAATTTTCGGTAATCAAATATAAATTTAACTACGAACGATTGAGACTAATGGAAATAATTACATGTAAAGTACAGTTATTTAAGACTTATGCAATTTATATGTGTGTATTGCATTTACATGATTATCATTATTTCCTTACCCTTTTCTTAATAACTTATATAAAATTCATAAATTTTGTGTATATATGTGATATATATATACATCTGGGTCTCTTTTTACGCGGACTTATTTAACACGATTTTGACGTTACGCGATACGTGTTTCACCGGAAGTCTATTTCCGATAATGCGCTATTACTTTAAATAATAAATTTCGCGCACTTACATTATATTGAAAGTAATAGCACATTATTGGAATTCGACTTCCATCTTAGTAATTTCAATATTTTCAGTGCTTTATAATAGTAAGATTTTATGCAATAATGAAATTAAAATCATGATTTCCACATTTTATATATACACATATTAAATTTTACAAGATTATAATGTAAATTTGTTCAAACATTGTGCATGTTAATTTTGCATTTTAAATCACATTCTGTTTTTGCTTTTTAAAAAAGAACGTAATCAATTATTATTGTCTTATTAATGACACTAATCATTAACGTGCTCTTAAATTCCAACAAGAGCTAAATGGTTATATGTCTGGATATCGCGAGCTTCATAAACAATAAAATCATTGTCTCAAAGATTAATTACTAATTACATTGTCACCAGAAAATCATAATAATTAAAATGTGTATAAAAAAATGTAAATTACTGTACTGTAAATTATGCATAAAAATATATTATTTTGAATAAAATTAAATATTATAGTTAAAAAAAGTTTGTCTTGTATCAATTTTTTTCAAATTTGAAATTTTTTATTAATCATATTTTTATTTCCTTATTTTTTTTTTTTTTGCGCGAATTTTAAAGTAATTTTACGTTGGTGTTTGCTTTTACGCGAATTTTGAAAAATCACAGACCGCATCCCCCCTTTTTCAATGTAAGTTATGTCTATTTTTGCGCGTGTTTTCTGATGAACCTATCTATCGCGTAAAATGAGACCCAGGTTTATATTTAAAAGTACTTTTAACAAGTAAAGAGAAGTTATTATAAATTCATTTCCTTTTTTATTTTAAAACTAATAGCTTTCTTTAATATAATATCTGGATAACAATTTATAAATTCAGATTAATTAAAATAAAATACAAATCAAACTTTAATTATAAGACTCACCAAAACAAAGTAATTGTCATTTATTTCTTTTCTGTGACAAATATTAAAAGTCCATTTATTGTAATAATACAGTATTGTAATTTTAGCTATCATTTAAATAAGACTATTTCTTCATTTCAGCCAGAGTTATTCAAGACATCATTCAATTCAAAAGTGTTCCAGACCAGATTTAGCTAATTATTAGTAGCATCTCTCCTTTTTATTTACAAGGCATAGTGAAATCCTGGGATTGAATGAAGTAGTATTCCAATATAATTAAAAGAAAAGGACAAACTGATTTTATGTTGAAACTTAGTTTCTTTCTTGAACCTTATTTTAGTCCTTTTTTAAAAAAAAAAAAAAATCAAATTTGCATATCATTTTGCTTAGAAAAAGAAAAAAGTATATATTTTTTTTTAGTTTTTTTTTTTAGAAATGAAAAATGGATTGTTCATTTCAATAATAAAAGATCTATTCTGGTTCCTGGAGAGATTCACAACTATCCACTAAGAAAATCTCTCTATTCAATTGGAGAAAAGGTTTAGATATGTGATAATCTTCAGAAAGGTGGCTATTAAGGACTGTTGACTAAAATCGTTTTTAACCAAATAGAAAAAGCCAAAACTACCTCTAGAGTATGTACTTTATATTATACAAACTACATCTAGAGAAAATGGACAAACATTGCTTTGAACAAATAAGTTCTAATTATAAATCACTGGAAAGAAGTGATCAAGAAAAAACTGTGTTAACAATTTAAGATATAGGCTCAAAACTATCAGAAATTGAACAACAGAATATTCCAGAAGCCCTATGAGTTATGTAGAATTAAACATATTTTTTCAAAACGTTTTTTTTTTTAAATGAAGACAGCATTCTATAGTATTTTGATAAATTATAAATTGTTGTTTAGACAATAAAAAATAGTGGATCTTTGACATTTAAAAATTAAAGAAAAAACAATTTAGTTAATATATGTAAAACAACTCTTTAAATAGCCCACTTTACTGCAAGACAAAGGCCTTTGATAATCCCCAAACAAGATTAGTAAAGGAAAGGGCATTACTTAGGAGGCTTATAAGATGGTAGAACCTGAAGCATTTTATGCATTCTGACTAATAATACGTTTGTTAGCTATGGTCCAGTTTTTGAAAAGAAAAATTTTATTTAGAAAATAAAAACTTTCAATATTATTCATATCGTGCATGAAGCTGGATGTGCAATCACTGCACTTTAGGGTTAAATAGAATGTGCATTTTATCTTAAATTAAAAGCTTTACTTAAATCATGACATTAATTTTTTTTTATTTAGAAATATCAATAATATAATTTTAATACAAATCTTTTTTAAAAAAGATTAAAATTTATTTCTATATTTTCCAGAACTTTATGGAATCATATGAAAAGAAGAAATAAAAAACAAATTAATAAATATGCTGATACGTTTTAGATTGGGGGGGATTACTAAATGTTTGTTTTGTTATTGATAAAAATATTTAATAAGATTGTAAAAGGATTAAGTATAGCACTGTTATCTATTTAATAAAATAAAATTAATTTTTTTGATTATTACTGCATAAAGATTCTGTAGTCTTATAAAAATACATATTTTAAATAATTCATTATTAGTATTAACAATTTTGTTTTGTTTACAGAAAAAATTGTAAATAAATTAATATTTATAGTATTTTAATTTCAAAAACATATGGATAAATGGTGTATCATTCAGTTTTTATTGCATGTTTACTCAATTTTGAAAAATTGCTAATATAAACTCTTAACACATAAAAATGCCAACCCAACACTATTCCATTTAAATGTGTAAGTATATACTTATATGTAAATGTACAAGCATATATATATAACGCCTGTACTTTTATCTTTTCTTGCCCTCTTACTTACAATGAATTTATTATTTAATATTTTTTTCACTTTATATGATTACTTAATGAGTTTGGTTAAATTTTTGTGTGTATTTCAGGAGTAATGATTGTGATATTAGAATACAGCTTCCTAATGTGGCTAAAGAACATTGTCGACTAAATATCAATAAAATTGGAGAGGTATGTCTAATATATTAAAAGAATTTTTTTATGTGCAAAAATAATTTATTTTAAGTTTATCTTTTTATAATAGAAATTAAAATAGTGATAATGAATTGAATCAAGTCATGAAGTGATTTGTGTTACTGTGTCTTAGTGAAGCTCAGTGCCTCTATTGTCTTCTTAATCTAAGTCTTTGATCTAATTTCTTATAGGATATAAACATAATCAAATTTATTAAGTTAGACACTTTTTTTTTAAAGAGTAAGAGTGAAATCATGTATTATAGTAATTCATTCTTTAATTAAAATAATTTGGTATATTACTAAATGTTCATTTATTGCATTATCATATAGAAGAAATTTTGATTGATAAATTAAACAAGAATTACATTTTAAAAAAAAAGCATTTTTCTTATTGAGAATTAGCTTTGCCAGAAAATCATTTTAAAATCCATTTAAGTATAACAAAACAAACTAAGAATAGTACAAAATTATTAAAATATGGATTAAAGTGATGGTATTTTACCGGTAATAGTACGAATACTGAACCCTATCATCTTATGACGCTGTTTATCACAAAACGCACATCAATATACCGTTTTAGCAGCTTTAACTTACGGCTGACAGTACAATAGATGTTCTTTGGGCCGTAACAGACCGCCTGAGGGCGATATATTCTACGATTGTGTAACGAAATACTGCGCCCATTGCATTGCGACAGTATTCGTCAGGTGAATGCTCTTGAACTCTCGCTATGGTGTGATTTGATGATGGCTGTATTTGAAAGAGACGAAACTCTGCACAAAATCATTGTCGGAAATTCTTTAGAAAGTGTAATGGAATTAGTATTCCATATTAAGAATTGTCATGTTGTCACACACACTTCCCTACGCTTTTGAACTGCACACAACTTGAAAAGGTTCTTTTCAGCAGAGTTCAGATTTTGTGCGCAAATGCCCATTTACGCTTGAATCTGTGCGAGAACTGTCAAAGGTCGTCTGCAAGTTGTCTGAATTGGTCGAAGCTGAGTGAGTGAATTGCCGGCTGGCCACCCAAGTGGACGCACAATATTGTGTTTTCCCAGAAAGAGAAACTCCTGCAAGCGTACCTATATAGGTCTGTGTAAGAGAAGTTGTTGATTCGAAGGCTCCAAAATTCCATTACCTACAGCTTTGAGGCTTCCCTGTTATTTTATTTGCATGTTGCTTTTGGCTGCTGTTTTTTATGCCCTCGAAAATGGTGGTGTTTTTTTTTTACTTGTTTTACTTTACAACTTGTCCAAAGTTTTGTTTGTTTTTGATTCAATAAATTATTTTATGGGAAACTTGTTATTATTTTTGTTGTTCACATGATTATAAAGTAGGTAGGTAGTATTTTATTATACCAAAAAAAAAAGAAGTGTTTAAGAGTTGATTCTTGCTTCACCAAAAAAAAAAAAAATAATAGTAAAGAACTGTGTGGTAACATAATAAAATGTTCAAAAAGAAATCAGTAATTAAAAATCAAAACAAACTGTTTATGTCTTTTTTTTAAATTAAAGGCCAAAAAAATTAAGAAAGAACTTTTCGCTATCATATAAAGCTTTCTGTAGCATAAAGATTTGAAAGAAAAAAAACCTCGTAATAAATTAACAAAAAAAAAAAGACGACAATTCAAAATCAAAACAACCCCTCTCCTCTCCACCCTCTAAAAAACCAAGTGTTGGTTTATTCAAAAGTACCGAATTGTTGAAGTATTTCAGCAAATCAAAACATGAACCAAAAAAAAAAAAAGAAGATAAGTTAAAAGCAAACAACCAATCCCCCTCCACCATCTAAAAACAACAAAGTGTTTGTTACCGTATTTTTATGTAAACAAACCGACGGAGCATTAATCGATAATTTAAAAGCAAACCAACACTCCCTACACCATCTAAAAACAAAGTGTTTGTTTCTTAAAAAAACGAACCAAAAAAAAAAAAATCGTGTGAAAAAAAAAATTCGTTTACCGTAATATTATGTAAAAGAAACCTACAGCCAGTTAGTCGTTAATTTACAAACAAACCAACACCCCTAGACCATCTAAAAACAAAGTATTTGTTTATTAAAATAAAAAAAAAACTTTGGTGGTTTACAGTTGCCGACAGAAGAAATTAAAAACCGGTTGAAAAAAAAAAAACTTTTACCGTAATGTTATGTAATAAAAAAAACTTTGGTGGTTTACTATCACCGACGAAAAAATAATAAAAACTGGTTGGGAAAAAAAAAAAACTTTTACCATAATATTATGTAAACAAACAGACGGCCCATGAATTGGTATATTGATGTCAATTGGGCGAAAAAGAACGCCATCAGACGGTAGGGTTCAGTATTCATACTATTACCATTTTATCTAACAAAATTTAGGTTAACTAGCTCAAAAATATGATTTACTATGTATTGTTTGTATATGATTTGGCTGTATACATCATCATTATTTAAAATGCTTAACTAGTTATTTCTCTTTCTTAAATAGAGATGGTTTTTTTTTTTTGCTGATTTCAAAAATTTTATTATATAACTCAATTCAAAAGTTTAACCCAGTTAGTGAATGTCAATTTTGAAAACTTAATTCAACTGAAGATTTAAGGATCTAAAATTGATTTATTGCGTTTCTAATTTAAGAATTCATGTATAGACCATTGTATCACCATTAACGGATTCTGTTTTCCATAATTTAAAAAATTAGAAATTATTAAAAAGAAATTTTTTTATTGTACTGTCACTTTAGATGTTAGATATTTTTCAAAAACTATGTAAAAAGTATATATATAATTTCAATTATATATATTTAAAAATAAACTTAATTTCTTTAAAATATTTAGATGCTATTTTTTTTTTTTATCGAAAACTTACTTTTTAAAATATTTTTAATAACAATATTAAAATTGTTTAAATTTTTTTTTTTTTAATTTTATAATATTTAATGATTGTATTTTCTCTTGTTTATTGCATTCCTTGTATGTTATCTCTATGAGAACATATATTTTATTTTTTTGTTTTAAGTAAGCTGAAGTTATTGTTAAAATTCTAGGTAGTCGTCGAAGAGCCACCATATCCCACTGGATGGCGCCATTTTAGCGCTAAAACACATAAAAATGCCGTTTCCGCGGCCAACACATTCGAACCCGCGTTTTCTATAATACAACTTTTTTGTTGTGCTACAGATTGCAGGCCGCTATGTCGCGACGCGTATAGCATGTATGTCGCATTACAGCAAATGCATTTTCAGAATTCACACAGTTTATAAAATGGTTACGGCTTGGTGAGAGGGTGTATTTTTTTTGAATTGGATGGATATGTTGTTTTCATTGGATTTGTTTTTATTTTAAAGTATTGAAATGTTCAGATTTTGTAAAGTAATAATTAACAGACTTTTTACACCATAGTGTATTGAAGTTTTAAATGGTAAATGTTGACGAGATATATGTATAAAGTGAGTTGGAATTAGGTAACGCATCAAGTAACGTACTGTTCGTAACATTCCACGAGACAAAGAAGATTGTACCGTGTGTATATTTTTGAAATAAAAAAGAGCGTTAATACAAAAATATCCAGTAAGAAAAGTACAATTATACACTGTTTTTTTTAAATGTCATAAAAAGCATATATTATAAACACATCAGAAAGAAGACATTTTATATATATATATTTGTTGTTGTTTAAAAAAGTTTTAGTTTCTTTCTTTTTTCCGACGACTGTTAAACTTTGTTGAATATAGTTTACGTTTATTGTTATCATTTATTTTATAGATGTTAGTAAAAAAAAAATATTTACAAAAATACGATTTTGATATTTTTTATTTTAGCATTACAAACAACAGAACACTAACCCTAAATCTAACCGTAACACCTTTTAGTTTTAGTTGTTTTTTAATAAAAAATAGCAGTAATATCTGTTTGTCTGTAAAAAAAATGTAAAGCAAAGACTAAAAAAGTAATAAATAGCGATAACACAATAATTTCTGTTTCTCTGTAGAAATAAAATGTAAAAGGAAGACTAAGAATTTTTACTTTTTATTCCGATTATGAGTTTTTAAACAACAACAAAAAAAAAGTCGTAACCCCAGTAAAAAAATCTCCGATAGAAAATTGATTTTTCTAATAAAAAGCAAATTAAAAAAGACGAATCAAATTGTAATTTGTTTATTTTATTTTACATTTATTATTATCATTTAATTTGTATACATTAATAAAAAATAATATTTAAAATTAAATAATACTTAAAAAAGACGATTTTCTTTTGTTTTTATTTTCGCATTACAAAAAACACATCGAAATGATTATAATTAACGGCCCGGGAATGATCATATTTTATAATTTAAGCATGAAAACTGCGCCATCGAGTGGGATATAGTGGCTATTCGACGACAACCAAATTCTATCTTCAATCAGTCAAAAAATGTATGGTTTTATGCTGTGTTTTCCACCTACCAGATGTGTCCATATAGGACACATCAATAACCAAAGAAATAGAATGTACATATATATTACTGAATTTATAGCAAAAATTGTATTAAATGAATATATAAAAATAATATATTTAGCAACCAAACAATGCAAAGTGAAATAGATCTTGGTTTATGTTGAAACTACATTATATGAGAAATAAAAGAAAATATGAAAATAAACATTTTAACAAACACAGAGTTACAAAAAATAATCCATAAGAATGTAATAAATGATTATAATTCTGTTAAATGAAAATAGTCTATAAGAAATAAAATACAGATATGAGGCTAAAATCAAAATGAATAAGTTCTTGTTTCATATTTTGCATTGAAACATAATTCATGACAAAAAATTAAATGGAAGCAATTCTTAAGAAATAAAATTGCAAAAAGCAATCCATTTAGGGAAAAATATATGTGTCATAAAGTGTTCGTCTGCAATATCTTAAATTTCTTAAAATATAGACACATATTTTACATTTCATTATTTTAGTACTTTCATTTAACATCTTATTATAAATTCTATAATTTATATATTTTTTTGCTAACTAAATTATTTTCATTCATTTATTTAATATATTTCCTGTCGTTTTGTATATTTTATTCTTATTGATTTTTTTTTTTTTTGTGATGCACTGTGACTTCTCCTTTATTGGAGTCGGGAATCACTCAGCCACTATGCCCAGAGAAATCTGTTAGCCATCTTCCCTTTCGATTCCCCACCATTTTTCCCATATTCTGCTCCATCCCATTTCCACAACATAATCTTTGTCAACTCTATTGCCTTTATATCTAAATTCCCCTTATCTTTTCCTAAACCCAGCAAAAAAACCATGATCTCATTTCTGTATAATCACTTTGTTTATATTTATTCTCCCACAACTTCATTATTTGCATCCTTTCTGTTTGTAGGCATTTACATTCAACTAACAGATGTATAATATTTTCTATACATTCCTTACACAACTTGCAAATTAAATCACCCATATTTTTCCATTTATGTGCATATTCCCTTGTTTGCTAAAGATCATGTTAAAGCCTTAAATTAAGCAGTAAACTACTGTCCTTGCTATTATAAATTAATTCGTACCCAATATTCTGTTTACTTTTATATATATTTAAACTTTTTTTACTCCCCACGTTATTTCTCCAACTCCTTATTTTTTATTAATGCATCTCTTCTTCTATTCCATTCCTTGCCACTATAACACTCAACAATTCTAACACAATCATCCTACCTTTTCTATATGTATACTGACAAAATGTTTATCCAAATCTTCTGCATTCCATACTATCTTTCTCACCCATCTTGTTGCCTGTCCTTTACTTGTAACCCAATTAAAAACTAATCTGAGTAGTCTCTTATTATCCATAAACTGCAATCTACCGAACATTTTCATTTTGCTTTTTGCATCTCTCACATAAAAACTTGACCATCACATTTTTTGGCCTCCTTTGCCGTCCACACATTTGCATCTAATGCATGTCTTCTTACTTCTCTTTGTACTTTTTTCTAAGTAATCTAACATCTCTTTATTAACAACTAATGCATTGTTACCACATGTTAACCCTGCTACTGCCACTCCCTTCCATGCAATTCCAGCTATATCATATTTATTATATGAAGACACTTAATTTCTTTATCAGTCCCTTTTTTTTCTTTGTTTCATTTACCTTTTTTTTTCCCCCATTCAATCAAGCAATTTCTCTGATTACTTAAGACAATTCCCAAATAGTTATATCTATTCATTATATTTAACTTTATATCCCTCAATAAAAATTTGTTCTCTTCTCTTTCCCCAGCATTTATCATCATTACTTTTGATTTTCCTTCACTAAATTTAATTCCATCTTTTTACCCAACATGCACATATCTTCAGCATAACTTCCATGTCTTCCCTATTTCAGTGCACAAGAAGATATCATCAGCAAATAAAAGACCTGATAATGTATATACTCTCTTGCCACCTATTAATGATATTTCTACCCCTCTTCCTCGTCCTTCTATTGCTCTCCCCATTTCTCTCAAATATAACAAAATAGATGACATGGGACATTCTTGTTTTAGGCTCATTCCATTTTTAACTTTTAACTGATTCTATATTTTCTAATTGTTACATATCGTAATTATTTTCATACAATCTCTTAATAAGATCCGCTAAAGCTCCATTCATTCCCAAATTTACTAAACTTGCCCATATTCTATTTACTCTATGTCTATAAAAACCCATGTATAACTCTCTACCTGTATTCCTACTCATCTGTTAAGTTATGTGACTACAAATAAACTATCTCTATATGCATATCTGATAGAAAACCTTGCATTTCTCCCACTGTACTATTTTTTTCCAGTCACTTTGCGACCTAGCCACCATATGTGTGAAAACTATATAACATTGACGTTATTGCTGTCAGTCAATAATTGTTTAACTTTCTATTGTCTTTACTCTTTTCTTTAAATAGTAACCTTACTCTTGTATTATTCCAGCTATCTAAAATTTTCTCTTATTAAAACATGAAAATAGGTTTATTTTTGCCATATTTTCTTAAAATTCATTACCATTATCTCTACTGCCCATCCATCTAACCCTCTTGTCTTTCCACTTTTTTCCCTGCCTCATTCAATTTATTTTCTGTAAACCTAATATTTTCATTACAATATGCTTTCATGTTTGTTATCACTCTGTTCTTTACATGTAACATTTTTCTATATCCATTACATCCTTATTTAAGTAATTCTTCTCTAGAGATACAATATTCTCTCTGCATTTAGTGATATTCTTTCTCCCCTACATTCCTTCTTTTAATATACTTCCAAAATTTTTTATTCCTATCTCTTCCACTTTTATTAATATCCTCCAACAATTTACTATTTAATTTCTCTCTGTAATTATCTATTTTAGCCAACTTTTTTAAAAAAAAAAAACTTTCCATATGTTATGTCCAATGTTACACCTCTGGTGTGTAGATCACGCTATAAAATCAAAAATTCGATAAAGCACTTAAAATGTTAGAAGAGCTTAAGCACACAGCCCCCCTCCACCCTCTTTTTGTTTTGTCTCTCAGTTAAAAGTCCATTAATTTTTTTTAGGAAAAAAAATTATAATAAAAACTTAATTTTATTTATTTTTTCCTTTATATTGTAAACATTTTTAAAAATTCAAAAAAGATTTAATTAAATATTATGTTGTTTATTAACTGTTTATATTTTGGGCAATGCTAGATTCTTTATAAACGTGGAATAGAATATGTTATAATTTAATTACTCTATCCTTTCCAATTCCCTATGTGAATATCTTAACTATCTACATCCTTATATATTTGCTTAATTTTATAAAAAAATAAAACAACATAACTTACCTATCTTCTGAGAATGAATGCTTTTTGCCCATGATCAATTACTATCATAGTGGCTTATTCATAACTCCATTTAGGAATGATACAAAGAATGAACTTAATCCTATCATGACTGAATTTTCTGTTTGGTTCTCATATATATAATTTTTTTTTTTTTTTTGCTAAGTAAATGAAAGTCTTGAAAATCAACCATTGATTTTATTTATATAAATCTGAATTAATAAAATAATTGCTAGGGCAATATTTTCATTTTTTTATCTTTCCTGTTAATTATTAATTGAATTAACTAAAAACTTACTAAATAAAATTTAGGACTTTTAATTAAAATGCTAAAATTAAAAGATGAATTTCAATATACAATATTAATTTATTAATTAGTTTAAGGCTAGTAATATTTTCTTGACAATATCGTTTTTAATGATCATGTACTGTTTTTACTTAAAAGTAGTAGTTAATAATTGTTAGTATATATGAGATAGGAATTTAATATTGTACAAATATTTTTGATCAACACACATTTTTCAGCAATTAAGTATGTAATTTAGATGATATATAGAAACAACACTTTTAATCTAGGATATATAAAACAGTAAATACTAACTAATGTTGTAGTTTTGTCTATATAATATTTATCAGTAATATTGCAATTGTTATCTCTTCATATGAAATATAAAAATATTGATATACATCTGCATTCACATGAATGTTTATGTGACAGTAATGTAATATGTAATGATACTAAGTGTATAAAAGTGAAATCAGTAAAATCTATTGGATATTTTGGAATGATGATCGATGAAAACATGTCTTGAAAACATCGTACCATATATATATTTCTGAAGATAGCAAAATCTTAAAATAATGTTTTAAATTTCTGAGTCTTTTCATTTCATTATAACAAAATAATCTTATTTAGCACAATGTTTAAGTAATTAATTTCAACTGGGATTCTTAAATCTATGCTTACAGAATTTTTGTGATATATTTTATTTGGCACTTTATTACAAGTGACATTTTATGTAGATTATGTTTTTCAATACTATTTACTTTCTGGTAGTGATTTGTTTTTATTTGAATTATGCTTTGAGTATATTTTGTCTGTGCTAAATATTCGATAAAAACTGGTTGGAAAAAGTAATTCTACGATTTTCAACACTAACTTATTGGCAGAAGTAGATCCATCTAACATATTCTTTTGATTTTAGGAATAGAAGAATTAATATAATTCTTTTCCCACTTCCCCAATGTTGTTGCTTTCTTTTTAATAGAGAACTTTGCTTTTAGGAAATTCAGATAAGGGTAAAACTTATTTCTAGAGAGAGAACTTGATACAACTAGAAATTATTGTTATTGATAAGATTTCACTTATTTTCTAACATGTTCATTTGATAAATCCAACCCTAAATAAAATTACAAGAGTAATCTTAATTAGATAAAATAGCTGCTATATTTTTGACTGACATTCCATAATGCTCCATTTTGTATTGCATCTAAGTTTGGAAGTACCCATTCATTTCTATATCTAGTTCTACATTAATTACTTAATTAAATTTTATTTATTGTTTCAAGAATAAAATTATTTGAACTATTGATTTTGTACATGCATGTGAATGCATACACATACTAAACTGTAGTTATACATGTTTGTTTCTAAATGATTTATATATATACTGTACCAGTCAAAACATGTTGATCCATCTAACATGAGCTGGAACTCAAAAAAATGTACTTCAAACCCAGTCAAGCCTGAGATTTAGGTCAGGGACCAACCTGAATTCTAACCCATTCCCTAAGCCCCAGATCAAACACCTAATGAATATCATAATGATGGCACAAGAATTTATTCCAAAGTCAGGCCCACTAGCAGAGCGAAGAAGACAATGAGACTTACATATCACATCAATATGTAATTAAACCTGTTTCACATAAATTAGGAATTATATTACACATTTAACTTATTAATAGAGGGTTTGATCCCCATTCATGGATTTAATAGAAAGGCATATGTATGGATGAACGTGTAGAAGTGGAGATAAGGTAATTCGAAAACTCAAATAAGTTAGATAATAAAAAATAGTTTAATAATATGAATTAATTATATACATTAGTGTGTGCATGAATGAGCGGTCTACCAAGCGGTAGATAATTATATATTGAGATTCATGCTGACGATTCTCATATGCTCTTTTATTAACTAAATCGTATATATACATTAACACACATCTTTGGTGGGTACGATATTAAGATGCCAATCATTTATTAAAAAGATTAGATAATATTACTATTAACGCTTTGGTTTACGATTCTGAAACACGGTGACTAACATAATATTTCGGGGAGCGTTCCGGGTTCATTACATATATAAGAAAAACTATTTTCACACCACTGCGGTCATGAAAATAAGTAAAATACATTTGATAATTATATTTAATTATTTAACAAACTATTTCTTGATTCTTTTAATTAACAGCACTTGATCTTTTCCTTAGGTATATACTCTTAAATACAGAAATAATAGATTACGATGGTGGGATTGTATAATAAGATTGAAATAACATTATAAATTAGTAATATTCTGCATTTACATATATTTTTGAACAGAGTGCAATTTTAATGTTATAACATCAAAACTGGATCATGAAGCAAAAGAAACAATAAACTAAAAATGGCGGTACTGAGATAATGGCGAAGAAATCACAGATAAGGTTTTGCTTCTAGACGAAAACGAAATCTAAGCTCCCCATCTTAGGGCAGTGCTTGAAAAAAAGGTTAGGTATGGCATGGACGTCACCGACTTGCAGAGGTCTTTCATATGAAGGTCCCAGGAAGCTCAACTATCTACGAGACAGGACATAAGGAGAAATCTATGGGTTCAATCCTGTCACAAGAAGTACATATATATATTGTAACCTCTGCTCTTTTCACTTGTTCACTTTATTATATTTATAAATGCCCAGGCGCCAATTCTATACAAGATAGAATAAAATTTATAATTGTAAATTGCTCTATGGCTTAGCTCAGTTGAGGTTATAGGATATGGTCTTCATATAGGATGCAAATAAAAGTAATAAAACATTTATTAATAACAATTCTGTAACACTAATTTAATTATATGCCACATATTTATTTAATTATAAAACTATTGCAAAATTATCAATTATCATATTTAATATAAGATAGATAATGATGAGGATCGGGTATCTTTTTATCTACATCATCACCTATTCTAAGAAAAGTAGAATATATTATTAGCACTGTAATATGGTGATTTATCATCTCCAGGCAGATTAAATAAATTGACTTCTACTGGCAAATCTATATATTTTAGGACTATGCTATGTTAACCATATATGTATGTGTGTGGAAATGGAGAATCGAACGTATATAATCAAGCAATTCATTTGGGCTTTTAATTCATTAAAACATTTATTAAAAAAAAATAAAAGACAAAATAAATAATAATAATAAACAAAAAAAATATTATTTTATGCACCTTTCTAACCAATTATATTTCTTCTACAGTAAAACCAAAATTGACTAATATTTAATATACGAATCATATATTTTCGAACATGTGTGCTTTTATAATATCTTAAACATGATGTATTTTTAAAACATACTTTTTATTAGCTTATTTATAAAACTTGGATGATGTCATAAATCAATCATCTTTTATATATATTATAAAATTTATACAACACTTATCTGTTATAATCAGTGTATATCATCTAACACTAACTATACAAGAATAAAGAAAGTTAGGGAAAAACAATAACTAAACACTTATACTTATATACGTGAGGGTTAAATAATATCTCCAAACTCAATCTAAATAATCTAATCGTCCCTTGATCATTTCTACCTTCAACTTATAACAGACAAGGTTTTAATTCTTTATTTTTTTAAATAAACTTCATTAACAAATTGAAGCATAATAAATACAACATTTAAAAAAAAATAACAATTTATAGCATCACGCACACATCCAAATATATAATCACCTATAATATAATTTCTAGATCATATAAAATTATAGATTATCATATTATAATGATATGAAGTTACATAGTTTTGTTTTGTTTTTTTTTTAAAGAAAAAAAAAATTGGTTATATATTTATTATAAGTAATAACGAAAATACTTATCAATATCTCATCATTACATGTTAAGTTTTTGTAAACAAAATTGAAAGTTGAAAGAAATATGCATATCAGTTTTAAAGAAAACAGTAAATTATAACATAAAAAAAAAAGTCTATCCATTGTTAAAGCATAATTTGTTAAGAACGACAATAGTCTTTTTTTTTATCCTAGAATTCCGTTATAGGCGTAATAAATGACATTTGCATGCATTGGAATTATTTTGTTATATATGTGCGAATAGCAAAGTTATACAGTATAAAATTATCTTCTTGATATAAGATTAAATAGATAAACTTTTTCATTTTAAATTTTATTTTGTAGAACATTATTTAAATTGAAAATCAAGCGTTTAATTCTAGCGTCTAATAAGAAAATTTTAGCTAGCTTTATTTTACACAGTTTTGTTATTTTAATATTGTTTAGCTTTGGTAATACTTTAAAATAAATCATAATAATTTAGCTTACATATCATCCAGGCATTTTAAAAGTAGTGAATTTGGACCATCGTTTGACAGAGATTTGGAGGCTGGTATCCCTCTTGGGGGGGGTGTGTTTATCTCCTCGTTGTTATATCATTCCAGTAGTATAATAACAAAAATTCTCCACAGGTATATTATTAGAATCCTTGCGATGTTTTTTTATATTTGTTCTAATACTCTTAGAGAGTTATTAATTCTTTTAAGTTTTTTTTTTACATCTTTTTCCCTGGAACTTTTTTTTTTCTTCAAGTTTTCAACTCTATGTTTTTCTTCACTCACGCCCTCTGTGTTTTTTTTATTATTACAATCAACTTTGGAAGTGTGCCAGAATTTTACTTATAAAATTTTAACAATACAATGTTTGAATAGAATAAAACATAATAATAATAAAAAAATACTAAACATTAATTATTAATTTAGAAATGTTATTCACTTTTATACAAATAATCTTTATCATTTTTAAACATAAAATTATGAAAAATACATAATTAGTAAATAATAAATAAAATATAGTTAAGAAAATTGTAATTAATAATATATCTATGTATCTGCTTATTATGACATGTAAATTTTTCTACTACATACAAACATTCCTAATATTGGTCATCCTCCTCTTCTACTACCAAACATATATAATCCAAAACTCTACCAATCAGTACACCCAATTAAAGTTTTAATTTTTTTAAATCCTAATTTTAACTAGCAAATTACATCTCAATTCATTTTTCTCAGATAATTAACTTTAGCCATTGTTAGCACAAATGTGAACTTCCCACATTTCTTCCTGATGCCAACCTGGAAGGTCACAATATATATTCACAAAGATAAGCCAAATGTCAGTAACGCAGTAGGGATAAATGCCACTAATGACATGGAATAGGATTTACTGCTCTAAAATAAATGACCCCTTTGTTTTAATGCTATAATTTATACAAATAATATGCTATGCCGCGATATTATATGTAGAGAGAGGATTTCATTTAATAAAATATCCGTTAAGATTTGACTCCCTTCTTTTCTGCTATTTAAAATAATTCAATTTCACCTTCATGAATTTTGGTAATAACTGATAACATTTAAGCATTTGATATTATAAGAGTACGAAAAATAAAGTAAAAATTGCAGTTGTATAGAAAACAACTAATAGGTCACCCTTTCAGAATTTAAATAAATAACATTTTAAAAGATTCCAAAGCATTAATTATCTTGAATAATGGCATTACCCCGTGTAGAATTAATTGATTCTATTTGGAGTTGAACAAATAACAATTTTTATAATAAAAGCCAACATAAAATGTTGATTCGTAAAAACAATCTGGTGAGCATATTAACTAATCATACATTATATTTTAAGGGGACATTAATAACTTTAATTCACGATTTACTTAAAAAGGAAAAGATTTTTAGAAATTCAACTCGTCAGGTTGCTTGAGATTGATATATTAATAACTAAAACAGACATATAAAATCAAGTAATAAATACATATAAATAAATGACCGCACCAAAGTTAAAGAAAACTAGAGCATATGAGAGAGAATTAGATTTATAGAAGTTATTTGAGAGCAAATTACATTTGTACATAGTAGGAAGATACAAAGTTAAATTAGTCATGAAAAAAATCTTGATGAGATTAGTTAGGTTAGATTTACTTTCAGGAGTGGCTTGAAAATAATTTACCTTGCATTATTTTAAGAGTCCATTTTTCAAAGTCTGGTTCTGTACGGCATTTCAAGGATCCCTGTGAGTTTTTAGGTAACAGCAAGCTTCTGATCAGCATTCCAAAGTTCTCCGGTCGGGCTTTTACTTTATCCTTAGGCAGCAGGATGGTACGGCAGCGTATGATGATCTCTACGGCTTGAAAAGGTTATGGGCATTCTACTCAATCATCATTTTTTAAATTTTAAACCAGCGTGGCTTTTGTTCACAACACAGCTCTCAATAGTAGCTAATTTTTGGTGTTTAAAATCGGCCCATTTTATATCCCGCTCAAGTATTTGTGGAATGCTTTTAATTTCTAGCTCAAAATCTAATATTCGATCTTACATTTTCTTTGTCCATTGTTCTTGGAGATGCAATTGTTAGATAATGTTCCAAAAATATATTCAAATCTATTTCCAGATTGGAAATAGATTTGACAAAATAGTTTATAACAAAAGTAAAATCTTAATCTTATTCCCACTTTATTTTCAGTAAAACTTGAATTAAAAATTCCTTCCCAAGATTAAAACAATATTATGCTTTTATCTCTTTAATTATTTTTGGACAATTAACGGTTGCATCTTCTATTTTGGAGTTTACAAACTATACAATTTAATAGGAAAAAAAAAAAAACAATTTAGAAAGAAAAAGTTTTATAAATAACGTATAATAAAATATTTATAAAATCAATATTTTGTTAGTATGTTTGTGTCTGTAATATATATATCTGAGCCGCACCTATGTATTTTAATGTGGAAAAAAAAAATATTGAAAAGCTAAAATGTATAATTTTGAGTTGCGCTTCTCAGAAATATATATATACACATTAAAGGAGTGGGTTAGGACATAAAGGTTTGACTATAGGTTAATAGATGGAACCATGAAGCTCAATCTTGGGCTAAGATTGATTGCTTCAATACCATACATGATGATGTGCAGTGATAGTGTGGCTGATTTCAGAAATCTAGGTCCATGAATTAAAGTTCATTTCTGTCATTTTTAGTGCTTGGACTTCAATAAAAACTATTTTATTATTAATAATAATATATTTGGAAATTTTTTGAGAGTTTAAAATTATTACATAAAATGGTTTTATTATTTGATCATTAAATTACCCGTTTTTTAAATTTAATGCAAACAAATTAAATTTCCTATTACATAAAATGTATTTCTCTTTCTACATTTTTCACTATTGATATTACTATTCTAAGACCACCAAGACTAATACTTGGCCTTGACTGTTTTATTTGCTGAGTCTTAAATGTTTACTTCCAAGCTTATTCAGATCCTAAGTTGGAAAGCCATTTTTTAAATTATCTTTGTATCAGTTTGACTTCAATACAAGAGAAGGAAGAATGAACAAGAATATATATATATCATGGTTCTCTATCAAAGAAGGTATTGTTAATTTCCTGACATGCTTTTGTAATGTATTTTAATCCTTTTTGTCTCTGATTCAAATTTATGTTTAGGAGTAGTGAACCTACTGGATACTAAATAATTTTACTGGGATAAGCTATCAATCTCTTAAAGCACCATCCTATATTGAAATCAAATCAGCACAAACTGCCAATTCATAGAACAGGTAGTTGGGAACTAGACATTAACACGTTTTTAAACAATTTAATAAAATTAACTAATAAATTCAGAAAGATATGACAATATAATTCAAGTCTAACACTTATCTATAAAAAACAATTTCATTTAGCAAGTAAGATTAACTTGTTAACTCTTATTAGTCTTTACTTTAAGCATAATTATTTCCATTTTTAATGATTGAAATTAAAAAACAATATTTCATAGAAAAAGTTAAAAAATTTAAGACTAGCTGAAACCTTTCTCTTTTTAATGAAAATGGAAAGGATCCATAATCCTTTTTTTATATATAAAAATTTTGGAGGGAAAATGTAAAATAAGAAATGTTTCAACAAAAAAAAAAAACGTAAATTATTTATTAATGATTATTACGAATATTTTAAAAATTATTTGATAATGGAGTTATAAAAATGACACAAGTTGAATTTATTCATGATATCTTGTAATGGCTTCAAGTTTTTAGTTGATGTTTATAATGCTAATTTCTAAATTAACACATTTGTTTGATAGATAAACACAATTAAGTTAACCATTTAGAAATATAATTTTCATGTTAGTACACGCTGAATTTATTCATTTTCCAATATAATAATTTTTAGTTCAGATTAATGCAGACTGAGATAGTCATGCTTTTGAATGGAACACTAGCCTTTTTGCAATTTCTCTTGGGGCTATTTTATATTTTTTTATCTAAAGAACAGTCTACATAGTTAAATTTGGTGTTTTAGCTAACACTTAGCACATGGTCTTCTTCAAATTCATTTTAAAAACTTTTTTTTTTAAACTAGTGGTGAAATTATTTTTACTTGAGACTAAAAATTAACTTCTCACTGTTTTCTTCACAGCTGAACTGCTATTGCAGTTTTCTTCAACTGTGGAATCAAGAATGACTTGCTGACTTGATTAGATATTGAAGTCACCTGCATATCTTCTTTTTTTTTTTTGGAACCATCTTATTATCTATCAAATCACATATCTCAGAAATGACAGTATTAAATCTGACCAATAGATTCTATTTTTATAAAAAGGTTATTTTCCTCTCATTTTTTAACGAATTAAAAAAAAAAAATTCCAATTGTGCTCTATTTATTTAAAAAAAATTTTTCTTCTTAATTGCTCCAAAATAATATAATCCCTTAATTACACTTAGATTTGAAAAATATATTACAGTTTGTTTAAAGAGAGATGAAGAGGAGGGTAAAAAAATCAAAGTTAATTACATTCTTTATCAAAAATGTTAAAACCTTATTTTTTTCCTGTTCTTTTAAAAACTGGTAAATATTACTTAAAATTTTATTCATTCCTCTTATCATTATTGTTATTATATATATTTTAAATTAAAAACTAATAGATAAAATTACTGAAGGGAGAGAGAAAAATTATTTTACTCTTTTTCTTAGTTTTCTCTATTTTACAATTAATAAATTATAAATATTCATATTCTTAATATTTAAGCTGTTAGGAACATATCCTATTATCACTTAAGTTTGTAAATGTTATTCTGAAAAAAAAAAAACATGAGAAAAAATAATTATTCTCAATATATAAATAAAATTTCTTATGTTTATGTTGAAAGCACATACATTTTATTGTTTCTTTATTTTTTTCAAATTTGATATGCAATATTTTGCATAATAAAATATTTTTTGAGCCCAATGCTAATAATTTTAAAACATAATAAAAGTTGATACTGATTTAAAATCAGATCATTTAGACAGATCCTAATATTTTGATAACAAGTATTATGTTTTTTTAGAGAAAAAAGTTATTGGAAAATAATATTGCTGAGAGCATATTTAATAGTTATGAAAGTTGTACATTTTACTATTTAACGAATTTAAAATATCTAGGTTTTTTTTTTTTTCAAAAATAGTTCATAATTTTCTATATATATAAATGAATACATAAATGTTTTTAGGGTATTTTTTGGATGAATATATAAATGTAAAAAATTTGATAAAGTTTTGAGATTGTTTGTAATAGAAAAAGTGTTAATGTAAAGATAATTTTTTAGTATTTTTTAATGTTTTTGGATTTGTTTGGAATATGTGATATTTATTATTATATATTTTTATTTTTTTGTGTTCCTTGAAAAAGACTAAGTTCTAGTAAACTATTCACTGTACAGCCTGTGTTGGCGCTGTTTCTGTGTAAAAACACAATTATACCGCTTTCGCGGCCGAACCTACGGCTAATATACAAGTGATCATTAATATGCAAGTAGATCGTATGTAGTGGTTATAATACGCGGCCAATTCTTCCGCGTTCAATAACACTACGTCTACTAACAATACTATGATTGTATAGTTTGCCATTGATTTCATTGCGGGTTGAATTCCTATGCATATTGACAGAATTTGTATTATTGCTAGAATTTCAGATGAGTGTGGGAGCATTGTCATTTTTTTCAAATGTTTATTTGTTGATGTTTATGATTTTCTGTATTTCCCAGCTGAAAGATTTTTGCGAACTAGTAATTTTCAGCATATTATTGATATTTGTCAAAAAAAACTTTTTTGGCTAATTTTGGCTTTTTTGGGGGTCAAAAAAGACAAAAATAAAATTTCTCAAGCTCTCTGGCAGACGATTGGAGTTGTTTGCGGAAAAATACCGTTTCTGTCTTGACTCGGACGAGAGTTGAAATAGAACAAAATGTCTACCATGTTATTATATTTGTGGGATGTCCCAAACAGAGAAAGTGGGGCAGTTGCGTTTTTGTAAACCCAAAACATCCTGCCATTCGTTACAGTTGATTTAGTTCAGTCATATGTGGTTAATAAATTTATTTTCTGGAAAGAATTTGTATTTTGTTTGCGATTATTTTTATCTGTAAATCATGTAATTAACACCCAGAATGACAGTGTTAAAAAGGGGTGGCGTAGGTTGTTGGACATCTCTTGATTGATTGATTGACTTTTTTTGTTAAAAAAAAAAACTTCTTCTTTTGACATACCTATTCGTTCTGTTTAGAAGCAAAAAGAGGTTTTTTGTTGTTTTAAATCAATAAACAGCACGTTAAGTAGATTTTAAAAATGAACCCGAGCTAATTTTTGTTGTTAAAAAAGAATAAAAATACCGGACGTTTTATTTGTTATGAAAACAAAAAATCTTTAACAAACTTGTACGACTCTTCAAAAAGATAAATAAATAAATCCACAGAATGTAACAAAACCAGTTAACATACATATTTTATGTGTTAAAAAAACAATACCGCGATTGACTTTTTGGTTTTTGTTTTTGACGTTTTATTTGTTATTATTAAAAAAAAGCAAAAAAATCAAAACCCGCCGCCAAAAAAAAAACCCATATTTATAAATCTAAGAGAAAAAAGAAGTCCCGTTTTATTTATTATTATTAAAAAAAAAAAATCAAAACCCCATTTTATTTGTTATTATTAAAAAAAAAAAAAAAATCTAAACGCCGCCCCAAAAAAACCCCCCATATTTATAAATGTAAGATAAAATACCAAACAATTCTTTTCGTTTATAAGCAAATACGGACATCTGAGGCGGAGTTTGTCGGACAAGTTTGAATTATTTTTGCTAAATCAATCAACAGCAAACTCCCTCATTTTTAACATAATTCAAAAAGAAAGTGTTGATTCTAATTTTAAATAACAACAACAAAAAAAAAGAAAGTCGTATATGTAAAGCAAATTGTGTATATTTGAGATATTCCAAAAAAAATTTAAAACTGTCCCTTATACTTTGAAATGTATCGAATCCAAAACAAACAAAAAAGATGTCTGTAAAAAAGAAACAGTAGATTTAGAATGGAATCCCCCCCCCCCCCAATAAAGGCGTATGTCAAAAATTATGTACTTTTGAGATCCAAAAAAAAAGTCAAACTGTCCATTATAGTTTTAAATTTATCAAATGAAAACCAAAAAAAAAAAATAATTATGTCCAAAACAAACAACAACAATATATTAAATATTAAAAAAAAAAAATTACAGCCGTATGTCAAAATACGATCTATTAGATAAAAAAAAAATCTAGCGGCCCGGTAATGTTATAACGCTCTGTTTTTAACTAGAAACAGTGCCACCAAAGGCTTCACAGTTAATAGTTTACTAGAACCAAAGACTATTATAAAATAGTCGAAACATTGGTGTGTAATTTTATTTTTATAAAAAACAAGTTTTAAAAAGATGTTTGATATATTCATTTATATATATTTCACTATTTATTTGATTTTAAAAATAAATTAGTTAGCTTTTTCTTTTCTTATTGTTTCAGTGAACGCATGGATGAACACACATTCAGTAAAATATATATAAATGTGTCCCCTCAATTTATTAATAATTCATTTTTTAAAAAATTTGTTTAAATTGTAATATTAATTTGTATATGTGTACTATACTTATAAAAAAAAGCATTGTTATATATATGTGTGTGCATGTTGAAAAATACTATACATGTTCAATAAACACTACTTATTCTATTTTAATCAGTGTATCGACAAAACTAGAGTTTCATGCTATATACATTTGTATGCTAGGGGAGTGGGGGGGATGAAGCAAAATGTACTTGTTTACAATGCCATTGATATGATGGCCACACTACGTTTAACCCTTAATTTCATATTTTTTAATTGAACGGGTGACTATTTAATATCTTCTAATTATGTTTCTATTTTGCAAAAATCAAATTAGTTTGAATTTAGTTCATGTAGTTTAAATTTTGTCTCCTTTGCTGATTTAGCGGTATTATACTGCTTGTAGTCTAAACAGCTGTAAATTTTTTCTTTTTTTTCAAATGGCTACTTTTTTAGACAACTATTATAAAACTTATTGTAACTAATGCCAACAATAATAAAAAACAAATTTTATTATAATTTTAAGAAAGCAGTCAACTGAATGCAGTTAACAAAAATAATTTTATTCTTTCATTTTTGTGATTTTTATAGCTATATTTTTTTAATACAAACATTTTGATATAGATTTTAAATAATGCTTATAGTAAACTTATAAAAATCAAATTTATAACAATATTTATATAAAACAAATACTCTTCTTAGGAGCACATAACACTTGTAATCTGTAAATGGCTAAACCGTTTTATAACCATTGTAGATTAAAAATTCTCATATTAATAAAAGTTCATATTTGAGAAATTTCTAATATTTTTAAGCAAAAAGATACTATCAGATTTTAGTCTTCATAGTAGAATTGTATCATCATTAGATATCTTGAACTTCAATATAGAAAAGTATTACAATGATGTTAAATATTTTTATCCTATTTAATTTTGTTGCATTGTAAAGAAAATTAGTAATGCAAAAGTAAGTTGTTTACTTGTCTTTGACTTTAGTAATAGTGGATGTATTATATTTGTAATTAGTAAGCCTTACTTATAAATAAATAATGTTTTGGTCACTTAACTGTAGTTTTTAATGTAATTAATGCCTTGTTAATAATTCAGAGTAATAAAAGTGAACAGATAATTAATAAATACAGGAAAACTAGTGCTACTAATCCATTACGGGTTGTAGATTAAAATAATTCAATAATTATTCAAAGTACAATTTAGATTTTATAATTCAAAACATTCCCTATTCATTATTTAAAAAATGTGTATATATAATTTAATATCACTAATATATTGTTTAAAAAAACCAGAATTAATATTAAGTATTATGATTAAATGTTTGTAATTCTTTTATAGTTACATTACTTAATAATCTTTTAATTTTTTAAATAAATGAAGTTGAAAATATCTTTAGAATTATTGTTCAGGTTTTAAAAATCTTAAAAATATATTAAGAAATATCACTTTCTTTGATTGACATATGTTTTGTATAAAGTTTACGTCTCAATTCAAAGTACTACTAACTCTACAAAAAAAAAAAAAACTCTTCTATGATCCCTGCCATCCATTTGTACCCATGATGTATATTTATGTGACGTAATTACATCTTTGTGAGTCTTCATTAGTCTTGGAAAAGTTTACAATCTTTTTCTTTTTATTTAATATAATAAATACTGAAACTAAGGGTAACAGATGAAAATAATGTACATTATGAATATATGCAAATACGCTTATAGTCAAATGATGTGGAAACTATAGAAAAATATTTCATTATATATGTTTAAAAATAGTATATTTTATTTGGTTGATAATTTTTTTTTTTGTTTGATAAAGTAATGTGATAAAACTTTAAAAATTCTATTCAAATTTTGAAACCTTTGCATAAGTATAATTATCCTCTTTATATGATGACATATCTTTTATCAGTATTCTTGTAATTTTTATCTTATGATGTTAACATTGCCTATTTTATTGTAAGATATCTATGCCAAATGTTTCTAGAGATTATTAGGGATTAACTATTATTCTTCATATCTTCTGATCAAGTATATCCAACACTTTCTCAGAGCAGATTTATTGGATTTATGCAAATGTTAAATTTTTTGCAAGGTGTCATATTAGATTCTGTAAGCAAAATTTAATTTTCATTTAATTCTACCTTTTTTAAAACTGTATGATAGACAGAAACTCTTAATGAATTGTGCATTATTGTCATTCTGTTTTTGTATGTAGAAAATTATAATTTTTCTATATGCAATTTGGATACTTTCATATTAGTTTCGGCAGTGAAATTTTAGTCTTTATTAATGTCATTATGGTTGTCTGTGATTGCTAAATATTTGATGCGTTTAAATAAGTAAGTAAATTTAACTTTCAAAAATAAGCTGTTGAAGATCTCTCTTTATGTGTATATATAAACACGAGCGCATTAGTGTGTGTGTGAATTTGCTTTTACTAAAGATATATCTTATTAAGTACCAATAAAAAAGACAGCTGGGCTAAAATAAAAATAAAGTTATACTTGTCATTTTATCTTGTTCATATGTAGATATTGAAACATACAAGTAAACAAAAGCCAGTAGTAGCTAAAAATTAATAAAAAAATATATACTAGATATAAAAATACTCTAGAGATCTTCAACAATTTATCTTTGAAAGTTAAATTTACTTAATTAAATAAAATGTATTATCAAATATTTAGCAATAGTAGATAATCATAATGATTTTAATGAAGACTAAAATTTCACTGCCCAAGCTAATACATAAGTATCGATAATAAAGTAACATTTTGATATTAGATTCTTTTAGCGTTCTGGATTATGGAGTATATTTTTAATATGAATTGATTTTGCCAATTATTTTATTTATTTATTTTTTGTTTTATTGTTATTGTTTTTAATTTGAAATATTTTGACATTCTGATAATCATAATCAATAATTTGCTCTTTAAAAACTCTTGATAAATTAATAGTAGAAATAATTCAAATTAAAAGCATCTAAAAAATATAAGCTATCTGCATTACTTTTTTTAAGAAACATTCAGTTGTTTTATTCACTATTTTATAAATCTTGTATCCTTCATATTTAATCTGATATGCATCATAAAAGACTTGAATAAAATAATGCAATTTATTTTTAAAATATATATAATGTAGCTCGATATAGAATATATAATAAAAAAAAATTTTGAGATGCAAATTTGAATGAAGATAGAAAGATAATGTTGGTAAATAAGATTCAAAATATCATGTAGTTAAAAAAAAATATGAATTGAAAAAATTAAAAAGACAATTAGGATCAATTATGTTTCTAGAGATAAAGGAGTAATAACTATAAAGTTTGTGGAAAACAAAATAATTGACTTTTTAAAAAAAAGTGATAGTCAATTTTAAATAGATAGATAATATAGTTAATGACTGTTTGATGAATGGAACAAGAAATAAAAGATACAGAAGAGCAAGAAGTAATAAGATAGAGAAAAAAATAGTATAATAAGATGTATGGAATCTGTCTGTCATGGAAAAGGTGGTTAATAATAGCAATCATGTCTTGTATATACACAATTTTGTTACTCTTTTTTTTTTTTGGCTACATGCTGCATTTCATCTTTGTATACTTCATCATCTTGATTCGAATTGAGGCTATTATTTTTAGTATGCTACAGTGACTTTATTTGGTTTCATTGGCACTTTTTGTAAGTAGATTTTTCTGTGCACATTTATGGGAATGAGAATTAAATTGAATAACTATATTTTGACTTAATTTAAATAAATACAAAATTTTTAATGCACACATAAAAATGTAATAGCATATGCTTATAAAATGTAACATTTTTCTTAAAAAAATTTTATTTTATCATTGCAGATTTTTTTGACTAATTTAACTACAGAAAATCCCACTATTTTAAACAATACATCACTTTCAGCAGAAAAACCGGTTAAGCTTCATCACAAAGATCTCTTTACTATCATTGATCGTTCATTTCGCCTTGAATTTCCTGATGGCTCACCACAGTGTGAAGAAGCTTTGGAAGTAGTTCATACTACATCACCTAAGTTACCAGATAAGCAGCTGACTTCCAAATCTGCAGATAATTCTCCTGTGAAAATTGCAACTCCCAAATTAAAACCACCTATTCTAAGCAGCAAATCTTCTGAAATCAAGCGATCTCCAGGGCGGCCATCAAAATCTCCTGAAGTGCAGAAAAGGAGTCCGTCAGCAGAAAATGGACCATTTGAACATTCAAATAAAATATCTAATAAAACAGAAGGTTTGTAATTTCATGTATTTTATTTAACGGTTATATATATATAAGTGGCAGTGTATATGAAATAGAACCATTACATCTGCTATCAAAATCTATGGATTGACTAATAAGCAGTTTGAAAAAAATATTGAATGAAAAAATTAGAAATTCATAAATTTCAGGTCTATTCTTTGTACAGCAGCCATTTTATTGTCTCATGCAGTTGGCCACATTTTTGCAATGATAATCATTTGCATTCTATCTTGCTGCTATAAGTTAGAAAATAAAAGTTTCATCTTAAATAACACCAACGTTTAAATTTAATGATGACAGCAATTTTATCAAGCTTAAAAAAAAAGGCTGTAAAAGATCTTAATTTTATATGATAAAATAAAAATTAAATACTTTTATTTAACTTAGAAATTCTATTTATTTATTTGTGATTTTTAATCTTTTTTTCAAATTCAACGACTGCAATATTTCAGATTTGTCCAGTCTAACAGTATTGGCAGGCTAGATTTCAAACCGCATTGGTTTTAGTTCAATAATTTTTCAGTAATACACAATAGATAGCTGTATATTTTTTAAAAAATACATTTTCTTTGAATTCCATGATTAATTTACTAAAAAACAGTTAATTAAAATAGAAAAAGTAATGGATAAAATTGTACTTTCTCTTGATTGTTTAATTAAAACTTGATTTTTTTTTTAAAATGCTATCTTCATAAACATAAAATCTTTTAAACAATTTTTAATTCATAGGAATTTCATTTCAAATACTGGAAATATGGTAATATTGTTTAGATTCTCAGTTTTTAAATTTGTATATGTTATAAAAAGTTGCAAAATATCTGAATTCTAAAAAAATAATACATAAAAAATTCTTTTATTTCATTTAATGAATAATGCACTAAAAATCAAAAAATTATTTTTTAGTGATAGAATTAATTAATTTACAGGTGCTTCACAATTTTTATTTCAAATTACATATAACAATCAAAATTGTGGTTGGAAATTAAAATATATTGTGATTTTTAGTGACATAATAAGTGTTTAAAACTTGTCTGAATTGCTATATTATTAACTTTGCACTTTGAGGCCAATTAAGCAAAATTTTACATTTCTAATTTACAATGCAAACACTTGTGATTGCAACATCATTAAAAAATAGCTGCTGCTATCTATACTAGTAAGTATATGTGAAACTTGTATATTTTTAACATTGCATAGATATTATATCTTTTGCATTTAATTATAAGAAGAATGAATAAGAAGGATAGGAAGTTGTTTTTTTTTTGAAAGGATTGAGTGAACTGCACACCTAGATTTAAATACAATACATGTGTTAATGTGCTTTCTTAATTTACTACTGTACTATTTTTTCATTACTGCTTTTTTGTTGATTTAATGTGTACAATTTTTTGAATTAAATTGTATCATAGGTATATATTGCAATGGAAATACTTGTTTAATTTGTAAGGTCATTTATGATCTCACTTTGCTAAACTGAGTTTAGCAAAATAGGATATTGTAATATGTTTGTGTGGGTGGGTGGAGGTTAGTTGCCGTCCATATATATGTTTCCAGTATCCACATTATGTTGGATTCTATAAAATAAAATAAAACTTCGTTTGTGTTTTGAAATGTAATAAATGGCCTAACCATTTTGTACCATTATTATCACAAGTTTTATTTATTTATTTTTTTTCCGTGTGTCATAGCATCGGCCAGGACGCGAACCCACAACCGTCTGCAACCAACTACTTGCTTGCATGGCCGCTGCGATACCTCTCGGCTAACAATGCAAGACACAAGTTTTATTTTTTAGAAACATTATAGTGAAATTTGGTTACTTGTAACATATACAAGGCAAACTGATTAATTACACGCATAATTTTAGTATTTTGGTCACTTAATATTGAAATGTGAGAACGGGTTATCATTAGTGTTATCAAGATTTTGGAAAGTAAAAGAAATATGAGTTAAAATATTATTTAATTAACTAACAGTATAATAATAATTGATACATTAAGTTGATTATTTATTATTTACTATCCAAATGCCAACGATACGAATAGGCTTGTCATTTTAAAAAACAGATCATAATAGGATAAGCTTAATCTAAAGACTTCGTTAATAATTTAAGTTATATGGAATAGCAATTGTAATGATATTCATATATAACATTTGTCATTATAATGAATAAATATTGCCTTGCATAATTTAACGCAGTGGTAGTATAGACAGTGGAATTCAAGGTTCATTAATTATGGTTTAGTTCTGCCATTTTCAAGCTCATACTTTTCATGAACTCCTACACAATAAACTGTTGACTTACTATTATTTTTAAAAATTATATCAGACTTCTACATATTGCGAGATATTTAAAGTAGGGAGAAAAAATTAAAAGGTAATTGATATTTACTTTATCAATCAACACATTGAAATATGAATTGGAAGATATATAATACATTTGATGGTATATGTATCAACATAGAGAAGGCAATCTTTATAAACTAATTCAAGAAAGGTTTTCTTAGATAAGTATCATACTAATATAAAATGTAAAACTGCACAATTTGTTTGCATGAGCTTATTACTTAATGACTGCTATCTTTTGCTCTTCAAAACTTAACCTTAACAATCTCACTGCACTATCCCAACTAGTTAAAAAACTCAATAATTTTTCTTTTTATACTCAAAACTTTATAAAACAATCAGATTTTTTAAAAAAAAAAATAAATAAATATTTACAAATGTATTACATCAAATTTTATAACAATGGAGATAAATTAATTTAAGATAGAGCTAAATGTTAAGAGTTCACCAAAATCCTGTGTTGAAAACATGATTGCAAATAAAATTAATTTATTTTCTTTTAAAATATAAAATCCATAAATTTATGTATTAAAAGAAAATTGCTAAATTAATTCATCACATGAGGCAGGATTGTCTCAGTATATACATATTTTCGTTTTTTACATATACTGAGACTCCCAGCCTGAATCTAGAAAATTAATGGCAATAAATAATTATTAAAAAAAAGTAGAAAATAAAATTACTAGCCAGATTATTTCATTAATTTCTTTGATATAATCAATTTATTAAAACTCATGGCAAATACAATAATTGTAAAATATTAAAGCACAACTTTGCCTAAACTATAAATGTTGAGCATAATTGTGTAATGAACAACAATGTATCATAGTGAGTCAATGTAAATATGCACAGCCACCAGCAATATATTCATTTATTAAAAGGGGGGGGGGGTGTCTATAAATAATAAATTTATTATTTCAAAAAATGTCATTTTAATCTTTTATTTTTAAAAAATAATATGTAAATGAAATGACAATAAAAATGTATACATTGTTGTTTGCAATAATTGATTTTAGTACAAAAAAGATTGTGAAACTTGCATTCATTTTAACATGGAACTGCAGAGAAAAATGAGAAAGTGTTAACAAAAGTTTCATTCTTTTTTAAAAAAAAAATATTTTAGGTTCTCGTCGATGAGCAACCATATCCCACTGGATGGTGCAGTTATCATGCTAAAACTATAAAATATGATCATTCACGGGCCATTAATTATAATCATTTTGATGTGTTTTTTGTAATGCGAAAATAAAAACAAAAGAAAATCGTCTTTTTTAAATATTATTTAATTTTAAATATTATTTTTTATTAACGTATACAAATTAAATGATAATAATAAATGTAAAATAAAATAAACAAATTACAATTTGATTCGTCTTTTTTAATTTTCTTTTTATTAGAAAAATCAATTTTCTATCGGAGATTTTTTTACTGGGGTTACGGCTTTTTTTTTTTTTTGTTGTTTACCGCTATTTTTTATTTCAAATAGAATCACAACTAAAAGTAAAAGTTGTTACGGTTAGTTTTAGGGTTAGTTTAGGGTTAGGTTTACGGTTAAAATAAAAAATATCAAAATCGTATTTTTGTAAATATTTTTTTTTACTAACATCTATAAAATAAATGATAACAATAAACGTAAACTATATTCAACAAAGTATAACAGTAGTCGGAGAAAAGAAAGAAACTAAAACTTTTTTAAACAACGACAAATATATATATATAAAATGTTTATAATATATGCTTTTTATGACATTTAAAAAAACAGTGTACAATTGTACTTTTCTTACTGGATATTTTTGTGTTAACGCTCTTTTTTATTTCAAAAATATACACACTCGTGGAAATGTTACGAACAGTACGTTACTTGACGCGTTACCTAATTCCAATTCACTTTATACATATATCTCGTCAACATTTACTACTTAAAACTTCAATACACTACGGTGTAAAAAGTCTGTTAATTATTACTTTACAAAATCTGAACATTTCAATACTTTAAAATAAAAAAAAATCCAATGAAAATAACATTTCCATCCAATTAAAAAAAACACACCCTCTCCCCAAGCCGTAACCTTTTTATAAACTGTGCGAATTGGGAAAATGTATTTGCTGCGTAAACATACATGCTGTACTGCGACGCGACATAGTGGCCTGCAATCTGTAGTACAACATAAAAGTTTGTATTGTAGAAAACGCGGATTCGAATGTGTCGGCCGCAGAAACGGCATTTTTATGTGTTTTAGCGCGAAAAGAGCGCCATCCAGTGGGATATGTTGGTTCATCGACGACAACTATATTTTACATCATGGGTGGTTTAAGAAATAGCAATGAGAAATTTGAGAAAAGATACTTCTTTCTTCTGACTAATCTACAAATGTTCAACCGCCAATGCAATTATTAAAAAAAAAACAATAACGAACTTGGATTAAAGCAATGTAATTTTCGACTGGTAATATTGATGTATCATTTACTGATTATGGTAGTCCCAAAGAATGAAGAAAATTGTCAGATAAAGAAAAAAAATGATTCCATAAACAATACAAATATTTTATAAAAGGGCTAAAAACTTTCTGTTAATTTTATTTATGGTAATTACAACTAAAAAACAAAATGAACAAATAGATTTAATTGTCACATATATGTTGCTTGAACAGTTAGAAGGAAACATTATTTTATTAATTTTTACCTGTAAATCAAATTTAAATTTTATTAAAATTGGGCAGTGATATTTTTATTATCACAACTTTTGAATTAATGAAAAAAATAATTTATCATTTATTAGACATATGGGACTAAACTTAGCATATTCAAAACAATATTTTTTTAAGTATATGATATGTATAATATGCTTGTCATGTTAATATTATGAGCAGATGTGTCTGCATTTGTCTTATATATGAAGCAAAGCACAGATATCAATGAAAATATTTTATTCCACAATGCTAATCTTTTAAAGGGGGAATATTTAAGCAACGAATGGTCTGAAATATTCTGTTAATATATTTTCCCAAATTCATGAATGAAAAATATTCACAAGGATATATCAATGTACAGCACAACCTGAATGAGGAATAATTGGGGGAGAGTACACGTTAGCATAGTTGACCATATCTTAGAGTAAATTTGATGCGTTTGAATCTGAGACAGTTAATAAGTGATTTTTTGATTTACAAAAAATTATTCGAAACTTAATTTTATTTTTTTTTTGAGAATAGTAGAAAGCATTAAAAGAATCTTAAAAGTTTTCTATGGAGTACTGTAAAATGCAGATTTTTGTACTGTATATCTATCGGGTATATAGTTATTGATTAATTGTTTTTTCTGCTACATTACTTATACACCTGGGTCTTATTTTATGCGGTAGATAGGTTCCACAGAAAACCCGCATTAAAAAAATTGCACAAAAATAGACTTAATTTACCTTGAAAAAATGGGGGATAGAGTCTAATTTTCAGAATTCGCATAAAAGCAAAGCAAGAAGGAAAAATTACTTTAAAATTAGCATTAAAAAAATAAGGAAATAAAGTATGATTAATAAAAAATATCAAATATTTGAAAAAAATTGGTACAAGACAAACTTTTTTTTATTAACTACAGTATTTAATTTGACATTTTTTCATGCGTATTTTAATATTTATCGCTATTTTCGAATGTGCGGTTCATTTGTAAACTGGTAAGAAATCAGATTCGTTGATGTGATGTGATGTAGCTTCTTCGTGAACGAAGTCAAAAATCTCTCAGCAATTATGCCCAGAGAAACTTGTTAGCCACTTTATTTTCCATTCAGAAACTAATTTTTACTATATTCTGCTCCATCCCATTTACTCAACTAGTGCCAATTTCAGTCTTGTGCTGGGTTAATGGTTTTCTGTTGACAACTGATTTTTACATATTCACATTTTGTTTTATATTAAAAAAATGAGGATTGCAATCAAAACAAAAAGATTATACATTATCATTAAAAATATTATTTTCAGTTTATAAAATCAATAAAATCTTCGTTATTTATTTTAAAAATCTACATTATTTATTTCTATTATACCTAACAAAATACATTTTAAAAGTTTAAAATTTTTGAATATTTATTGCGATATTTTTATATGTAAATATAAATCTATTATTATTATTTACTCATTAGTATAAGTAGGTTATTTATTCTAAATATAGCTTCAGGCCATTTTCACGTTAGCTGCTAATATAATGTTATATTTTTGAAAAAAAAAGTATTTCAAGTCAAAATAAGTTATTAATAATTTAAATTTCTTGATATCTAATAAATATAGTGAAATATGAAAAATATTAAGAAGAAACATGAATCGCATGACTTCAAAATCGCATTAAAATAATCCGCATAAAACGAGACCCAGGTTTATTTGTAAATAAATTCATTGTGTTATTTACTTGGTGTTTCTAATTTCATTTTACTTATTCGTTTATTCATATATTATCTTATTTTAGGGTTGATAAAGCTCATTAGAAGCAATCATTATAGTAGTTCTACAATTTATCACGGTTCTACTAATTCTATTAATATTTGGTCTTAATATTGATATTTCCAATGTGTTAGCCATCATGGATTAAATGCTAGAGATTGAATTATTTTGCAAGGCATATAATAGATAGATATCCTGATTTCATCAAAATTGGAAATAATGAAATCCAATATGCTGTTCTTTTATATAAATTATAACAATACAAATTATATACAACAGCTAATATATATATATTAATCATACATAAAAAGCCTTTTTCTGCACGTGGTTTTATACCCTTTTTAAATGTTAAGCATCTATTTTAACGCTAACCAATTATTACAGATAGTAACACTATCTAGTAATCCATAATGGAAGTAAAATAACAACAATAACAAAATAAAAACATCAGTAAAATAGAATAAAATCCTCATATAGAGATCCAATATAACTTCAAAGAATTGACTATATACATAACAGTATAAATAATAAATAATACATATATTATACAACTTTATATATATTATTTTATATAATTTTCTGTTCATTTTTAATTGAGACCAGTTGTAAACTAAATTTATTGATGTTTTGTATATATTCCTGCAATTATTTAAGTTATTTTTATTGTAATATGTTTCATATATTTGTCTTCTTTTTGGATCTTTAATATAATTTTTAAAAGGTTTGGTTAATTATAAATTAAGAGGTGATATAAAATACAAAAAAGGAATTGTATATGAAATTAACTGTGATCTTTGCAGTATGATTTACTAAGGTCATACAGGGAAACACACATGATAAGTCTGATTTATACATTCATTACTTAACATATGGTCATAAAATAGATGCTACAAAAAATATGTAACCCTTAAATTAGATTAAAGATACAAAAAGAAGACAAATATTTGAATCATATTACATTAAACATAACTTAAATAATTGTATGAATATATGTAAACGTTAATACATTTAATTAACAACTGGCCAATTAAAAATGAATGAAAATCATATCATCATCATCAACCATTATCAATCCAGTGCAAGATGAAGATCTCTCCAAGTTCAATCCATCTTTTCCTATCTTTAGCTTCTCTTCTCCACATCACCCCTGCAAACTTTCTTATTTCATCCATCCATCTCACATGAGGTCTTTTTCTGGGTCTTTTACAATCTCTTGGAATCTGGTTTAAAATTTCAATTGTCCATCTATTATCATCTCTTCTAGCAATATGTCCAGCCCAATTCCACTTCAGTCTTTTAATTTTTTCAATGAGGTCAGTAACACCTGTTTGTTCTCTTACTCATACATTGTGTTTTCGATCTCTTCTTGGTACTCCCAATATGCATCTCTCCATACTTCTTTGAGTGGTCTGAAGTCTCTGTATTGCTCTTCTATTAAGTGTCCAAGTCTCAAATCCATAAGTAAGAACTGGCAAAACACATTTATTAAAAAATCTTCCTTTTCAAACACATAGGTATATTTTCTTTTAGTATCAAGTTATTTCTACCAAAAGCACTCCAACCAAATTTAATTCTATGATTAAAGTTGTATAATAAATGTATTATTTATTATGTATATTATGCTATGTAATCAATTTTTGAAGTTATATTGGATCTCTATTTGAAAGTTTTATTCTATTTTACTGATGTTTTATTTTTTTACTATTGTTATTTTACTTCCATTATGAATCATTAGATGATGTTACTGTCTGTAATAGTTAGTTAAAATAGAGATTAACATTTGAAAAGGGCATGAAACAAATGTGCCAAAAAAGGCTTTTTATGTATGATTTTTTATTTGTTAGAATATCCTGATTTGCATAACTCAAGGATTAGAAATATTTGTAAGTTTGGATAAATAAATTGTTGACTTCTTTACTCATGTTCAAATATAGCCATTGTTCTCTTTTATATTATCATCTGCATATATTAAATTGATTGATCTTCTCGGATCCTGTTTTCCAGCTACCTTTACATAAATCGGTTACTCTTATATAGTTCTCCGATAAAGTATACCAGCCTGTCAACCTACAAAAATTGGCACTGATATGTGGCTTGAGAAAATATGACAAGTTATATAATTTGGACATTCAAATATGAAGTTTCAACAAAGTATACCCACCTGATACTTACATAATTTGCCATTTCTAATCATGGGGCCTAGATAAAGCCACTATTATATAATTTGGCATAGCCAATATATAACTTTTTAACTTTGGTGTTATCTAATAAATATATATGCTGACCTTACAAGCCATTATTTGAAACATCCAATCTGAGGCTACTACAAAATCCAAAAATTATACAAAAACAAGATGTTTAACTATTGTTAGATAGCACATGCCAGTAGTTCTTACACTATATGTTAAATATGTATAGAAAAAAGTTTTACAGGTGATGAAAAAGATAGGCTATGATAAATCTGTATTCTGGAGAGATTTTTGAATAAATGGAATGCCCCAATGAATAATCTAGTTTTGTTGTTGATAATATTGAAGTGTTGATTGAGAAGGATAGTCTGTATTTTTTTAAAGACTCCTTGTTAAAATATAAAATAAACAATTGTAGAGATATCTTTCAAGTGCACTTGTACAATCATTGGAGTTAAAAGTATAAATTAGTATTTTATATTTGTATTAGAGTATATGTGTGGCATATGACAAGGTGCCTGATGACCCTATCATTGTAGTATTTATATAAGAGACTTATTTCCTGATTTAGTAGGTGTCTATACTTCATAATATTACTAAAGATGAAATGCAGAGTTTTCATTGTTTATTTGTTGATTTCGTTATGAAATGTATATTAGAGATAATGCACTAATTCCCGCAAGTTTTTAGAGAGAATCTTGTCATAAGAATTTCAATGCTTTTATTGCTAAATTACCAATGATAGATTTGACATAGACTCTATTGAGCATAACTGATAAATACAATTTGGAAAAGGTAGTAATACTATAGAATAAATGATAGAAAATGGAGCATGCTCAACATAATATAAATTAATTAATAAGTAATAAAATATAATATTAAAAGATTGAGGAAAATATAAAATAAGAGAAGCAAACTAAAACGTATCCAGTTCATAGTGAAAGTAATAGTTGATGGAAAAAGTAGACCCATCCCATTTTCTCTTGCTAAAACATTAATTTTTTATTTTATTTTATAAAATATGAAAGTGATAGAAACAAATCGTGTCCAGAAAGGAAAGAGTAAAAGTGGATTTTCTAATGATAAAGACATATGTGAGCCAGTTTATAGAAATACTAATGTAAAATTGATATGATGTGGCAATATTTTAGTAAAATGAAGAAAAATCTGCAAGATTTGAAACAAGAATTAAAAGAGGTCAACAAGTGTGTGAGATAGAGCAGAAATATTTAGAAAATAAAATAGAAAAAGCAATAAGATTTAAAATAAAAATTAAAAATAGTCATAGGAAAGTAGAAAATCTGAAAAACAATGTAATGCATACAAATTAGGTTAAAAATAGAACAATGTTAAATGGAGGAAGTTAGAAAATGTCATGATAAAAGGCCAGCATTAAATTAAACAAATGGAGTCAGTTGGAAAAGAATATATTAGTATATAAATGTGGCCATAAAATTTTAGAAGTCAAAATAAGCAAAATTCAACAAGAGTTGAGAAAGGATATAGAAAAGAAACAACTAAATTGGAAAAGTATGAAAAGGCACAAAACATTAATGGATGAAATACAAGTAAAAGATGTTAAACATGGATTGGAAGTGCTTCACACTCATATGGATGAAGATAGAAGTAAAAATGATTGAAAATCAAATAAAATTAATAGAGGAAAAGTTGATAGAAAAAACTGAGGAAAAAGAATAGAATTTGAATCCAGTGATAGAAAATAAGATAGATGGAAATATTACAAACTAGATTAAAAATAGAACTGTTAAATGGAGGAGGTTGGAAAATGTCATGATAAAGGGCCAGCATCAATGGAGACAGTTGGAAAAAAATATATTAGTATTATAACGGTCGACGAACCTCCCTAACCTAATCTGCCATACCAGGGTGCCACCAGGCTATTTGAACCTGGAAAATTTATACAGTAGCTGATACGCGCGGGAGAGGTTACTTTTTCATCGATCCGAAAGCACCAGCCACTAGCTCAGGGAGAAGCTGAGCTTAAAATATCATACTGTATATTCAAATTTCTAATGCTTAATTTTAAATATTAATAAAATAAGTTACTGCCAAAATTAATTCAACAAAACATTTTATTATAACGCACATACGCATTAAAAAGATTCTGAAAATTAAATCAACTAAATATATTTGATTTGGATTATATGCACAGATGGAAGCGTTTAATAGATTTAAATACAATTTTATTAAGGGTGAACATGCTACATAGATTACACAATAACCAACCCAATCCCTTTTAATCTTAGGCCCAAAATCTCGCATTTAAACCAACGCTAGCTTACTGATATACCGATGTGACCAATGCAAAATGAGATTATTAGCATAACACAATCATGCTAACAGGAATTTTACATCTGTAGCATGATGTCATTAGAAAAATAACGAGTCATGGTGAGAAGGAATGAGTATCTTCCCCATGATGCAGGAACAAAATTATACAAGAAGCTCGTTAAATAGTGGTAGCGGTCTTTGCTGGCTTACTATCCCAGTCAGAACGTAAGAAAATCAATGGCATAGGAAATACATCTACGACCATGTACAACGTGATGACTATTCTTTTAGGTCATACGTTCAGGTGGGTTTTATGCCCTGTATGCTAACGCAGTACAAGAGAACGAGTATCCAATGCACCTACTCAAGTTACATTGACAAAAAAACATCCGTACATCTATCCACTAGCACCGATCCAACTACGAAACAATTAGCCCAAAATTAACACACTTTAAACTAACAATTTTACGAATCTATGCAGCCATTCACGCTCACTTTAAATAATTAATTTAAAAGAAATTACGAGAATGGAAATGATATTAAGCATATTTGTAAAAAAAAGAAAATAGATAAATAATTTAAAATTTAGTCAGATAAGAGATTTCTTTTAAAAGCTAAGTGACACTTAAAATACTGGAAAAAGTTTGCATTATATGATTAATGTTCATACTTCATTTAAAAGAAAAGTTTATAGTTTCCAATGCTATAGGTAAAGTCCATCTCTCTAATCCTTGATGCATGGTAGAATTCAAATTTCTTTCCATTTCCTATTTTTCTAGATGGACAGAAGTCCGTAGCTGGCTATTTTCCGGGAACCGTCCTATTCTGGAGACTGCTTCAGCTGCTGCAAATACGGGAAATGTAAATTATTGCTGACCCCTACATTTTGGAGATCCGCAATACACCTCTAAATATACTTAATAATACACAATCAGCAAGAGCAATCAAAAAAATTCTTCTCCCTTCAAAGTTTTTTTTTTCTCTGTAAACTCTTATCAGTAGTATTTTTTTTAATTTATCTCTTATCTGACTATATGCCCAAGGGCCTGTTTGCAATTACCTCAAAATAGAAAATCATTTCCATTCTAAGAATAAAAATAACTAATTAACAGCATTTTTTAAAAAATTCTTTTATATTAAAAAGAATCTTGTTTTTAGATTTTAACTTTAAATTATATAATTAGTTTGCCATCTGTGCATTATATATATTAATTCAAATCAAATTATTAAATTCCTTCTTTTTTTTTTATACATATATTTCTACTCTAAGGTGATTTTATATATATATATTTTTCAATTTGAAAGAAATGTAATGGCATATCCTTATTCCGATACAGTATAGAAATATAGCCATAAAATTTTAGAAGTCAAAATAAGTAAAATTGAACAAGAGTTAAGAAGGGATACAGAAAACAAACAACTAAATTAGAAAATTATGAAAGGGCACAAAACACATTAAAAGATGAAATACAAGTAAAAGATGTTAAACATGAAATGGAAGTGCTTCACATTCAGATGGATGAAGATAGAAGTAAAAATGATTGAAATTCAAATGAAATTAATAGAGGAAAAGTTGATAAGAAAAACTGAGGAAAGAGAAAATAATTTGAATCCAATGATAGAAAATAAGATAGATGGAAATGTTATTTTCAAAGATGAGATGTAATTATAGAATTTAAAAATAAAATTGATATTGAAGTTGATGAATCTGAATTTGAAACATAAATAACAATCAATAATTTAGAGGAAATACCAAAAAATAGAATTCATGCCGAAAGAGAAGAAAAGCTAATGAATAACATGTAATTTAAAAAACTCATATAAATGAAATAAATAGATATGTAAATTTTTTAGAGAGCAGAGAAGTTTTACAAAATGAATTAAAAGTTGAAGTAGAAGTAAAATTTTGAATAAATTGAAAACTTGTAATTTAAGATGAATGAACAAATATTTCAAAAAGGATAGAGAAGTAGGCATAAATATAAGCAGAAATTTCACATTACATACAATTTTCAGGATGTGAACAAGTATTTCAAAGGGTTATAGAAATAGATGTAAATATTAAAATAGAACAGGTTTAGGGTATTCAAACAGTTAGTGATAATCAAGAGAACGTAAAATAGGTAGTGATAAAACAAAAAGGAAATATTTGTATAATGGTTATGTAGTACATTTTCCAAGGATGCAAAAATTTTAATAATTATGATAATCCAAGCTGTCCATAGGAAACATTGAATTGACTCTAGGTTTAAGAGAATATATCGTGCTATAACAGGACAGACAATGCTGGGTTTAAAATCTAAAAAATAGCACTAGTGATGATAACAGACTTATTCAACATAGTATGGGAAAATAGAACAAATATTTGCGTATGGTATTATCATTAAGTGTTTAATAAACATTTGTTTTGTTAATAATTTTGTTGATAGTAATACTTGTTACAAAGTTGCAAGATAATGTTATTGTTATTAAAAAAAATAAAATCAGGAGATGTTGATGAGCAAGGTAAAGCAAAGCAGAATATACAATAAAGCATTAATGTTTAGTAGAAATTCTAAATGAATGTTTGCTTTCTTCATTTTTTTTCTCTATAGGAAAGGGAAATGGAGACTTATAGCCTCAATATATTAAATTAGTGGAAATAAATAATTATAAAATAGGAAACAAAATTACTAGTCAGATTATTCCATTAATTTCTTTGGTGGGATCAATTCATTAAAACTCATTGTAACCATAGAGAGATAATAGTTGTAAAATATTAGAATACAACTTTGTCTCAACTGTAAATTTTCAGTATAATTGGAATGAATGAAAGTGTATGATAGCGAGTCAATGTAAACGTGCACAAAACACCTGCAATATCTTCATTTATTAAAAGAAAAAAATGCTACGACAAATAATAAATTTATTATTTCAAAAAAATAATAATAACCATTTTAATCCTTTTTTATTTTTAAAACAATATTTAAGTGAAATGTCGATTGATAAAAATGTTTTTCTGTCATTTACGATAGTCGATTTAAAACAAAAAAGAATATGAAACTTGCATTTGTTTGGTATAGAACTGCAGAGAAAAGTGAAAAAGATTTATTTTTTTAATCATTTTATGTTAGTAGACTACTTACAAACACCATGATTGGCTAGAAGTAGCAACAAGAAATTTAGGAAAAGCCCCTTAGTTTCATAAACTATATTTCCAAGGAACTAGAGAAAGATAACTGAAGTTTCGAATGTATTGCTTTCTCCTGACTGATCTACGAACATCTTATCACTAATGCAATTTTTAAAAAAATCAAGAAACTTATATTAAAGCAATGTAGTTCATTATTAACTGATAATATTGATGCATTATTTACAGATTATGGTGAGCCCCAAAGAATGAAGAAAATTGTCCACCAAAAAAGAGAGAGAACTAATTCAAAGGATCTGTGAATTTAAATTTAAAAACCAAAACAGTCATAAATTTTGTTAGCATAAAATTGGGCAGATGTATTTTTATTCTTAAATCCTTTTGGCTTCATTAATAAAGAAAATCATTAACATTGTATTAAACATGGTATTATAAAATAGAGATGATGGTAATTAATAAAGAAATTAATTCCATTATTAAACTTAGTACACCCATGACAATATTTTATGTATATGATATTTATAATGAGCTTGTCATGTTAATATTCCTAGCTTTTATGTATACATTTGTCTTTTATGTGAAGCAAAGCACAGATATCAATGAAAATATTTTATTTCACAATGTTAATGCTTTAAAAGAGAATATTTATATGTTAATCATGCACTTTTCACACTGCTTTTTATTTAATTATGGACATTTTTGACTATCCGTGTAAATAGATATATGAGTCAAACTTCTAAATTAGTTTTATTAGACGATCTTAAATTGTTAATTAAATAAAAAACATTGGGAAAATGCAAAGAATTTTATTTTTTACGGATTTGTTTAATATAAGCAATGCAAAAAACATGAAAGAATATTGTTCATCTTATAAAACTATTAGTTGATTACGTCAATTATATCACATATATAAAATTTTAATATATCATTTATGCAACATTTTTAATGAATAATGCAATGTTTTAGGATTTGGCTACATAATGTGAGAATTTTTTTTTAAATTAGACTATCTGGAACTGATTTAATAATGTCAAAAATACATTCATTTTTAGAACTTATTTTCCAAGTGTGTTAACAATATTTTCGAAAAAAAAGTATTATCACAAGGTTAATAATAATAATGTGATTTATTAAGTTATTAATAATCATATGATGCAACTAGTTATCCAAATATTGTGGAGAAAAAAAATTTTTTTAATAGATTAGATTATTAACCTCCATAGCAATCAGTTTCATTATTATGGATTTGTTTTAGGATGATATGAAATTAAACAATTAAAAAAATTTAAGATAGATATTTTTTTAGAAAAATTGATTTCCTTTAAAATTTACTGAATAACATTATTTTAACAGCTTTTAATTGTGTACCAGAATTCTTAATGTTATTCCAAAATTTATTCTGGTGCTTTCCATATGATATTTTATAATATGTACACCCCCCCCCCCACACACACACACACTTTTGTTTTATTAATCCTGATTTCTAATCTTTTAAAATATTTTCGTTTTTAACTCATCACATATTTTCAGTTTTTTATTATTGTTATATAGCTGCCTATGTGATTTAGCACAACAGTATACAGGGTCAAAAGACAAAAATTCCCAGATTAAAACAATAATCATTTTTGATATTTAAATGTCAATGAACTTTCCCAGTAATTAATCATTTGGTTATTGGTATTAACCATTATTTTATTATTATTTTCAAATACCCATTCATTTTTACTGGTTGGCACATTTTACTACTACCAATTTAACATTTACAGGATTACTATTTTTAAAATAAAAATTGATCTTTAGCAAAAATTAATTACCAAATCTTAGAGAACATTACGAAGCTATTACAGTAATAAAGAATGACTGAATATGCTAACTTCCATTTTAGATAAGAAAAGTGGAGAGGAAAAGTTTACAATAATATAAATTTATCAAAATTAATAGTTATGATATAATTTAGTATTTACTTTTAATGCAGCTCAGGGAAAAACTAAATAATAATGGTTATTGTTTTTATTAAATAAAAAATTATGTACCAATATAAAATTAAGCATTTATTTGAAAAGATTTTGTACGATATTAGAAATAAAGTTAGTATGCAAAATATATTGTTAACATATGCTAATATTAATTTAAAAATCTCAATATCATATCGATGCTCTAAAAAACACAGGAAAGTTATAATGAGTGGTAGTAAGAAGCATATTGAATTATTTAATAAATGTTCATCTAATATGGGGGGGGGGGGAATAGTGTGAAAAGACTATGGCAACACGATTACTGCCTTAGTAATACATTGGTAATGGGTGGCCAAAAGTTCTTGATATTTTTTTTAAAGAATTATTTTCCCAAAATTCTACACTTATAGAAGCATGAGTTTTTCAAAATTTTTTAGCACTGCTCAAAAAGTTTTTTTTTTTTTTTTGGGGGGGGGGGTATATTCTAATAGTTTATTTTGATGTTTATTAATGTGCTTTCTTGAATAAGGCATATCTAATCAATTTTTTCAATTTCTATTTTACTGCATATACATATTAAAAGGCTGATATCCTTTAAATTGCCGTTGATATTTGAGTTTTTATTTAACATTTTATGCAACTCTGCACTTCCTTTTCTTTATAGTACCTCTGAAGTGATTTTTTTCCCAATTCTGTTTTTTGATTCCCTGGTCTTCCACATTTACCCCTATCAATCAAGGATTTTTCTAGTTTCCAAAAATTTCTTATGCCAAACCATAATGATATTATGACTTGGAGAATCTGAAGTTAAACTTGTATAGAAATGCATGAGAGATTTTTTGTTTTTCAAATAATAGCCATTTTTATAATGAATGCCATTATTGTCTTGGTAATATAATCCAAGTGGAATTCTGATGCAAAACTTCTTTTGAGTATAATTTAAAAAAGTGTACTTAGTTTTAAATTATAATGCATATATGGTTTCAAAATAATTTTTTTATAGTGTATTAAAATTTTTTGACCTTTTATCTTGATAAAAGATAGTTTAATACAACGGATAGATTGGTACTTAAAAGTTGAAGATTCCAGTATTGATTGTCAGCTGAGGAAAATGGAGAAAAAGCATTCCAATTTGATCAGTTGAATGGAAAAGTGTTGTGATGAATGTCATTTTTTTATGATTTGGTAAATTATTTTTGGCTATTGTTTTAAATAGTTGTAATATAAAATTAAAAAATTTAGTCCATCACTTTTCAGATCTTGATATAACAATAGGTGACTATAAGAGTGATTTGAAATCAGTTTTGTATTCTGAAAGCTTACAATCAAAAATTCATTTAATTTTCGTTTTTTCTGCCTTATAATTACAATGCCACCTTTTTGTAAGTATGTGATAGAAGTCCAAATAGATTTTAATTTTTAGCTTATCTTTCTAAATCCTTTGATTAATTTATTAAGTTAATCAATTTTGTTAGCCAAAACTTTATTATTGTGGCTAATAAGTATTACATAAAATCAAGATATACAATTATTAAATCTGGCAAAACTCTCCATATGCCACTTAGTATGGCAAGTTTTGCCTGATTAATAACAGTTATGAGCAAACATAAGAAATAGTGATCATGTGATGTTTAGTGGTTTAATTTACATACAATTGTTTATATTTTATTTATTTGAGTTTTGACATGTTTATTAAGTCCTGTTCTGTCAATTTGAATGATAAATATCAATTGGTTTTTTATTTATTTTTAAATTATATATTTTTTGCAATCTAGGTGGTGGGGGGGATACAAAAAGTATATTCTGCAGTCTAACTTACATATATTTTATTATTATTCTGAAATTTTAAGTAAGTAAAAAAACAATATTTTTAAAAAGCCTTTTTATACTACCATTATCAAATATTTTGTTTTTGGAGTGTGTATATATTATATTAATTGGTATATATCATTTTGTTTATAGAAAAATCTGGTTTTAAAGAAAATTGTTCTGATGGTAATCAAGGTAAAAGAAAATCTGGAATAAGTTCTGAAGATACAGCATCCAGTGCAAAAAGAAAAAGAGTATCTTTTGGTCCTGAATTAAGCCCAGAACGATTTGATAAACGGTTACCCCCTCTTACGCCTATTAAGAAAGGTTCAATGCCAATTCGTAGATTAAGCGCATTGCCTGTTGCAGTCACTCCTTTATCAAATTTAAGGAAAGTTCGAACATCCTTACCACCTTATGCCATTATTCCAGAAGAAAGTCCAACAAAGTCTACCTCTGCCCGCTCACCAACACCAAAGAAATCTCCAAAATCCAAATTATCTGCAAAATCTTCACCTATTACTAGAATTAATCCTCCTCTTTTATCTTCACCTAAAGATTTTAAAGGACCCAAGTCTCCTATTGAAAAAGCTTTGATTTCTCAATCTGCATCTACTAAAGAAGTTAAAATTTCTCCCAAAGTAAATGATGGATTGTCTAAAAATACTCCTAAGAGACAAGGAAGAAAATCATTTGAAAATAAAATTACATCTGATAAAAAAGAAAAAGATCATGAAAAAAATGAAGAAAAATTATCTCAACAAAATATTTTTTCACAAAAACAAAATATAAGTCCTGAAAACAAAAATTCACCAAAATCCCATCAATCTCCAAAAGTTGATGAAAAAAATTCTGGAATTTTAATTTCTGCTAGAACTTCCAGAACAACTCCTACAGTACATACTTCTAAAATATCACCTCCAAAAGTAATATCTTCTAAAGTTACAAATACTACTCCTAAAGGTAAATCCCCCAAGTTAACAACTCCGAGGAATTCAAAAAATGTATCACTTGATAAGCAAACTAAAATTTCAGATTCAGCCTCAAGTTTAAAAGTGATATCCTCCAAAGTTTTACGTACTACCATAAAAAGTCCATCAAAATCTTCCAAAAATACTACTATTTCTCCTCATCAGAAATCGTCTGTTGAGAAACAAATTCCAAACCTAAAATCCACACCTCTACAAACTATACCAAAAGATGGACAACCAAAAACAATATCTCCTAAGAGCACAAATGTTTCTTCTCAGCAAAAAATGTCACATAGTAAACAAGTATCAAAAGTGATATCTTCTAAAGTAGTACATACTATTCTCCAAAATAGGTCTCCAAAAATAATATCTCCTAAGAGCAATAAAAAAGTATTAACTGGAAGAAAAAGTATAGATTTTTCTGATTCAAAATTTTCTCTGACTCATAACAAGAAAACACCATCTCCAAAAGTCAAAACACCTGTAACACCATTAACATCAAAAACACGAAAATCTCAAGGAAAAAATATAGTTGTCCTTGACGAGAAACAAAAAACACCAGATTTAGAGCCAAGTGCAAAAGGTTCATCTCAAAAAAATATAAAAGGTAAAATTCCAAGTTTACTTACTAAGAATGAAAAGGGCAGGTTATCTCATTCTAAAAATTCTGATGTTTCACCTAAAGGAAGAAAAAATATTCAAGAATATGCTCCTTCAGACTTAATAGATCTAAACGGATCACCTGATAAAGAAACTCCAATCAAAAAATCACGTGGCCGACCTTCAAGTAAAAATTTAGAAATTAAAACTCCTACATTGTCTTCTCAGAGCCCAGGAAGGAAAAAAGTTAAAACTTCTACATCTCCTCTAATTAAGAGTGCAGAGATAATACTCACTCATAAAATCCGTTCTCCAGTTAAAGAAAATCAAAGGAAAAGCAGTAGATCTCCTAATATAATATCAGATATAGGAATCATGTTATCTAAAGACTCAGTTGATGTAAAAAATATTAATATTCTTAGAGGAAGAAAATCTGGACTAATGACAACACCAGAATTTAAGTCTAATTCTCAAGTAAAAAAAGAATTAAAAAAAAGTATCGGTAAATCATTTAATGTTGCAACAAGAAGATCAGATGAAGATTCTACATCTCCTAAAAGTAAAAAATCTATAACACCAATAAAAGGTAGATCAAGAAAAAGTATTTTTGATTCTTCTTACACTGTAAAAAGTCCAAAAGTTGAACTTGGATTATCTGAAAATATTGAGGATAAGCAGAATTCTATTAGTTTTAAAAGAAGAAAATCTAGTGTGAGACAAGCATTAGAAAATAAAAATACTCCTCAGGCAAAAGGATCATCAAAAAAAAAAGTTAGGTCTTCTATTGTTTTAAAAAATCTTAAAGATGAAGAAAAGCCTTTTGGTTTAATTAAAGAAAGTCCAGTTGTGGAAAATTCTAAAAATACTAGAGGAAGAAAATCTCATGTTGTATCAACACCAAAGATTGAACCTAGTTCTCCAATAATTGGAAGGGGAAGAAAAAGTAACAGTGGCTCATCTCCTAAAATATCAAAAAGTCCGAAAAACTTGATAATAGAAAAAGCTCTTACTGGTGAAAGTACAAAAACTTCTAGAGGAAGAAAATCAGGAAGTCCATTAAAACCAGGAATCACTCAATTTTCTCCAAGTCGAGGATCACCAAAATTAACATTATCTGGTCGGCGACATTCATTAAAAGGTAGATTATTAAAACCTAAAGTTCATTCTCCATCTGATTTGCACAAAAAAGGAGGTAGTAAAACTCCAGTTTCAAAATTAACACCAGTTATCAAAACTGCAGCTTCTAAAATAATCCAGGCTTTAGTGGCTACTCCAACTGCTCAGTTAACTTCACAAATTGGTTCAGTCAAGATTATCAATAAAAGAACATCTAATAAAGGTAAACGTAAGGGTTCTTTTAAAAATTCAGGGAGAGCAGCCAAACGTCCACGTTTAGAAGGAAAAAATATTGAAAAAATTGTATCACCAACTTCACCTGATGAAAATAAAGCTGCTGCTTTAATGACTATTCATGGTGCAAAATTTCGTAAGGAAAAAGGTAAACACTTTGCCACAAGTTTACATGAAAAAGTAGAGAAAAAGGGAAAGGCTTCATCTGTTATAGCTAACATATTAGCAAAAGCAAGAGGAAATAAGGTGAGTAGCATAATTCTTTTTACTATATAAATGAATTAAAACATTTTTATTAGTAGTATGTTTTACTTATTCGACTTTTTTTTTAAAAAAAAAAAAATTATTAAATAATTATAATTTGCGATTTTTTTTTAAATTGCAGTAATTTAATTAATTATATTATTGTTTCTTTGTATTTATAATTTCCAATTGGCAAAGATATCTTATAAAGTTTCAAAATTTGTTAAAAGTCTGAGAAATATAACTTGCATGTGGATAATTACTTTGTAAGTATGTTGGCATGGTTTCAAATTCAACATTTCATTTTTAATGAAAAGTTTTTTTATAATTATTACATCATGAATTTAGAATTGGACATTATTAAATATATTTGTTACAATTAAACTAAAATTCTCATTAATAAAATCACTTCATGCCAGTAATGTATTCTTGTATAAAAGGTTTAGAAACTTAGATATTGTAGAGTAAAATTGGTAGAGTAGGAATTGAAATTGCCTATTTTTAAACTATTCTATAATTTAATCCAGGCAAGTTATATATATATATTTTCTGCTGAAAACAGTTCTGGTAATTAATGGTTAAAAGAGACTACATTTGAAGGGAAGATACTATCTCCTTATAATTAATTGTAGGAAAAATATTTTTTTTGCATAATGCTTTAGAATTTAAAAAATATTTAAAATCATTACATAATGGGAGGCCAAATTTTCATAGCAATAATGTCAATGTTTGATTGGGATCATAATCACAATAAAACAGCCATTTTTCAATATGACCATTTTGTCTATGGTTTCATCATCTAGCCTTTCAATCCTGTCTATCACTTCCCCAATTTTGATTTATTTTATTTGCCTACTGACATTTCTTCTTGCACCATCTCTAGATGTTTTTTATTTTGTATGTCTACCATTTCTATTGTTTCTTGTAGTTGATTTATTTTGCTATCCTGCTCATCTTTGATCTTTTTTGACTTCTTCATGAATTTCCTCCATCTTGTCATTCAGCTCCATTATCCACCCTCTAAGTTCTTTTTATTTCTCTTTCAATTGGTCTTGATTATTTTTAATTTCATTCATCTGACCTTGTCATCTTTTCAATCTATGCCATTAATTTCACTAACATTATTTGGTCTGCCTGCTCTTTTTAAAGTTTCAGGTTTTTCTTCAGCCTGATTTTTATTACTTATTGCCATATATGATCTCTGTCTGTTCTGCTAACTAACAGTACAGTGTTTTCTTCCACCTTTTGAGCTTGATTTGCTTTAGCACTGTTATCATTTATTATACAAATTGGCCCTTTTTTAAAAAAATAAAATCTTTTTATATATAACTATCAATAATTGTTGAGTCCATTCCTCACCCACACAGTAGCTTGACTTAGTTCCTTTATATATCCAGCCCCATTTATTCTTAGCATGTTTGCTTTTACTAATATGGCTTTATCATACTATTTTTAACTTTCTTCAATATTACCTTTCCTACTATTTTATCCTCTTCTTCATTCATACATTTCTTTCACCTTTTGTGCAAATCATCTTATTCCTCTTAGGATTTATGAGAATGGATGTCAGAGTTAATCACAATATGTGGTACTAAATGTAATGTGTTGGCATGCCAAATGTAACAGAACTCTTTATAGGATGCTATGATCAGACCACACTAGGGTAGCAAATGTAACTAGCTCTAGTTAAATAAGGTAATGACTTCCAGACAATCAATCTGTGATGAATATACTGAATGACATTATCAGTTTAAAGCCTATTGCTGTTAATATTAACTCCACAGCAGTAATATTTTTTGCTCATCATGTGTATAACCGTGATACCTAATGTGGCTAGAATATTGATTAGTTCTGATTGGTTATATTATTAAAGACTCAGAACAGTGCAGCTAGCAACTTAAGTTTGAATTTATATACTTTTGTAAAAATCCTGATAGCACCAAAATTATAGCTTTATGTTTCATGAAACTTGCTGGTAATGTTGCACTACTCAATTAAAAGTGAATAAAGCAAAAATATATATAACAATAACAATTTTATTTCAATAATAGTAACATAAATTATCTCTTAATTCTCTCAAACAATTGTTGTTACAACCTTGACAAGGCATCTGCATTACTAGGTAATGATAAATTACATATCTTTTTTTTATCTTATAAATTAGATAAATATGCACACATAACAATATTTCATTACTCCAAATGCTTCATTATGGTTGAATTATGTAAATAATGACTAATAATATATACAATTAATTCCTCAATTAGAAATTAGATAATGCACACAAAAATGTATATATAATATAAATATACACCTTGGTTAACCAATTAAGACAAAAAAAAAAATATGATATAATAATGAAATAATCATTCGTACTTTCAGTTTTCGTTTATCTTTTGATGGCAAATAAGTAGCTATATAAAAATAATAACCGATCCTTTGATCATATGACTGTAATAATCATCCGGATGATTTTTTTTTTTATTATTTCCAAATTGTCAACAAAGTTTTAGATGAGTTTTTAATCCATTGATGACTCCTTTATACCTTTTGACTAAATTACAACTGAATAATTTTATCCACGTGATTCTTTAGCAGTTATTGATTTGCAGGTTAACAAAATAGTATTTATCCAATGATTAGTCTGCAGTTGATTTGTGAATATCTCATAGTTTAGCTGGTCATTATCAGGCATCAATAGATCTCTTTTTTCTTTTCTTTGGTAAAGCATATGTATGTATACATATATGATAGAATTGGGGTGGAACGATTAAGCTTTTTTCTTCATGCTAGTCTTTTTTTATTATTTACAGACTGGACATCATTTCTTTCTTCCTGGAATGTCATATGGCATAGCTTTTAGCATTTTATTCTGATATACTTTAAATCATATACCTATGAAGCCATCAAATATTTAAATAATAGCATACTTTATAATATTCCCAAATTTTAGCGCATATATACGCAGTCCAGATGGTCTTCACAATAAATCTGTTAGCCCAAGCTTTTTGCCAACACAAATATATTCTGACCTAAATTTACAGCAAGAGCCTTTCTTTTATAGGTTATCAAGTGATTTTGAACAATAATCTAATAGCTTCCATTCAACTCTAAGATGTTTATCGAAAAACAGCTTAATTACCCCCCTTATCCTTGCAAATGTTATCAGGGACTGGTTTTTGAAAATACAGAATATTGATGATGATTAATCATAATTGGAAACAAATAGAGAAAAATTACGGAATACCTCATTTATAGAAATGAAATTTAGTTAAAAATTCTATTGTGGAGCTGAAAACTTTTGTGAGTGGACACCCCCCCCCCCCAATTAATATTATAAATAGTTAAAATCTTTTTTTCTTTTATTTTATGTACAGAAATATTTGAGATGATTATGCAAAGAAATTCACAAACACACTACTTGAATAAAACTTAACCCTTTCTGAGAATTTAAAATGCCATTATTTATTATCATCATATTTGATGCTTATACCTAGCTACGCATGGCTACAATATAAAAAAACCAATTTAATTTAACACTTTTACTTTTCAAATCTTTTATTTTATGAACCTTTTTCTTTTGTCTTCCATTATTTTGACCATATTATATGGTTATTGCCAAGGATTATTTTTATATATTACAATAATAAATATAACTCAAGGAAATATAAAAAATAGTAATTAAAAAACACACACAATCACTTCTCTATAAAGCTGCTTTTAATATTTCAGCCAGCAGTCTGCTGGTTGAAATATTAAAGCAGCTTTATAGTGAAGTAATTGTGTGTTTTTATTAGTATTTATATATATAATCAAAATACTCCAAATCCAAAACTCAACCAGACTAGCCTAGAAAATAAAATCTAAAACACAATCAATGGTTTCACTGCCACAAGCAGACTTCTCAGAACTACAAAACAACATATTTATATTAAACATTGCCCACAATTCCATTTACTTCCATCCACCCTTAATATTAAAAGAACTTTTAAATAAATTAATTGCTTCAGAATCATAAATTTTTAATAATAAAGATTTTTTTAATTCTTTTTATTGCTTCATCAAAATTATTAGTGTGGCCTTTATCTTTTTCATGGACATACAAAGCAGGACTAAGATACCTTTATGTCTTAGTTCTGCTTTGTATGTCCATGAAAAAGATACAGGCCACCACAATTAATTTTGATGAAGCTAAGATTGTCTTCTTTGAGAGAAATGAAATAAAAAGAATTAAATCTTTATTATTAAAAATTTATGATTCTGAAGCAATTAACTTTTTTAAAAGTTTTTTTAATATTAAGGGTGGATGGGAAGTAAATAGAATTGTGATTAATGTTTAATATAAATATGTTGTTATTTTGTAGACTTGAGAAGTCTGCTTGTAGCAGTGAAACCATTGATTGTGTTTTAGATTTTATTTTCTTGGCTAGTCTGGTTGGGTTTTGAATTTGGGGTAATTTTGATTGGTAGTTGTTTTGTCGACATACACACCGTTGGATGGCGCGGTTTATGTGCAATTCAAGAATTCTGCTGTACTACACATGACAGACCGCTCGGTCGCATCGCAGTAAATTATTTTTTCAGAATCGCACACTTCAAACTTTTTTAGGGTGTAGTGTGAGGCTGTGTTAAATTCGAGTAATGAATTGTTATTTTTATTTTAATTTTTATATAATTTTTTTTTAAATCACACGACTGAAGTATTTGATAATTAACGGACTGTTTAGACACTTCTGTAGTGAAATTTTAATATGCAAAACATTGTACAAGGGTATGTTTGAACGTAGTTGTAAGTAGTTAACACGTTTACTCGAGAACCTCCACGGGAAAATAATAGTAATGGCGCAGGAGAATGCAGACGTGGTTCGATTGTGCGATTTACCCACAACAGAATGTGATGCAGTGGCCTTTTTGCAAAGCAAAAATGTACTTCCAAATGCCAAAAAATGCGAATGTGGAATGTCCATGAAATTTAGAGTCATTAAAAGTACCTGTCAGTTTAGATGTTCAGCTCATTCATGCAGTCGAACGGTTTCCGTTAGAAGTCTGACTTGGTTTGACGGCTCCAGAATACCGTTGGTTAAAGCTATACGTCTAATATATTTCTGGAGCCGTGAACACCTAACTGTCGAAGCTGTACAGAAAGAATTGGGCCTAGGCAAAAATGCCGTTTTGCATTGGACCAACGGTCTGCGCTAGCTGTGCTCTGAGAGTTTGTCATCTCGACCATGCTGTCAAATCGGTGGGCCCGGTTTGATAGTTGAGGTTGATGAAACTCTTTAGCCAGAGAAAAAACCATCAGGGAAAAGTACTACCTTTGCCGTGAGACACGCGAATGTTTTCTGTCGGGCGTTCTTTGCAGATCTGCATCCACTCTTTTGTAGGCTGTGAAAGATAACATCAAATCCTGATCGACTATCTTCTCGGACTGTTGGAAGGGTTACAAGACTGTTGATCTTGAGGCGGCTGGGTTTCACCATCTGACAGTCAACCACACTTACAACTTTGTGGACCCTTCCACAGGAGCTCACACCCAAAACATAGAGTGTCTTTGGGGCCTGCTAAAGTCTCGCAACAGGAAACAATGGGGAACTCACAGGAAATAACAGCCAAATTATATGGCCGAATTTATTTGGCGTCGTCTCCACAAAGATGAAGATGTTTTCCTGGCTATACTTGCAGAGATGTCTTTATTATCAAAACAGCATGTCAACACACAGTAGGCATCTTGAATTATTTAATTTGTTCCTATTATTTGGGATAAAGTTTATTTTAAAATCTTTTACCCCTTTTTTTTTTTGTAAATAGAATACTGAAATTTATTTTTACAATTGTTTTAAGTTTTGACTGAAACTAAAAGTTTGATGGGTTATTTATCAGAAGTTTAATATTTGATGTTATTTTATTAAAAAATGAGTTTTAAAGTTAGTGTGTGTTATTTTTAAACCTTTCTAAAGTTGTTGTTTATCTTTATAGCAAAAAAAAAAATTTGTCAAAACTTATTTTTGTCGATGTTAGTTTTTAAAGAAATCGGCAAGTAAAAAAAAAAAAGCCCTCTAAGTTTTAACTTTTTTTTTTTAAAACCAAACTTTGTCAATGTGTTCTTTTTAATCGTTTATCAATTTGTTTATCTTACTTTAAACAAATTTTTTATTAGGCTAAACAAAGATTACATTTTATAAAAGGACAATAATAATGAAAAAAAAAAGAGGTTATACAATTGTTTTTTAAAAGAGACTGCTTGTTGTGAAAGTTTTTGTTATGTTAAGTTTTTAGGAATCTGGAGTAACTTCCAAGTCTCCTCAATTATATCTCTTGATTTTATCTTTTGCATAGATTACAAGAAGCATGAGTTTTGATCTGGTTGGAGCTTGGTATATATTAACTAACAACTCACGTACCAGATTGAATAAGTGATAAAAATTGAAACTCTTATTATAGGAAATGGGTTTTTTTTTTTAATACATTCTATTTGAGATTTTATTCTTGTTATATGGGGGGGTGAAGCTTAATAAGTTTTATTTTTGTTAATATTAAGTTTATACAAAAAAAAGCCAACAAAGTTTAAAATTTGTTTGTGTTCATTATTTGTGTAAACCCCCCCCCCCCCCCCAAAAAAAAAAAACCCTTAATAACTTTGAACTTGTTGATAATTGTTTTATTAAAAAAAAGCCAACCGAATAAGACTTTGTATTATTTACTTGTGTATCCAAAAAATATATTAAAAAAAGCGGCATTCCAAAAAAAAAAGCCTACTAGGTTTAAAGTTCGTTTATGTGGTTTATTTGTTACATTTTCATTTACCATTGGCAAAATCTCTCCATTCCAAACCCTAACGCCAACGATTTCTGCTAAATACACTACTGATTATTATTAAACATACTCGAAACTAGAGATTATCTCTAGCACAGATATATACACCTTAAACCTCAATTAAATATTAATATATCTGATTTTTGGAATTTACCACGCACGGAATTAGTCACCTTTCTCTATCCCGTATGTAATATCTTTATAGATATAATAAACACCTTCAAACTTCCCCATACTTCTTGATTTATTTGTGTAACCAAAAAAAAAGCTTAATAACTTTGAACTTGTTGATAACTGGTTTTAAAAAAAGCGGTAATCCAAAAAAACTTTGTTTATTCCTTGATGTCACCAAAAAAAAAAAGCTTAACAACTTTGAACTTGTTGATAATTACTTTTTTTTTAAAAAAAGAAAGGCAATCGAATTTGTTTGTATTATTTATTTGTGTATCCAAAAAAATATTAAAAAAAAGTGACATTCCAAAAAAAAAAACTTACTTGGTTTAAAGTTCGTTTATGTGATTTATTTATTACATTTTCATTTACCGTTGTCAAATTCCCTCCATTCCAAACCCCGACGCCATCGATTTCTGCTAAATACACTAATGATTATTACTAAACATACTCTAAACTAGAGATTATCTCTAGCACAGATATATACACTTTAAACCTCAATTAAATATTAATATATCTGATTTTTTGAATTTATCACGCACGGAATTAGTCACCTTTCTCTATCCCGTATGTAATATCTTTATAGATATAATAAACACCTCCATACTTTTTGATTTATTTGTGCAAACCCCCCTTCCCCCCAAAAAAAAACTTAATAACTTTGAAGTTTGTTTTAACTTTTTAAAAAAAAAGTCTACTAAGTTTAACTTTTTTTTAAAAAAAAAAAAAGCCTACGATGTTTCGAGTTTGTTTGATTTATTTGTCTTTCAAACTGTGTTACTTCATAATTTTATTGATAATATTTTTTTTAAAAAGCAGCAATACAAAAAAAAAGGCAAACTAACTTTTGCGTTTGTTTATATTTCTTTAATTGTGTACAAAACACTGTAACTTCATCGTTTTGTTGAAATTACTTTTTAAAAAAAGCCGAAAGCCAAAGCACAAATTTAACAATATACCGTAGAATTTTTAAAATATGTTGATTTTAATTTATATTTATTTATTACTTGTTGATGTTAATAAAAATAAATGTTTACAAAAAATGTATTTGTGTTTTTTATTTATTTTGAAAAAAAAAAAAAGTCAAAAACAAGTAATTCAAAAAACTTGCAATTCAAATTGAAAAAAAAAAAGGCCTGGGAATGTTCATAAGCTATTGTTTTTAAAAAAAAAAACAACGACATCCTGCGGCATGTATGTCGACAAAACAACTACCTTTTGATTATTTATTGACTAGTTTAGCTTTATGCTTTTAATGTTTATATAAATATGTACTCAAAGAAATATGGAGAGATGCATGTTAGGAGTAACAAGAAATCGAAAACGCAATATATGGTTAAGAGAACAAACAGGTGTTGTTGACCTCATTGAAAAAATTAAAAGACTGAAGTGGAGTTGGGTTGGACATATTACTAGAAGAGGTGATAATAGATGGACAATTGAAATCTTAAACTGGATTCTAAGAGATTCTAAAAGACCTAGAAAGAGACCACATGTGAGATGAATGGATGAAATAAAAAAGTGTGCACGGGGTGATGTGTAGAAGAGAAGCTAAAGATCGGAGAAGATGGTTTGAACTTGGAGAGACCTTCATCCTGCAGTGGATTGATAATGGTTGTTGTTGATGATGATATATATATTATACAAATATATGTTTACAAAGAATTTTAATGATATTTTTTTACAAAATATAATATTTTTTTATAACTTGCTTACTTTTATATAAGTTCACCTTTTTACATTTAATTTTTTTTTTTTTTTTGTATGACATTTCTTGCTTACTTTCATATGTGTCTTCATTCTTATTTATTAAATTTTTTTTGTATTTTTTATTTAAAATACCTTTCAATTATTGTAATTACTCTTCTATAGTGACATCAGATTTCTGACACCTTTCTCTTCAATGCTGATTTTCTTATATATAATCTTTTTTTTAATAAGATTCGCATTTTCTAACTTTTTTTATTTCAAAATTTAAGTGCTTAATTTTTCATATGTAGATATATATTAGAATTTTTATCTTTTAAATGTTTTAACCCTACGTATGAAACATTTTTATTATCTCTCTTACAATCTAAGCAGTTTATAATATAAATGCTATTCATATTTTGTATTCCCCCCCCCTCTTTTTTTTTTTCAGTATTTATTAATTTATCTCATTTTAGCTTTTTTTTAAATCAGTTTAATTACAAATTTATTATTATACTTTCTATTTGTGTTGTTTATTTTAGAAACTAGTCTTCAATAGTTTAAAACTATTATAAATTTTTCTTATATGTATATTTTTATTATTATTTTTTATTTTTCCTTCCACCTAATTTATTAATTCATTTAATAGGATGATCATTTATCTTTGCTTCATCTTATATCAATTCTTTTAATAATTTATTAGTAGAGCATCATCTTATTACTCTATTTATTCTATTAGTATTTGTTTTATGTATATAATTTATATCTGATCTCCAATTATATAATAAACCATAAAAACTTTTTTTTCTACAAATATTTATTTCGATAATTATTTTATTATTTCTTTTTCTGTAATAATATCATTAATAACCTAATTTGTTTAATAATGAATTTAATTTTTTTTTTTATTTAAATCAATATTAGATAGTCTTAATATATATGTATATAGTGAACTCTAAATTCATTGGTTTTTAAGAAACTAGAAAAGTTAAATAATGAGTGGAAGTTATTAAAAATTATAAATATTAAACAGTTTAAATATTCTCTAAAATATTGCACATATAAAGTACAACTTAATCATTAGTTTTAATTATTATTCCGATTTTATAAGTAAAAATATTTAGAAGAAATACTGGACATAATTTTAATATCTTAATTTTATATATGTTTAAAAAATATTATTAATTATAATAATTAAATACATTTTCTTTAATGTATAATTTATTATAAAAATAATTTATTTCATTGTTTTGATTCTATTATTAAAAAAATGATGTTTATTTGATTTGGAGAGATTTTGTTTCAGTTGATCTGAAAATGTAGTCTTAAAATGTTAGTTGACATTAATTAAAGAATAAAAAATAAAATAAAAAACTAAGCATGTGGGAAAATATTATCAACATTAGATGCAAAAAAATGATAGATCTGTAAAAAAAAAAATGTATTTCTATAGTACAGATTTTGGAATCAAAGGAAGTAAACAGTTGATGTGGAAAAATGATAGATACATAAAGCATGGATCCAAGTACAAAGAATTATATTTTATTTCTACTTCTTTCAGCATAAGCTTAATGAATTATTTTGAGATTAATTTAACCAACTGTAAAACTGTTGTATGATAGTAAAATTGAAACTAGTAAACTGTGCTTTGCTATGAGCAATCTTATTTCTAATGGTTAAAATAAAGTACTTATTTTTCCATCACTCCATCCATTGTGAAATGGATTATTTGTTTTTGTCAATTTCTGCAGAAGTATAATTCTTGTTATTTACAGGGTTTTTTTTTCTGCTTATCATTATAGCATTGAATTTGTATATAAAATAATTGGCTATGATTTGTTAGATTATTCTTAAATGAGTGTGAGCTAAAACTTATTCTGTAATTTTAATTTATTATTCACTGCAAAATCATTTTAACAGATTGTTGTTTTGACTTATAGACAGGAGAATGTTAAAATATTGTGATGCATAAATTACTTTGTTTGTTTTTTTTATATTCTCAGAATATTTAAATGAATGGTAAACATGCTGTATTTAAACATTTTTACTAAATACTTTCTAGGCTTAAAAGTTTGACCCAATATTAAGAATTGCTTGTTGGACAACAAAATGCTTCTGGATTAGTTTCTGATGAACAAAGTTTTAAAAAAATATCTGGCCAATTGAATGGAATCTTGTTGTTTTGTCATTTTAATATTTGTCTTTTAACCTTGTAATCTAGTTGCAATGTGACAAATAAATAAATATTTTTATTTTTAAAAAAAAGTATGAAGTTACAGATGATTTAAGTTTAGTTAGACCAATTAGGAAAATATACCTTTTTTACCATCTTGAAGTTCACAAGTACATAATCGTTAAATTGGATTTTTAAATATTTTTTATGAACCTCTGGCTGTTGTGCGAATGGCACAAATTATTTGTGAAGAATCTAGATATACACCAAGTATTACAAATTATATCTTAAATTAGAAGACAAACAACATTTAACTTTATTTCTTTTTTATTTGAAATTCCATTTTGGAAATACTGGCAGCCTATTTTATTGCATTTTTGATACTACATCTTAAAGATATATTATGGACTAAACACCACATTTCCCTCACCAATGAGTGAAGTATCTTATAGTTGTATTATTTTAATCAACTTAGATGATAAACACACAGCATAGATTATCTGGGATTATTACCCTCCAGCTAATAATAGTTTGATATTCATTTATTTACTGATTCATGGTTATTTATTCACAGTTTAATTATAACTTCTATAATGCTTTGTTGATTTTTTTTTGTTGTTGAAAGAATTCTTGCATTCCACCAGGAAAGACAAAGAACCTCATGAATTTTCATATTAATAAAATCTGTGTTACTCATTGAATTTTAAAATTTTATTATTTTAAGTTTGAACAATGTAAAGAAAATTATCCACGATTATCCCAATTTATATTTAACATCTGCATTACGATCACAGTGAATAGTTAATGACCATCTTTATTTTTTATATTCTGGTAGATGGAAAATTGTCTTTATCAGACTATGTTAGGGAAACCATTGAGAGAACAACTGCTTTAGGTTAAGGGATGACAATCTACAGCCCGCAAGCTGTTTTTATCTGGCCCACATAACACCATGCTGCTTTGAATGTAAACATCTTGTTATAGCTAACAAATGAAGCAAAAAAGTTATATTTCGATTATATAATATTTGTAACTAGAAAGTGAAATTAAAAAAAAATACGTATCAATGCAAGCTCGATAAGTTTTTAGTTTTGTATAGAAAAACATAAAATCATCTAATTTTTTATCAACAGATGAATAACATTTTATAAAAAGTATAATGGAAAGAAAATTATTTTTTATGAAACATTTTAAAAATTGCATACATAGTAGAAAATGTCAAAATTAAGTATAAAGATTTTTTTTTTAAATTTCATAAAAGTATTTTTAAAAAATACAACTTTATAAACTTACTCATATTCATATTTAAGTAATTTGATCATAGCTTCTCCAGTGATTTAATTGAATGCCAATACAATTTTCATTAATTGTAATAATAAAACTACCAGAATAAATTAATTTAAAAATAAAAAATACTAGAAGGGGCTTTGAAGAAATTTATTAAACATTCATTTTTATTAATGAATATAACAGTTATTAGTAATAGAAAATAACACTATTTCTTTTTTAATGTTGTTATATACATTGTTTGTGACTTTTTTTATTTACATATTGTCCTGTATTTTTTTCTTGGCCTTGAAGAAATTCTAAATTTATTATTTAACCCTTCACAAAAAAAGTTTGCAGAACTTGCTTTAGACCATTGATTTAATATTCTATCAAAATAGTGAAAAATCTTATCTTTTTAATGATCTTCCAGTAGATTATTTGCAAGTCAAATTTCCTGACTTTTTTTTTCTCTTTAAATAAATGATTGCAATTGCATACAAACACACTCCTCTTTTCTACTAATATTCACTTTTTCTTATAGATGGTTTTTTTATGAGTTTATTATTCTCATTATGAAACTACAGATGTTGATACTAATTTCAAAGTATTAAGAATCAGTTTTAACATTAGTACTTTAAATAATTTTTACCACCCTGATATTAAAAAAACTTCAATTTTCCCAACAATATTCTTGTGATATTTGAGATATTTTTATTTGATTTTTCAATGATCAATGTAGTTAATAAAGAAAATAAAAGTTTGCAATTTACAACTTTGTGTAATAATTTCTTACAGTTATGGAAGGTTGGAGACTTGATTAGTCATTAAATGTGAATTAGGCTTGTAATTATGAATGCATATGATAATAAAATGATTATTTTTATAAAAGATGAGCCCAAGCTACAACAATATAACAGCATTTTTATGACCCCCCGCATATTTACCATAAAACAATATTTTTTAAAAATAAAAAAAATTACTATTAAGCAATTTTTGCCATATTCTGTATATTGGGTGTGCAATAATATTTGAAATAAAATAGTAATATGAAGACAGAATGATTATATTACTTATCTGTAAAGTATACATTTTTTAAAGTGACTAATAAAGATAAATTTAAAAATAAATTAATATTTATTGCACTGATGATGCAGGATATTATATATTTTCATTATCTGATTCTTAAACAAATCTTAAAAAAGGATTGTCAATTTTGATTGAATTTAATGGCAGATTTATTGTTTCTGGGGAAGAATGTAGCAGAGCTTTTTTGATGTATGTTACTAAAGAATTATCTCAAGTTATGTCTTTCAAAAAAAAAATTTATAGCAATTAATATCATTGGCAGGTGTATTAAATAATTTGAGATGAACTTTGAAAATTCTAGTCTATTTTTTTTAATGGCTGCAATTACATTTTTAATAAACTTAATGCCATCTTTTAATTTGGCCATTATTATTAGTTTTGGTATAAGATAAACTGCTATCAGGACATTCATGTTTGATCTGTCAATATCACGTGATAATTAATTTTATAAAACTTTCCACTCTTATATTCTCTGTTTATCTAAAGAACATTTTTAGTCTTTTCCTTCACTAGATCATAAGACTTTGAAATAATTCACAAATGAAGGAATGAGCTTTTCGGAGTTTGTTTTTATGTTTTTCAAATGATTTTAATGGCACTTAAGGATTGTAAAGTCTTTCAAAAAATGTTAATAATTTTTATTTGTTTTTTCTTTGCATCATGTTGCATCGAAATATTTAATAACCATTTTATGTTGGTTCATTGATTATTTCTTTATATATTCTAATTAAAGAATTAGGATGACCAAGAGAATTATCTAAAAGCAGCAGAATTTTAAAAAGTAGTTCACTTTCTCTGTAATAATTCTTGAATGTAGGTTTAAAATATTTTATTATAAACCAGGTTAATAAAAACTTATTCAACTTTTAAATTTGCTTTGTAATAGAAGATAGACCAGACTTTATATAATTCTTCGTGTCATCTTCAGTATTAGCCCTTAACATGAGAATAAACTGATACTTTGCAGCTTTAAATTCAGGCATTGTTTTCCCTTGCTTACATAAGTAAGTCGTGATAGCATTTTCCAATATAATAAAGCTATTGATCGATATTAAAAAATTGCTAGTTAATTTATTAACCAGTTTTGGTGATATTGGCTACCTCAAGTGAAAAATATTTTACAGCTTTTTTATCACACAGCAGATTCAATCTGGATTACAATGCTATAAACATAGCTAAAAATCTAAAAAGTCAGTCTTATCTAGTTTTGAAATTTTTGATAGCTGCTTTTTTCTCTCTTTCAATTTTCAGCTAGTTAAAAAAATTAGAACCTTGTTTTAGATAGTAACTTAGCTTAATGAAAATCTTTAAACTATTAAAACTTTTTCCATTCCTGCAGTCAGAATATACAATTCCTAATTACTTAGTGCTACTAGGAGCAATGTGTTTTTTTGAGCAATCGTGATGTTACTAGTTCATTAGCAAGCCATAAATATGTTTTGATCTATTAGTTTAATCATTTATTATTTTTTAATTTAGTGTAAGATATAACTTTTTTTGGCAAATACTATATGTAGATAACATTATTAAAAATTGGCATAAAAATTAAATACAGTGCTATATGTATTTAATTATATACACTCAAAAATCATTAGATACTTTCTTATTGAAAACACATTGTTGCTTAATTATGATAGAAAGCATATAGCTGATAGGCATATGCACACATAATGTACAAGCAGAGTCTTTGTAATGAAAAGCCATTATGTGAGAACTATTATTGTAAGATACTCTTATAATTTTTTTTTTCAACCTCCATTTGAATTGTTAATTGTTTGTTTTAGTTGATCTACCTGGAAAGATTTATCTTTAAAATGTAGGATTAAACAACTTTTTTAAAGTTTTGTTTTTATTAACTTATATTTATGATTTTTAATTTTATATATATGAAACTAAAAAACTTTTTTTTTTTAACAGAAATTGAAACAAGTATCTCGGAATATTGGCAGGAGCCGTGTTATTAAAGGTTATAAAGGAAGTGCAAAAAAGTTTAAAAAGTCAACATTATCAATGTCATCTATTAAAAAAAGAGGGCGTCCTTTTAAAAGAAATAAAGCTTCCAGGACTTTCCCAAAGAAAGTAACATCCCCTTTACCTGATATATTTAACAAATCTACTAAAAAACAAAAAATTGAGTTTTTTTATACAAGTCAATCATCACCTACAACCACAGATACATTAGCAAAAACTCCAATTTCAGAACAAAAAAGTCAAAAATCTGCTGCAAGACAATTAAATTCTTCTGATATATCTAAATTAGCTGAACTTTTAAATACTTCAGAAAAAATTATGTCTTCAAAAAAAAAAGGAAGAACTTCCATATTATTAAATTTAAATACATCTGGAAAAGAAGTAAAACGATTGCAGTCTCCTCGGTCCTTGAAAACAAAATTTACTTATATTAAAAAAGGAGTTGAAATTACAAATGAGGAAGTCAATATTAGTTTCAGTGATTCTAAACCTGTTCAGATTCCAGGTCATATGAACCGCAGAGGAAGAACTGTAAAAGCTTCTAAAACCTCTCCTGAAATTAATTATGTTGGAGTTAAAGAATTACTGAAAACTCCAAAGTCACCTGTTCAGATTCCAGGTCATATGAACCGCAGAGGAAGAACTGTAAAAGCTTCTAAAACATCTCCTGAAATTAATTATGTTGGAGTTAAAGAATTACTGAAAACTCCAAAGTCAGTAGATAAAATAAATTTAAGTGGCATTAAAAGATTACTGAAAACCCCTAAATCAACTGAAATTGATTTCACAGGGGTAAGAGAACTTTTGAAAACCCCCAAAACATCTCCCAGAATTGATTACAGGGGTATTAGAGAACTTCTCAAAACACCAAAAGTTACACCTAAAACTGATTTACGTGTAGTTCGATCACTATTGAAAACACCTAAATCATCCAAAATTGACTACAGGGGCATTAAAGAACTTTTGAAAACCCCAAAACAATTATCTTCTCCTGATTTAACAGGGATAGGAGATTTAGTAAAATCTCCTTTAAATAAATCAGATAATAGAGAGGAAAAAGTGAATGAAGTTTTCTCAAAGAAAGAAAATTATGAAAGCAAAAATGTAAAATTACTTAAATCATCTTCAATTAATGTGAAAAGAAGAACTGCTTCTACAAGTAAATCTCCACCATCTAAGAGAAAATCTATTCAAAGATCTACAAAAAAAAATTCTTTGTCTGTTAGAAATAAATCTGTGATACTATCTTCAAAGAAATCAACACCATTTTCTGCAAAAAAGTCGACACCAGTATCTGTGGAAATTTTTTTCCCGGTAACTGCAAAGAAATCCACTGCAGAATCTGGAAAAAAATCCACCCCTCTATCTGGGAAGGCTTCTACCTCAGTATCTACAAAAAAGTCAACTCCAGTATCTTTGAAGGCTTTTACCCCAGTATCTACAAAGAAATCCACTCCAGTATCCATGAAGACTTCTACCCCAGTATCTACAAAGAAATCCACTCCAGTATCCAAGAGGGCTTCTACCCCAGTATCTACAAAGAAATCATCTTCAATATCCATGAAGACATCTACCCCAGTATCTGCAAAGAAATCCACTCCAGTACCCACAACTGCTTCTACCCCAGTATCTACTCCAGTATCCATGAAGGCTTCTACCCCAATAATTATGAAAAAATCCACTTCAGTTTCTGGAAAGACTTCTACAAAGAGATCCACACCACTATCTGTGAAGACTGTTATATCAGTATCTACAAAGAAATCCACTCCATTGTCTACAAAGACTTCTACTCCTGCATCTACAAAAAAATCCACTCCAGTATCTTTGAGGAAGTCATCTTCAATGTCTGTGAAGAAGTTTAATCCAACATCTGTGAAAAAACCCACCCCAGTATCTGTGAAAAAATCACCACTTTCTGTGAAGAAATTGTCTACTCTAGAATCTCCAAAGGAGTCTAATCTAATATCTATGAAAAAATCTTCAATATTTTCAAAGAAACGTACATCAGATTCAGCTAAGAAATATACAAAATCTAACCTGTTGACAGAATTTAACTTCTCTCCTACATTATCTCCAAAAACTGAAGCAAGAATAATGCTATCATCATCAAAGAAAAAAATTCCAATATCTGGAAAAAAAGGGAAATCAGTTAGTGGTAAAAAAGCTTCAACTAGTAAGCTTTTACAAACTCCTCCTAAACTTTCTTCTATAAAAAAAAGTCCTGCACGATTGATAAAAAGAAAATTAAATCTAGAAATTACTAAAGCTCTCAGTAATGTACAAATACCTAAAACCATCAGAAAAATTCCAAAGAAAAATATTCAAATAAAAAATCAAGAAATTGAAGAGAAAATAAATAAAAAACAATCTCCAATAGGTAAAAACATTACTCGAAAAAGAAAAGCGCTTGATGAATCATCTGTAATCAGAAAGAGGGGAAGAACAGCCACTACTTTTGAAAAAGATGAATCTCCTATTCAGACTAAATCATCTCTAGAAATGACATCAAGAAAAAGGATGCGCAGGATCTCTAGCAATGAAAACAGACCTGCAAAAGTGAAAAAACCAGAAAGTTTAGGTGTTGCTGCATCATTAGTTACAAAGAAAACTACAGTTAAAAAACTAAAAAAGGATAAAGCTTCTGCCATTAAAAATCTCAAAAAAGTCAGTAAACTTTCAGCATTGACACCTATTCATGAAGTTCAAGAAAATGCACCTGCCTCTGCTTCTAAAATAGAAAAGTCTATTGTAATTAGAAAAAAAATTGTTAAAGGTAAAAAAGTTAAATCTGTTCAAATTGCTGAACCAGAAATTCAGACACCTATAAGAGGAAAACTTTCCATTGTCTCTGCTTTGAAAAAACGTAAAAATCAGCAATATAATATTTTGCCTGAAGTATCAATTGTAACTCCTCCACTTAATAAACGAGGTCAAAAATCAGTAGTTTCAAAAAAATCTGTGCATTTGAATGAAGTTACTAATATTAAACGAGGTAATAAACATTCTGTGGAAACCAAGGCTTTGTTAGACAAATCGCTTGATATTCCCACCATTAAACAGGGTAGAAAGTCTGTAATGAAAGTAAAAACATTGTCACTTATAAAAACTCCACGTAAATTGAGTCAAAAATCTCTTGTCCAAACACATGATATGATGTCACCTATAATTGCTCCTAGAAAGGGTAGAAAATCTTTAGCACCTGCAAAAATTAAAAAAAAGACTCTTGAGAGTATTAAATCCCCAAGTCCATCTATAAAAAAAAAAGTAGTGACTAAAACAAAATTGTCTAAGTAAGTTTCACTCTTTTTTTGTTATTTTTTTTTTTTTTGTTTTAATAAATAAAAATAAAAGGTAATTAAGCTTTAGTGAAAAGCAATGACATGCTATTGATAATATTCAAATGTTTTTTATTACAATGATTATGCTACTGTGGTTGTTAGAAATTTGAAATTGTGTTCAATTTTACTCATTTTGAGTAAATGTTCTATTTAAATGATTTGAAATATAAATGAGCAAATGCTTAAGCTATAAACAGCCATAAACTACATTAATATAAAGCATGTAATGTTTCGATTAAATCTAATTATGGAAGATTAATGACAAAATATACATGTTAAATTTTTGTCCAAGATAATATGATAATTTTTTTTTCTTAACATGATTTTCAAACCTTGGAAGTTTTTTTTTTTTTTTTTGTAGAGTTTAGAATTGTATACCAAAGTCACAATGACTTTATATTCTAGCTACAGTTATAAATGAGGGAGTGGGGGTAAGTGGGTTTGTTTTTGTTACTGATTGATTAAAAAGTGTAAATGAATTAGATTTGTGAAGTTTATTACAATCGTAGTATGTAGTTCACGTTGTCATTTGTCTTTAAAGTTGTATAGTGCAGTAAATTACTAATTAAGAAAAAAATAATCAGATGAAAATATGAAGGTTTATATTTTGTGAAATAATTCTTTAGCATGCAGATAAAGTATTATCATTGAACTAAATAAAGTGAAAACATGTTTACAGCAATAACTTCATTTTGCGACATCCACATTTTTCTCGTATATGGATAGCTTTTCGAATTTACTTTCTTATGGATTTTTTATTATCCATTGTTTCTTTTAGATTATGCATCTTACTTACTTTTTGTATTGTGCTTGTTAAATACTTCTAAATATACATTTTGTCTAAAGTACTTGGTCTTTGGTTTTTATTTTTCACATATATGGTTATATTTTTGAATTTAATTTTGTATGAATTTATTGCCATCATTTATTTTCTTATGGATTATATAACTTTTTTTTTATTGTTGCCCTTGTTAAATGCTTATTTATATTCAATCCCTGGCCCTTGTTAAATGCTTATTTATATTCAATCCCTGGATTAGTTTTATAATTCAATTTCTTATGTAGTAGCTTTCATCCACAATACTAATTTAATTTTCTTCAGAATGTTTGTATTGCTGACTCTACTGGATTTATAATTTATGTACATTGATTTGAATTGGTTTTTAAATATATTATTTCCATGTTCTTAATTTTTTTTTTTAATGTTTCATTAATATGTGGATAGTGGCTTCATCCTATGGATAGAGCAATTAAATTTACTAATTGTTTTCTTTAAAAATAATATTAATTAACTTTTGGTACTGACTTATGAAAATTGCTTTCTTCTGTAAATCTAAAGAACCTGCCTAAATTAGTTTTCAAATTCTTGTTAGCAGCAAACTTTTTTTCTATTTACTTGCAAAAAAGGAAACAAACTTAGCCTTGCTATGCATAATGACTTAATAAGGGAACATTTTAGATAATTTGGTCTTCACTTCATATCATTAAAAATTTTACCATTTCCACAATATTCACAGGAGACAGTTCCAGTTTCATTTATGATGATTTTAATTGTTTGACAAGTCAATCCTAGCTTGTGTCATATATAGACATACTTTGTTCACTTATGTTAAGCATTTCTAATTTATTATTTAAAGCAAAAAGTTTACACCAAGCAAAAATATGCTTTTTCTACAATGTTCGAACTCAGTGTTTTATATCACAACCTACCACAATATATTCATTAATATATAATTCACTGTAGTTCACTTTTGTGCATTTAAAATCATTGGACTTTCATGAGACAATTTATGGTCTTAGAAATAATAGCATCTAGTTTGTGAATGAAATCATTTTGCTGTCAATAATAAATTAAATTTAATAAAGACAAATTTATGATTACTGTTAAAAAGGTCTTGTAAATCTTGCATTAATGATAGTAGTGTATATGTTGGATTAAATGTAAAAGAAATTATAATTTTATAAATATAGAAAACTTGAAAAATTATTTTCTGAATAAACTAATTTCAAATAAAATTTTATATTTTTTCTGATATTCTTTTCATGTTAATGTGTGACTTTCATATATATATATAAAGTTTGCAGACAATTGAGTAGCCCAGTATTGTTCATCATGTTTTTGACTTTGATTTAGTCATAAGTGTTAGATATAGATTCCTTTTATTTATCCCTAAAATATTAAATGCAGTTTGTAATAACCTTGGATAATAATATTTTGCTATAAAATTTTGATTTTGAAATATAAACATCATCAACTTTTTATTTACTATGTAGTTAACCAATATTAAAAGACTTATAAGTATTGCCCCCTATATTCAAAACTAGAAATTTTCTCTATCTTATCTGCATCATTATTTTATGATGACAGATTTATCCATTTTTTTCTTGAGCCTATATTATTTGTAATTTATATAGGCCAGAAATAACTGACTTTATAAAAAATGTACAATTTAAACATACTGGCTAGCTTCATAAAAAAAAAAAAAATTATTTTATTTTTAAATTATAAATTCTATATAAGCCATTGCTGCTTACCATGTTTTTATTTAAAAACATTTTTATATCAACCATGTGTAAAAATAATTAAATCATGATTTAATCATGAGGAATTGTATTTCAATCTACTCTTTTTCTAGTCTTTTTAATCTCCATAAATCCAAATACAATCTATTGGTAAATTATTTCATTCTTATGCAAAAGAAATACATTAAACTGAAATCATAACCAACATCAGTACTGCCAATTATCTTAAAATTATTAACTGCAAAGTTGTGCTAATTGTTTAATCATGTTTCTAATAACTAAATAATATAAACAATTTAATTAAAGTACAATTTCTATAAAACTTACTAACTAGCTACATAAAAAATATATATTTGTTTATTAGTAGTTTTTGAAATAAATAATTCACTTATAACTTCTATATAAGTATTGCTTACCATGTTTTAATTTAAAGAAATTTTATATCGGTCATATCATGATTTAATCATATGAAATTGTATTCCAATCTACTTTTCTAGTTTGTTCTTAAATCCAATATACAATCTATTGTTAAATTATTTCATTCTTATGCAAAAGAAATACTTTAAAACTGAAATCATAATAATCGTCAGTACGGACAATTAGGTAGTCTTTTGATAGGCGGTCGCCGTCGCTTGATGAAAAAACAGTAAAATGTAATGTTACCGGGCCAACACTTTTATTTTATTAAAAGAAAACCATTACAGTGTTTTAAATACAAGCACACATTTTCTTATTTTATTTTTGTAATGTGTTTCAATTATTATATTTTTTGAAAAAAAAAAATGTTTTATTAAAAGCAAACAATTACAGTGTTTTAAATTTATTTTTGAATAAAAGATACAAGCACACCTTTTCTTACCAAAAAATTTTTTCTTTAGTACGTGTTTCAATTTTTATATTGTTTTTGAAAAAAACTTTTTTTTAATAAAAACAATAACTTTTTTTAAAAATACAATTTTGTTGAAAAACCGAAAAAACAACAACTTTTTTAAAGACGATGTTGATCGCCTTTTTTTTTTTTTGATTTTTACAAACAAAATTAGAATAAAATTAACAGAAATAACAACTTTTTTTTTAAAGACAATCTTGATCGCCTTTTTTTTGTATGTTTACAAACAAAAATTAACAACAGTAACACCTTTCTTAAACAAAAGGAGATCTTGACCGGGTTTTCAATTATTTGATTTTGGTTGGCTTACTTTAGTTGTGTATTTGTTTAATACAAAAATAAGACACTACATTAGCGTAGGTTTGGTGTTGCAAGACATCTCAGACAGAATGCACAAGAATAGGTCTTGGTCCTTGTGCAGACGTCGCCACATAAACTCTGCTAGGTAATTTGGAAGCAATTTTCTGGTAGTTTCACATTGCTTTCTGTTACACCACTTCAAGAGATCCCAAAGATGCTTGATGTTTTGGGTATGAGCACCTGTGATAAGGGTCTACAAAATTGTAGCGGTGATTTACAGGTAGATGGTGAAAACCGGCAGCTTCAAGGTCAGCACTTTTGTATCCCCTCCAACAGTCGGAGAAGATGATCGTTCCGGGCTTAACACTATCTTTGATTGTCTCTAGAAGGGTAGACACAGCGGGAAGGAACGGGGCCACGAAGCATTGTCCACTCTCCCGACACATCCTACCAAAGATCCACTGCTGTGGAAGTATCCTGCCCTCATGATTTTTTCCTGCAGGTGAACGTCATTTCGTCCACTTCAACTATTAAACCTGGCCCGCCAATTTGATGGCAAAGTCGGGATGACAGGCTCTCGCAGTCCATTTGTCCATTCCACAACGGCACTTTTGCTAATGTCCAGCTCTGAGTGTATGCCTTCGAGTGTCAGTTGGTCGCAACTCCAGTAATATATGAAACAAAGCACTTTACAAAATGTTATTCTGGAGCCTTCGAACCAAGTGTTCTTTCGAATTGAACATCTTACATTACATGATCGAGACCGACATCGGAATTGCCACCTACTTTTAGAAATTTACAATTTCATTTGTTCCCCGCACTCGCATCGCTTCTCATTTGGTAGAACATTTTTAGTCTAAAAATGCCACAGCGTCAGAATCTGTGGTTGGCAAGTCAGACAAATTTTCAAATATTAATATTTTGCAGCCATTTTACTTCTCTTATATATTGACTCGCGAAAACGTGACTTTTCACGTTATGTTTTGGAAATCATGTTAGGACCTACCCTTTGCCAATGTTTTCCACATTTAAACTTGTGTAGGGAAGAATTTTGATGGTGTAACAATTATTACTAATTAACACTTTGTCATTTAACTAGAAATAAAAAAAACCATGTATTCGGTATTTAAAAAATTATGCACACTTGAAATATAAACACCGTAAAACGATATGATAATCAATTGTGCAAATTCACATAAAGTATCACAAAACACTAGTGTGCAATGCCATACAGCGGCATAAAATGACTAATATGACAAAAATGTTGTATCAGCTGTAATTACGGCCTAAAGTGGCTAATACAACAAAAGGGTTGTATTACTCATAATTAAGGCTGCTGAGATAGCATTTTTTATGTGTTTTATAATGTCATCAAGTGGCTGTGTCCGACTATCAAAAGACTGCCGCCAATTATCTTTAAATGATTATCTATAAAGTTTTGGTAATTATTTAATCATAGTTTTAGTGGATGTTTCTCATAATTAAATAATGTAAACAATTTCATTATTATTTTTGTGTTATACAAGATATAAATTTGTGTTTCCTAGGATCATATATATATATCATATATAAAATTCTTATTTTTACTGTTGTCTGATTTGTGAATGTATGAATGTTTGTCCAAGGTCACGTCAAATTCACGAGGCATATTTTTTAACCAAAAAAATTATTTGTTCTGCCATTAACACTGTAATAATATAACGCTGTCAAATTACATATCAAATAGAAAAAGTAATGGGGAAATTTCTCACATTTACGTTAAAATTTTTTAATTTATATTAAATCTTTAAAAAAATTTGTTAAAGCAATCAATTAAAAAAAATATTACAAAAACGACAGGCTGAAAGCCCAGAGGAAATAAAGCTGTCAAATTCAGAATGGTAATGGGGTGGTCACTACTTCAGTCTGCATGTTTGGTGGCTCCTTATAAGGGTACCCAGGATTACTGGCATCGAGTGAGATAACTCTGCTACTGTTTGCATATTTCATAAAGGCGGCCTTCCTGCTGAAGAAATAGTCAAATGCTGATTCATAATTCGGTGTTAAGGAGCTCTTTCCGTGGTCTATTGAGCCTCTTATTTAGTTCAAATGAATGACATACTCAACAAGGTTCACTAAAAAAGTTATTTACATTAAATCTTAAAGCAACCAATTAAAAAAAAAAAATTAAAATAGTATACACCCGGGTCTCGTGTTATGCGGATTTTTAAAATGCTATTCATGTTTCTTCTTAATATCTTTGTATGCAGTTTTCTTTTATGCAATAAAAATTATTAGATCAGAAGTCAAGCTCCGATAATGTGCAAATAACTTTCAATATTATAAATTTTGCGCACTCATGTCGTATTTAAAGTATTAGTGCATTATCGGAGTTCAACTTCCATCTAATAATTTCAATATTTTTAGCGCTTTATAATAGTACTGTAATAGATTTTATGCAATAAAGAAGTTCATAATTCACTTAAAATTAGGATTTCTTCATTTTATACACATTAAATTTTACAAGATTATAATGTAAATCTGTTAAAACGTTATAGATGCCTGTACTATGCATGTTGTTGTTTTTGCATTTTAAAATCACATTCTATTTTTGCTTTTTAGAAAAAGAGTACGTAATCAATTAATCATTTAGTGTCCGCAAGTTTATTTTTAAAAGGTGAGTAACAGCGGTGGGCACAATTAAATCTGACCTTTAATTGTAATTAACAATTTAAAAATTACATAATATGATCTGAAATTAATGTGATGTGAAACAATGAAATTTGTTTTTAAACGGAATTGAAAATTAAAAAATAAGAATTTAATTTTTGTTAGTTTTAATTAAATTTTGCCCCAACAGTGGTGAGTAAGTGTCTTTTTATTATCATAAATCTAAGTTCTTATTTTTATTTTAAACTGTTAGTTTACCCTAATGGAGAGGAAAAACACCCAAGAAAATGAATTTCTTAGGAAACAAAATTTCAATTTTAGATCGCTTAGCGAAATGGGAAGGATCAATGGTGATTGGAAAACATTTTAGTTTGGGCGAGTCCACTAAAGAGCAATTAAAAAAATGAAGTTGGCGCTAGTTGTATTTCCTTTTGTGACAAATCTGATGTCTTACCAGTTCACAAACAAACCTGCATATCGTCAAATAATGATAATGATTAAAATACTGTACATGTATGAAAAAATGTAAAATACTGTAAATTATGCATAAAAATATATTGTTTTGAATAAAAGTAAATACAGTAGTTAATAAAAAAAGTTTGTCTTGTATCAATTTTTTCCAAATTTGAAATTTTTTATTAGTCATATTTTATTTCCTTATTTTTTTTTATGCGAATTTTAAAGTAATTTTATGTTGTTGCTTTGCTTTTATGCGATTTTTGAAAATTACAGTACGTATCCCCCATTTTCAAGGTAAGTTAAGTCTATTTTTGTGCACATTTTCAGAGGAACCTATCTACCGCATAAAATGAGACCCAAGTGTAATTAATAATTTTTTTTTACAGAAACGCTGTTTTTGTATTAATAAATGGTAACCTTTAATAAAGCTTTAAAAAAAAAATTATTGGTTGTTCACGACAGCTGTGGAAAAAAAAAAAAAAAAATTGTTTTTATTCAGAGAAGGGCTTCAGTAAATATATAGTTGCACCATAATGCTGTCAAATATAACAGATGTATTTCAAAATTTAAATTTAGCTTTATTAAAATGCTTTCATGGTTTGTCAGTCCTCTAATATAGTTCAGATGAATGACATATTCAAGCAATGTTTAATAATAAAAAAAAAACATTTTTTTACATAAAATCTTTAAAGAAAAAAATTGTTAAAGCAACCCATTAAAAAAAAAAAAAATTCCAAATATTAGTTTTAATAATGTGTAATTTTTATTATGAAAAATTTAATGCAAATGAAGTAACAGTGTCAAATTAAACATATCAAAACGACTGCCTTTCAAAAGGCTGGATAGATCTGGTATATAAATAATATCTGTATGTATAGTTTTTACTCAAAAGTAACTTGAGCTCATTAACAAATGACAATGCTTGGTTGTTGTTGGTAATTTGCCATTGCTGTCTATTTTTAACATAATATATCATAAAATAATGAAGCTCTGATATCATTAAGAAGCACCGTAGATAATATGAATTAAATGATTATAAATTTTTACAATAGTAAACCTAGGCATTGTGAAAGATCATTATTAATATGCATAGATGATGTGGAATAATTTTTATTCACTTGTAATGAACAATTAACCTGCATGCTTTGCCATCATTCTTTATAAATTAGTCAAATCATTAATTGCAGTCACTTTATTCCAATCTTTGTAAATATAGCAACTCATGATTGTAATAATAGTTGTATTATAATTGTTTGTACTCTTTTATATATAATATTTAGAAACTGGTTTTTCATTTCATTGTTATTTATATTAATAAAACTTATATTCATTCTTTTTTTTTGTATTTAGGATAGCATCAAACAGTAATAAAACACGTAAAAATATTAAGGCATCAGCTAAAGCTACTAAAACACCTGCTAAAACTATCAAAACACCAGCTAAAACTGTCAAGACTTCAGCTAAAACTAGTAAGACACCAACTAAATCTAGTAAGATGCCAGCTAAATCTAGTAAAACACCAGCTAAAACTAACAAGATGCCAGCTAAAAGTTCAAAAACATCAACCAAATCTCTTAAGAAAATTCTTTCAAAAGCAAATAAAAGAAGTAAGTTAATTTCATTGTTGTTTTTATTATTATTACAATTGGCAATTTTTAATAATAAAGTAAAGATTAAGTGGATTGATAAAATTATAATTATTGATATATTGAAAAATTAGATGAGAAACAAATATTTGTTCAAGAAATTGTGAAACTGAAGAACAATTTCATCTTCATTGATTTATTGAAGGGGGGAAATGATAGAAAGAATGTTGAATGATTTTGAATACTAAAGGTATGGAGCATTTTAGATGTTATCTGATGATTAAAACCAAAGAGTATAATTTTAGTAAGTTGAAATACCATTCAAGAAAACAATAATTTTAATATTTCTTGTAATATATGATAGTAAAATGATTTAATTTGAAGGCAAGGGGATAGAATCATATTCAAATTAAGCTGTTGTTTGAATTAGAAACTTATTAATTCCAAATAAAAGAGATAAAAATTATGTAATGAATATAATTTTCTTTCTTTATTGTATTCATATATATATATATACACACACACCGTTCATGTACTTTGTTCATATACTATTACTTACCTATATATAAAGTTTTAAAAAAAGCTATATTTCTTTACAGGGCAAAGGCTTCCTCAACATTGCTCTTTTAAAAAGCAGTGGAAAAGATTAATGAGTAATAAGAATTTCCAATTTTTTCTTCTGTTTATCTCCTAGTTTAAAATAGCTAGATTCTCATTTAGTAAGTAATTATTGGATGACTATGGACTATCTTGAAACCTGAAAAAAATCTCGTTAGTTTCACCTGAATTTGAACCTTTAGTCATAGGCACTGTAAATGATACCCTAACCACTGCACCAAAAAACTTGTTTATATTTTTTTTTTTGTACTTACCAATTAATTTTAATAATTACTCTAATGATTCATGAAAAATCATTGTATACATCATAATAAATTACACTTAAGAATTTTTGTAGTGACTTTCTAATATCAGTTGATATTTTTAGATTCATCAGAGACCAATAAACACAATGAAATTAGTTTGAAACTGAAGATAATGTGAAATCATTTTTATGAAAAATGTTAATCGCAATTAGCTACTAATATTCTAAATACAATTATATTTAATAAAAGTAGTAGTGCATCTTTTGGGCAATTTTAGGTGTTATAATATTTTATCTCGTAAAAATATTTCTTAACTATGAGAATGCTTTAAACTAAAAAAATTATAATCTTTTACTGTATTATATTGAACCAGATGCTTTATCTGCTTCAAAAGTTTCATCACAAAATTAAAACTAACTTGTTTTTATAAAGTTTTAAAAGAAACTTTATTTGAAAGTTTATATGTTATAGCGCACATACGCAACTATATTTTAAAATTCTGTGATTTTAATTTAGTCTTCAATAGATTTTACTTTTTAGTTTAAAAATATTTCTTTGGAATATAATTTTAATTTATTTGTAAAAAAAAAAAAAAGCTGTGACTTAATTTTGCATTTCCTTTTCTTTAATTAATTTTGAATAAGAACCCTAATCAGATTTTTAATTAAGATTGAATCTGAGATAGAGATTTGCCCTAGGCAAAGACTGCTAATTAAAGATGACGTGGGAGGTAAGAATGCATATAAATAACCCTGGGATTTCAGACTAATTATTCAGCTATTCACTTTTATTCTACTTGTGATGTGTATTGGTTCAACTTTGTATGCTACTTGTGATTCTGATTCGAATTGCTGTGCTGTCTGATTCAAAAAAAGATTTCTGCCCGTGTCTGGAAATCACTGTGACTAGTAGTCCCTTTTGCTGTTCGCCATTAGGAAATTCAACTGAAATTATATTACTATCTTCCAATTGCTAAATAAGATCATCTCTGCAGAATGCCAAAACTACATGCCATGATGAATCTCATCTATATGTCATGTTCAACCAACCCAAAGACGGACCCCGGGTCCCAAGTTGTTCCTTCAATATCATGTTGTAAAAGCCTGAACAAGAACTGATCCCTAGGATTGCCTCCAGCTTCCTGAACATATAAATGGAAACAAAAATCTTTATAGGAACTTTCAAATGAAATAAACTGTGTGCGCTGTTGAAGGACATCAGCTTGACCTAGCTAACATTATGCCTCGAGGTAAACGTTTTCATTTTCTAACCAGGGTTTAAATCTCTTATTGAAATCTCAGCTTAATTGTAAAATAATCCAGTAATTATTAGAAGTTTTGTATATTCCTTCAATATTTTAATTATTTTCTGTATTTACTTATTAGTTAAAGTTATATTGGGATCTTAGTTATAAGATTTTATATTTTTAATTTATATATCTGATTGTGTATTGCGAGTTTCTATTTTATATGCTTAGTGGGGTTTTTTTATTATTTATATTACTAACCTAGATAAATGCTTTGGCAGACATTCGTAATTTGTTTTTTTTTACTCACCTATCCTTTAGTCTTTATAATTTATTTAATTAAATTTGGTTTATGTTTCCTGCAGACCGTAAATTTTTTGGCTTGTGATTTACCAAGTTTATTGTTCTGTTTTTCCTAAATTGGAGATTTTATTTTCTTCTATTTAAGATTTCGCATAATTGTAATCTTCTCTTGTTCTATTTTTTTTATTGCCTTGTATTTGGTCAACCATGAATCACCTTGAACGTGATTAATTACGAGTTGTTCTGCGGACACATGACATTCTTGGTCCCGGTGCTTTATTCCAGGCAAGGAAAGCTCGCCTGCGCTGTTTCGTTGCATTTCTTGCAAGATCGCTTTATTTTTGAAATCTCTAAATAGGGAAACTGGAATTAGTTTTTATAAATCGCTAGCAGAAAGATATTATAAACCTCTCTTTTTAAATCATAGATGAGAAAATGAACTTATCTGCCTGGGTACTTAATGTTTTCAATACTCTTATACACTCTCTGATGATAAATAGGCTCTAGAAATCTAGATCAAACTTCTATACTTTCGTTTGCTTAATTAAGATTTAACTATTTTTTTTTTTTAATTTAATAAATTATGGAATTATTTAAATTTATTTTTGCTGACGTTTGTCTCTGTGTTCTTTTCTCAATTATCTGAACAATTATAAAGATCTCTCCTTCCCTGGGTCTAGCTTGTGGCATTCATCATTACTAACTTTTGATCACCATAAATTAAATTTTCTAGGTTAGGGCACTAGTGACGCCCTAGGTGATCAAATGAAGTGAAGGACTGGTACAATATTAAAAGTATATTTTTCTAGAATTATTATATTTTCAAATGTTACTATTTTGAAAACATTTTTAAAAATTACATTATTTTTAAAATCAGTAAAAAAGTCCTCTAATTAATAAAGTTAATATCTTTTTTTTTTTTTGTAATACTATTAATTTGTTACTAAAGGAAAATATCAAAATAAAATTGTTATTCAATAGAATTATTATTTAATTACTGAATATGTGATGTACACATGAGTGGTTTAATGTTTCTGTTTACATTATAAATTGTATATATTAATAAGTAAATGCAAAATATAAGTTTTTATAGTTACTATGTATATTAAAGTTACACTATATTAGGAAAATATTTAAAGTATATTTTTTAAATCTATGCCTTAATTAACTATATATATATATATCATTATAAATATATATTTTCATGTATATTGGGTGTGTGACAGGGTAAAATGGGAAGCTAAGGGATTAAAAGTAAATGCAGATTATTTAATTCAAATAGATTTTGCAGATGCTGTAATTTTGTTTACAAATAATACTTCAGAGCTTCAGGAAATGTTGCAGGACTTATTAGATGAAATTATGGATTAAGTTAACTAATCATTTTCTATTATATGCATACCATGATTTATATGAGGATCTTAAATGTAGCCTTGATTACTTTTAATTGTTATGCAATTTTGTATAAGGATGCGTTTCCCCCCTCCCCTTTCCCTCCACACTCTAACAATAAATTTATCTTTTATAAATATATATTATTCCTCAACTGTTTTGGTCCTTTTTTATTGTTTTAGATGTATGGATAAATATCTATTTTAGATTTATTACTATACTGGAAGTAGTTACATTAAGGTTTTCCGCAACAAAAAAAAATTTAGTAAGTGAAAAATATTTTTTTGGTTTTCTGTATTATCAAAAGTCATACATTTTGTGAAAGGAAATTTTATAATAAATTCATGGAATACATTAATACTCTTACAATCCCAAGATGCCATCTTTAATTTTAAAAAAAATTACAAGAAATATAATTTATAATATATTTTCTATTTTATTACAATAAATATATATACATTGTTAGAAAGAGCAAATATGAAAGGATGTAATAAAGCGGATAAAATAATCTATTACCTCAAAAAAAATGAAGAATAAAAAGATTTTAAACACTTTACATTGGTTCAAAAATTCTAAATTTTGAAAGTTAAATGTTAAAATGATGATTTCATAGACAGCTTCATCACATTTGTCATAATTGCTGAAAAAAATGATATATAATATGTCTTACCTGAGGTAATTTTTCAGAGTAAAAATTACAAAAATAATGCGGTTGGTAACTTCCATTTTTAAAAGCTGACCCAGATCTTCTCCTTCCATATCAGGATATCTGCTAGAAATGTTTGGTTGTCCTTCCATGCAGGATATCTGTTAGAAGTATGTTTGGTTTTTAGTGGAGAAAAAAATAATAGTAATTGTTTACAAGATATTTATGCAAAGAGAACTTTAATAAATTGTAATGTATTATATTATATATTAATTATTATATTATACTAGTGGAAAATAGGGTGTGACCTAAAATGTGTATTCTTTTTAAGTAAAAAGTACTCATATAAATATAAAACAATAAGAACAGCTTATGAGATATTATGCTAAGAGAACTTTAGTAAATTGTAATGTATTATATTATTATATATTAATTATTATATTATATTAGTGAAAAATGTGTGTGACCTAAAATGTGTATTCTTTTCAAGTAAAAAGTATACTCAAATATCAAACAGCAAGAACAGTTTATGAGATATTATGCAAAGAGAATTTTAGTAAATTGTAATATATTTAAAAATATAATTAATTATATTATTGAGGGGGGGGCACCTAAAATATGTATTTTTTTTTTTCAAGTAAATAAAGTAAAATCAATAAACGTCAAACAAATTTATTATGAGCTCTGATTATATTATATGTGTATGGGAGATGATGTATGAGAGTAGATGGCTGAGGGTATGGGATCGAGTCTGGATGTGTATGTTTTTATATTGAAATGTATTCAAAATTCTCTAGCATATTTATTGTTTTCTACATATGTTTAATTATATAAAAAAAAATAAGTAATAAAAATAGATAATAAAACTAATTGCATACTCAAATAAAATCATAATATATCTTGCCTATTGCACTAAATATACATATGTGATCGAGTCTGAATGTGTATGTTTTTATATCAAAATGTATTGTCTAAAATTCTATAGCATATTTGTTTTCTACATATATTTAATTATATAAAAAAATAAATAATAAAAATAATTAAATGCTCACTGATTCCTAGCATCCATTTCAAATTTGAATCCAGTTTGAAGGTAATAGATGTGGTAACCATGGTTGTCCTTGCAGATAAAAAAATGACTCCAATCTTCTTTTTTTTTTTTTTTGACATTGCAGCTTCCAAATCCTTTTTTTTTTTGACATCGTAGCTTCCAAATGCCATGAAAATGAGCTTCTAGAAAAAGGACTTACCAAAACACATCGGCAATTTTATATCCATATCGAGCGGTAAGAGAATGCAATTCATTCGTAAAGAAATTTTACAGTTAGAAAATCTAAAAAAAAAATGAGAAAAAAATTCATTTCTCATTTTATCCATAATAAAATGGCGGATTGAATGTTTTAATACCCAAACTTCTGAACAGAGCTCTTCGGATTAAACGGGTTATTAGATGAGATTTCAAAATTAAACATATATATTTTTTTAATGAAAAATAAAGAATACCCAGTACACACAATAGCTACATTCAAATGAGCTAATGTTTTTTTTCTCTTAGATTTACCAAAATCAAAAACTTTATCCTACTTGTTAAGAATGTATCATACTATTTCCAACTTTCTTATAAACTTAACAATACTATTTTTTTTCATCAAAACTTTACTCTTACAGTTTCGATTGTCTTGCAGTCATCATCAGAGATCTTTATAATCCTATTTCCAAAAACCAAGTAAAGCCATTTCATGTGTGGCTTCATATAATGTCCAAAATATGTTATTAATAATCTTTAATGTGATTACTTTTTGCTATGTTTATCTAATTACATAATTCTATAATTTCATTCTCAGTAATATATAGAGTATATTTTTGTTTAATTTTTGGATATAATATCTATAATACAAATGTTCTTCAAACTTAATGGTGACTTTCAACTATTTTCACATGTTTATGCATTACTATCAAAACTTTTTTATTGTAATGGAAATGCCTGTTAACTTGTTCTTTTACTTACTGTGTGTACTTTATACATATTAAATAATTTGTTAAAAAAAAATTGTGCACTCCAAACAATCTTCAGAATGTGATGATGATGACAATAAAACTTCTTTGCCATTGTCACCAAAATTTTAAAATGTAATATTCAGGATTTATTATAATACAATAATTTTACTTTATGCTATTTTTAAATGCTTATTTATTATACATACGAGTGAGTATTATGTATAAATGTATATATTCTTTTTACAGGAACAAAAGCAATTAAGACATCCAAAACTACTACATCTGCTAAGAAGACTGCCAAGAGAACAAGACGCACATAATTTTTTTCTTTAAAATTTTGTTCAATTTTATTTTTTTAATGAAAAAAAATATTAAAAAAAAAAAAAGAAAGAGAGAGAGAATAGGAAATATGTATATTTTAGAAGCCTTTGCCTTTCTCTTGAACATTAGAACCTAACCTGTGAGTTTTTATAATTACAGGGTTTTTTTTTTTACTTTTTTTTTTTTTTTGTTAATTGCAAATGTTTTTAATTATAACAAAAAAAAACAGCTCGAGATTATTTAAGTGATATATATATATATATATGGCATTATATATACCACTTGGGCAATAAAAAAGTAGTAAATGTTTCTATAACACACACACCCTTTTCCAAATTTCCACCATAAAATATAAAATATTTCCAATTATAGATAGTTTCAATAAGCTGCATGGGTGTAAATATATATTAGTATATCTGTTTATCTTTTGGTCTTTGAAGTTTTTTTGTTTGTTTGTTTTTAAAAATATTAATATTTTTTAGAAACATTTTTATTACTCTGAATATAGACAAATTTTATAATTATATATTTTGCTTATGGATAAAGTTTTAATGAGTACATGGGAATTGGCATTGGACATAGGAGACTTTATCTGAATAATATCATCAAATAAAAGATAGACTATATTGGCTGAACACAAATCAATTGGCACTGTGGCTTGGTTTTGGATTTTAGTAATTTATTATTGTTATTACTGTCACTATCATGAAATGCATAATTGAAAGTGAAACATTGCTCAACTACTTAAGATTTTTTGCAGTCAGTATATTACAATATTATCAATGTTAAAAAAATGAATTATTTAATTAAAACATTGTGATTAATATTAGTAATTTAAAGGGATCATTGTATGAAATATTTAATCTCATGATGCACAATATATAGTTAGTTAATTTCTTTTTTTTTTACTTTGGGACATTTCAATTTTTTTGTGTGTAGTATAATGTAATTAGGAAATGTAGCATCAAATAAATTTTTTATCGAATTTAATCTTTTAAAAAAAGATAGGAAATTTATTTTATTTAAAAAAAAATTTCCTTAAAATATTGCTTTCACTTTTAAAATGTATTAAATATTTTATCAAAATCTATATATATTTTTTCTTTTTGTACAGTTATAATACATACACATGTTGTGTGCATGTGAATATGTGTGTAGATATGTATGTTTTTATAAGTATACATTGTGTGCATTTATATTACAAGTTCAATTTTTTTTATATATATATGTTGTGTAAAAGAAAGCTATTTTTAAATATATTAATTCAAGTTTTACATATAATAATAATTTTTTAATTACAGTGTTTCTTTAGGATAAAAAGAAAATCAGTTTTTGATAATGTCTTTGCTCTATTTTTAAATTGTAATCAGTACGTGTAATAGAAATAAAGTAGACACAATGGATGATTTATTTTTATCTAAACTTGGAACATAATTTTAAAAATATGTGTCAAAAGTCTAAATAACATTAAAAAAAACCTATGTTTTTAAAGCTTGAATAACTGATTATTCATGTGTAGAATGATTATAAATTATTCACTTCATAATGTTTGAATAATTTTGTAACTCCAGGAGCAATGTTAAAATAGTACAAACATCTCATGAATCACTATGCCAGGTAAATGTAATTCTTTGTGTGGTCGAAAAATAAAATTTTGGATAGGCCTAGTAGCTTTCTTTGTAGCATGTTAATAGATTTTTAAAAGTATTTAAGCCATCTCTTAAATATTTGCTTTATGATGGATTTATTATTATTTTTTTCTGAAACATCTGAAAGATATAATATGTGGTTTTATTTTTTAACAATTAATTAATACATTGATTTTTTTTTCCTCTTGTTATACAATATGCAAATTAAATAAAACTAATTTAAAATAGTTCTTATGGTAACAAAGTTAGTAGGTCTTCATATGGGATGAATAATTTATTGGCATTCAGTGTATTGATTATGTCAAGGCAATGAAGCTCATTGTTAAGATAACAAACTCAAAGCAAGTCAGACCAGTTTCAAGTGTAATTTGGTCTTTTATATCTTGTAATAATAGCAAATGAAAAAATAAATCCTCTTGAAACAGATCTGTCTTGTTTGACTTGGTTATGATCTCTTACTACACACCTATATATATATATACATGCACTTCTTTTCTTCTCTTTTTTTTTTTTTGTTTTATGGTTTTATACATAATGTTAAAAATGTTTGTTGTTTTGTTTAAAATATTTTTTAGTATTTGTAATCATTTATTGTATAATTTTTTATATTAATAAATAAATACAATTGAATTGTGTCAGTCATGTTTTGTAGTCTGTAAAATTACATTTGTCATATATTTTAGCAATTTAGATTTGTCATACTAAATGTCAATTTTATTTTGTGTGTATACAAAAAATTGATAACTCCAGTTTATTTTTACACACCAAATGTTCCAACTTTTTCTGTAATAGTCTTTTAGTTATTTTTCATTTGTAAAATAGCCAGTTTATAAAATCATTAAATGTTGCTGATATTTTACAATATTGTTTAATTTTTGTTTAAATTATTAGCTGTATTAAAAATGTTTCATATAGCAGTTTTTTAATATATAAAAGCAGTTAGTAAAAAAACAACATATTTGTCATTTTGTGTGTGGGTGTTTACGTCTGTGTGTGAAAGTATATATATATACAAACGCACATTACCATATATACATTTTTATACATACATGTTACACAGTATTGTTACAAAAATTATTTATTTTCAAAGCTTACATAACAAGGATCATTAATCAAGTAAAATGTGCAATTCATTTTTTGAAAAAGCAGATTTTTTTCTCAAATGCATTTTAAAATGATTGCTTTTATATTTTACATACATAGATATAAACTTGCACAATATAGTCTTGATTTTTATTCAATATGTGTCCCAGATTGAATGATATATTTGACTTTAAAATAAGTTTTTTTTCTCTCAAAGCACATTTTATTTATTTGTTTCTAATTTAATCATAAATTTCTGCAAATTTTTTTACATTGTTATTTATCTATGGAAGCATGTGTTTAGCAATAATAGAAGGACTCATTCAATAAGCAGATCATAATTTTAAGATTACTGATTAAATTTTATATTACTGGTATTAAAATTAAAAGCATTTTAAATTTTTTTTGTAATAATCCTGAAAATATTGCATACATGTATGTGTTAATATGGATTTATTTTTGTGTGTATATGTATGTATGCACACAGTACATTCAACTTATGAATTACTGTATATAAATAATCTCTTATTGTTTGCTGTTTTTTTTTTTTTTAAAAAAAAAGGTTAATCACGGGGTTCAGATTTAAATTATTATTTTTTTTAAAAAAAAAAAAAATTATATTCCAGAAATACTGTATATTGTTTTGTTTCTGAATTATCAGTATGGAAATTTTTTATTGTTATTATGCTTAATAAAAGGAAAAGAAAGATGTACATTTGGGATGTTAATTTATATAAAACTTAATGAGTATGAAGTGTTTAAAGGTAAAAAAAAAACACCAATCTACAGATTATATAATTATAAAATTATATTTTTTTAAAAAAAGTGAAAAGTTGCTTTTGTTATTTATTTACGAAAATTATCATGAACAGTTATTTAAATCTAAAAATAATTTAGATTTTAATTTTTTTTTAGCAGTTTTCACATGTACAAATTTTTATTTAAATTTTATTTCACTTTATTACTGTAAAAGATATGAATTAAATATTTATCATTTAATTTTGATAATAAATATCCAGTTCCTGCCTTACATAATTAATTGTTGAACAAGGTTTAGCATAAGTTGATTTATGCATAAGAATTATAATCTCTTAGTAATTATCATAGTTGTATATTGAAATTTTTTTGAATTTATTTAAAGATAAAGTTTTCACAATATCTTCAGTTTATTTGATGCAAAAATGAAATATGTTACCATGAAGTGAAGTTAACACACCTTGTTAAGCAGTAATGCTAAGAAAATATAATTATAAAATAAAATAAAAACAATATATACATTTTATTGGTATTTATTTATAAATTGAAAACGTTTATAGATAAGTTTTAAAATATACATTTTAGTAATAGGTTTCATTCTTCATGATATATAAAAAATCTTAACTAATCAAAAAATAAAAATGTTGTGTTTCATTTTAACTAGTACTTGTATATTCCCAAATGATACATGAGGGTTTATTTTTTTTTTCTATGCAATAATTTATTCTCAAATATGAAAAATAACAATTTGAAAGATAAATATATATATTACTAATTGTATTTATATTCAGTTTAAACATATGGTGCAATTATTTACTCAAAATGCTAACTTCAATTTTATTTTTTGTGAAGATAATATAATTTTATCTACTGAAAAAATTTATAAATAGATAGATATTAGCTTCATAAGTATGCACTTCATATATACATTCATGTTTACATATGGGCAATCACACAAACTGCCAATAACTTTTTTTTAATAGATAATATATATAATAATTTTACCTACTAATTACAACATTAAAAATATTTTTAAAAAACATATTAAAAAAATGTATTTACTGTAATTGTAACTGAATGATTTATAAAAATGCTTTCATGGTTTATTATTTAAAGTAAAATTGGTAGTAAAAATATTTAAAAAGTATGTAGTTTAGAGAAAAATATTTTTAGTTAGGCTAAAGTGGCTATTATCATTTGAATATGCCATTTTACCATCTAGTTTTTTTTTTTAGTGATGTAATGTATTGTTTTAATCATTTTTCATTCAGAATTTATTTTACAGCTTTTTCTTTTAGCAATGATTTTTTTTTTTGGATTATGATTAATGCTTGTACATATAAAAAGAATTTAAGACATAAATATGGTTTTAACAAATTATAGAAGAAAAACTACATTCAAATAATCTCAAGACATTTTGAAGCTTTTGAACTTGTGGTTGATATTTCAGCTAATAGTACTTATAAAAAATTTTTTTTATTTCAATGACATTTATCGATTTAAGAATTTTATTAATGCTTTTCTATTTATATTTTAACATCATTAATCAGCTTACAAATTCTAGTTTTATGGCACACAATTAAAATTATAGCATATATACATTTACTATTACTGTTTTCAAACAGGTTATATTTGCTTGTCTAATGAGGTTTATTTAAACTTCTTTGAATTATAAATTTCAATTTCTTTGAGTCAAGTATCAATCTTCAGAATCTATATAAACATATTAAACCATAGATAAAAAAAAAAGGTTACCTTAACAAACAGATTGAGGTTATTGATATTGTTTAAGTGTGTAGTGTTTTCATGTATTTACATTTATAAACCAATCAAGGTTTGAGCATTATAAATTTTATCTTTTATAATATATGATTTCAGTGCAGTTTGAAAGTTAGAATTGATTATTTGTTAGTCAATTTTCAAAAGCAGATTATGCATGCCAGTTTCATGAAGTTTATTTAAACTTCTTTGAATTATAAATTTCAAGCTCAGTTGAGAGTCAATCTTTAATATCTATACAAACATATTAGATCATAAAGAAAGTGATATTCACTTATCACAATACAAAAAGGTTGCTTTGACAATAGATTGAGATTTTTGGTATTGTTTATGTATTTTTAAACAAAATATGTACATTTCTATTGCAAGAGAATTGATAACTAAATTTCAGATTTCTGTCATTTTACAAGAAGTTTTATTTTTCTAACATCAATATTAGTTAATTTTAAAATTATTTTACTTCTAAAATTATAATATAAACACTTTGAATATTTTATTGTCAATATTAATTCACTGTCAATTTCTGCTTTTATGGCAATAAAAGAAAAAGTATTAAAATATTTTTAGATTAAAAAAATATATATTACTGCAGTTTTTATTACTGAAAGTAGAGATAAGCAAATTTAATTGATGGCTGATTTACACAGCAAAGATGTTGCCATTCTAGTTATATGATTTTGCATATATAAATTGTAATTATGAGAAAAAATATTCATTCTAGTTATTTACTTTAGGAGTCTTGTAGAAGTTTATTGTACTGAATATTTTAAATGGAAGATTAATAGAATCCAATTTCCTCTCCCTATAATGTGATTTAACAAATTAATATCTGCCAATAGGTCAAATTTTAGAAGATATGTTTCATTCCAGATTGGAACTAAAACTCTTCATAGTCAATATTTGTCTACCAAAAATTTGTGATAAGCTTGTGACATCACTAGATGAAAATTGAAATGTGGAGAGTGGAAAAATAATTTTACAGATTTATCTCGTCATGTAAGTTTGGTGGTTGTAAAATCATTTTTATAAGAAGTATCACTGCTAATGATATTGCCAGTGTTAGTTTTAAAACCAAAATTAGTAAAGTAAAAAGCATGATTGGAGTAAAACTAAGTTTTTCTTTTACAATATTCGTTTGACATCAATCTAATAAAACCATTAAATATATGTGAACTCTACTGTCTCAAATCTCGAAAGACCATAGGAACAAATATACTTCTAAAGTTTTTTTAAAAAATTAGAACCTAAATCCAAAATAAGGTTGGTAAAACTTCAATATTTTATCCAGAATCTTGACATAAAGGCAAAATTACAACACTTGAAATTAAATTCAAAAAATTATTGTTCCTACATGCTAAATGAGAGTTTTTGCCAACAGTTGAGAACTATCTACTTATAGAGGAAGCTTTTTTAGTCAAGAATATGCTTTGAAAAAGTTTTATTAACAATTTGAGTTGAAACATGCTTTCAAAATAAAAAACTAATATTTGTAAGCCCTCACTTTCTTTGAAAATTGTTGAAATTTTTCTCAAAAAAAGTAGCTACTTCATAACTTTAGATCATAGTATTAACATTATCCTAAGTAATAATGACCCAAGATTTTTTTTTTTAAAGATGAAAAAAAAATCTGAAGAAGTCAGCATCTTACAGACTGCGTCTAAGGGTGGGTAAAGAGATAGGAATTAAATTTAGTGAAGAAAAATCAAAAGTAATGTTTAATACTCTGGAAAGAGAAGACATTTTTTTATTGGGAGATATAAAGGTAAGTATGGTGAGTAGGTATAATTATTTGGGAATCATCGTTATCAGAAATTACTTGGATAAATGGGAGAAAAAAAAGATAAAGGAAGCAAAGAAAAGAAAGGGACTGATAAAGGAATTGTTTTCATGTAATAAATATGATATAGCTAGAATTGTATGGGAGTGGCAGTAGCAGGTTTAACATGTGGTAATGATGTGTTGTGTAAGTAAAGGAGTTAGATTACCTAGAAAAAATACAAAGAGAAGTAGGAAGACATGCATTAGATGCAGGTGTGGATGACAGGAGGCGATTCAAGGAGAAATTGGATGGTCAAGTTTTTATATGAGAAGCAAAATGTTTGGTAGATTGTGGATAATAAGAGATTAGCCAAAGTATTTAATTGGGTTATGAGTAAAGGGAAGGCAATAAATGGATGAGAATGGTGATACGGTATTTAGATTTGAATTTACGTCTATACTTATACAAAAGGTGGGATTTTTATTGTGTTAGAATTGTTGAGTGTAATGCAAGGAATGGGATAGAATAGTTACATTAATAAATAATAGGGAGTTTGAGAACTAGTATGGAGAGTAAAAAGTTTAAATACATATAGAAGTAAACTATTGGATGCGAGTTAATTTATAATAATACCAAAGAAAGTAGTTTACTGTTTAACGCTTGAATGGGATCTTTAGCAGCAAGGGAATATAAACAAATGGGAAAATGTAATTTAATCTGCAGGTTGGGTAAGGAAGGCAGAAAATCTTAGGCATGTGTTAATTGAATGTAAATGTTTGCAAGTAAAAAGGGCACAAAGAAGTGGGAAAATAAACTGATTATATATGTTTTTATACTCTATTTGGAAAAAGATGAGAGGAATTTAAATATAAACACCATGAAGTTGACATGTGGAAATAGGATGGAGCAGGATAGAGAAGAATATGGGAAAAACTTAGGGCAGGGAATGGGAAAATAAAGTGTCTAACAGGTTTCTCTGGTCATGGTATCTAAGAGATTCTTGACTATGAAGAAGGTCACATTGCATCTCAACATCAAAAGACATCTGTTGTTTTTTTTTGACAAGAGAAAACAGGATGTTCATATTCTTCAAGTCTACTTTTCTTGTAAAAATTTATAAGAATTATTTTAAATGTTTTTTTGCTTATAAAGTATTTTTGATTATTTTTACACACTGATTCGTTTATTATAAAGAAATGCACGGGTAAACATTCAAGTTATTCATGTTTTATTTTTTAGAAATAAGTTAATAAACAAAAAAAAAAGTCATTATCAAAATTGACTTGGTATTAAAATTTTCATGTGTTCAAAAAAAAAAATTTAGTTTATAATCATGGAATTTTTATTAGCACAGTAGCAAGCTGTAATTCTAAGAAGGTAGTCAATCCTCCACACATGCCATACTATAATATTCAATTAGTGATGTTAAATACAAGTAAACTTGATTTTAGTCAGAAAATACTTTGAAAAGATAATCATCTTTGTACCTAAATGCAATTATATTGGCAAATCTTAAAGCATTTTGGAATGAGCATGAATATATTAAAATATTTATATTTCTATATATCCTATTAACACTTGAGCGAAATATTGAAATTTATTACACATCAATATTAGATATATTTAATGTAAAGTCAGAATTTTACTAGCACAGCGTCTGGCTTAATTCTAAAAAGGTAATCAACTCTACACATACTATAATATTCAATTAGCAATGTTAAATTAGAGTAAATTTCTTGATTTACATTAAGTATAACATCTAATATTGACATAATAGATTTCAATATTTTCACAAGTGTTAATAGGATATAAAAAAGTAATACAAATGAATAATTTTGTTCATACTCATTCCAAGAGGCTTAATATTTTCTTATATAATTGCATTCAGGTACAAAAATAAGACGGTCATTCTTATCTTTATCCTGTGTCTTACATAGTTTACTCGTATCTAACATTGCTAATTGAATATTATAGTATGACACGTGGAAGGTTGATTATCTTCTTAGAATTACAGCCTGACATTGCACTAGCAATATTGATAGTACATTTCAATATATAATTGCATTTAGGTATGAAGGTAAGATGGCCCTCTTTTCGCAGTCTTAATCTTGTGACTTAGATAGTTTGCTCGTATTAAACATTGCTAGTTGAATACTATAGTATTGTGCATGTTGGAGAGTTGATTACCTTAGAATTTTGTCTATAAATATCTGTAATGATGTTTATCCCTTAGACACCTGAATGGCCATTTAGAATTCCCAGAAAAAATTACAGGACATACAATTGTAAATGAAATGTCTAATTTATTACAATAAATAAAAATATATATATACATTTTTTATAAAGTGCAAATATGAAAGAATGTAATGAAGCTGATAAAGTAGTCATTACCACAAAAAAATATTTTTCACATTTTTAAAATTATTTTTATATTGGTTCATAAACTCAATTTTGAAATGTATAACCTAAAATTACAATTTCTTAGACAGCTTCATCATATTCGTCATAAAATGCAGAAAAAAATAATATAACGACCTACCTGAGTTAGTTTGTTGGTGTAATGTGGCAAAAGGTGACAATTTCAGTTTCACTTTTTTACTAACCAGCCTATATGTTCAATTTTTGCAAGCAGTTGTTTTTCTAGGCCCTCTATGCGGGATATCTATTAGAAATGCAAGGTTTTAGTGTGGATCAAAAAAAAATAACTTTAGTAAAATGTAAGTTATGGGGGTAAAAAATTATTATTGGAATATCATGGGAGAAAGGGTGAGCTAAATTATGCATTATTTCATAGGAGACCATAATAGCAAAGTATGCTTCAAAGTAATTAAAAACTTATCTACAATGAAATGAATAAAAACATAGTAAATTCTAAGTTATGAGTGTAAAAAATACTATATTATTGGAATATCATGGGAGAAAGGGTGAGCTAAATTATGCATTATTTCATAGGAGACCATAATAGCAAAGTATGCTTCAAAGTAATTAAAAACTTATCTACAATGAAATGAATAAAAACATAGTAAATTCTGAGTGTAAAAAATACTATATTGTTGGAATATCATGGGAGAAAGAGCGAGCTAAATTATGCATTATTTCATAGGAGACCATAATAGCAAAGTATGCTTCAAAGTAATTAAAAACTTATCTACAATGAAATGAATAAAAACAGTAAATTCTAAGTTATGAGTGTAAAAATACTTACTATATTATTGGAATATCATGGGAGAAAGGGCGAGCTAAATTATGCATTATTTCATAGGAGACCATAATAGCAAAGTATGCTTCAAAGTAATTAAAAACTTATCTACAATGAAATGAATAAAAATAGTATGTGATGAAATAAATTAAAAATTTGTTTCTAAAATAAAATGAATAAAAACATAGTAAATTCTAAGTTATGGGTATAAAAAATTACTATATTATTGAAATATGAGGGTGAGCTAAATTATGCATTATTTCACAGGAGACCATAATAGCAAAGTATGTTTCAAAGTAATTAAAAACTTATCTACAATGAAATGAATAAAAACAAAATAAAATAAATAACCCAAAGGAATTACAAGCAATTATTATATATCAGTGGGAGATGATGATGATGACTTGATTTGGCATTGTAAATTATTTAGAATACCAAAAAATCGATCTCGGGTCATAACTCTAGCAAGTACCAGTTGATGCAAATATTCATTTTTAGACCAAATAAATTTTAGTTTTGGTATGCGTGATATAGTAAAACGAATAATCATACCAAAAAAATGCATTCAACTCAGCGGGTGACAGACCAATCCACTTCGGTAATGCCTTCCACTCTGAAACATACCTATTGCTTTCAGTGCAAATATATAATTTTGTATAAAAATAAATGAAATAGATCAGCTGCAAATCCTAATTTTGTATAAAAAATAAATGAAATAGATCAGGAATTGAATACTCACGGCTAATGATGAAATATGACGAAACCTTAGAATCAAACACAAACAAAAAAGTCTTCGTCAGAATCAATCAAAATTACATTCAGCGGCGAAAGAAGCCATTTGTGCAGTTATTTTGTTTATACGTTGATAAAATCTAGAAAGAAAGAAAAATTTTTAATAACGTACTTTACAAAAATTGCTATATAAAAAATAATTTTCATCGCACAGAAAAAATTTTTAGACGTACAAAAAGATAGAAAAATGGCGGAAAGAAAAAACCCATAACTGTGACGTATACAGTTTGCATGCTATTGCGGTCGAAATTGCAAACTTTTTTGCAGAAAAAAGCAGTTTTCAGTTCTAAAGGGCTATGGTATATTGTTACATTTTCAAGTTTTTAAAGATTTAAAATGATCAATCACTTATATAATTAAGTTAAAAAGGAATCCAGTTCAATTTATTAAGCTTTAATATAAAATAAAGAATTTATAAAAACGAAGATAGAATATTTTCCAAAACCCTCACCAGATGGAACAGTGTAATTTATCAGAAGTGTTATAGTGACAAAAAATGGGATAGAATAGATGCATTAATAAAAACAAGTTGGAAGACTAGTATGGAGAGTAAAAGGAGTTTAACTATATTGTGATTTTTTATTTGGTCCACTATTAAATAGGCCAAAATTTTAAAGATATCGGGCAGTAATAGTTTAATAAATAGAGACTTTAAAATACACATTTTTTTTATTCATGGTCGCTTTGTTTTATATTACATAAATTTTAATATTTAAAATAATTATGTAGAATACGGAGACGTTGACTCTAGAAATGTCCTGTTTTATGAGAACAGGAAAAAGAAAATGAGAAGAGGGATGACCAAGATGGCGTAACGTATAGCCACACGTGGAACCAAATGTCTTATTTTTCATTTGCTGTGAGTAACTGAACTTTTTCTTGAAGAGACTTTAATTATATGTATACTTTTGAATTTGTTGTTTTTCCTTATGCACATTTTATTATCTTAAGCATAGACATTATTTTTGTATAATAACACACAATGTGTAACAAATAAACTAGCTTTATGGAAGTAAAACTGTCTTCGACTCTAATTTAATAAAATGTGTTTTCGGCTGAGATCGTTAACTCGCCAAAAACACTACAGATGGTGCAGTCGACAGGATATTAGATCGGAGGTTTTTTTGTACGTGATTTGGAAAAAGTTAATAGATCAGAAGAAATATAAAAATGGCAGTACCCTCACACGTATTAAGAGATTTTGAAATAGGAAACTCGGTGGGATGGACCCTCTACGTCGAACAAATAGATAGATATATGAGATTAAATAAAGTCGAGGATGACGAAACGAAAATCTCGACATATTTTGCCGGAATAGACGTAGTTCAGATTGCTAAACTCAAATTATTTTCAACCAGCAATTACAAAAAGAGTTGCTCGTGTGAGATTCAGAATGAGAAAACAAAACACATGAAAGCTATTCAAAATATAACCTTGTATTGCGGACATTAGCACGAGACTGTGCATTCCCTGACATAGATGACATGCTCCTAGACCAGTTCCTATACGGCATGATGGACCACAATCTGAGGAAACAACTCAGTGAAATAGAGATTGATTATAACGCAGCGATTGCGAAATGTGGCTCACGAAACACTGATGATCAATGCAAAGGAATTTCGAGAGGGAATTCAAGAAAAAAATTATACGACAGATGTGCATAAACTAGAACCAATGGAAACAACCACAGATGCCGAGAGTTTTAGCTGTTATTGTTGTGGTATGAAAGGACATGTAAGAATGGAACTTTGAAATGCTGAACTTGTGGCATTAAGAGCCATATGGCGATAGTTTGCAGAAACAGGGATGCAAACCAATACCGAAGTGATAAGAGAATGGAAGTGACAAGGAGGGCAGAAATAAAGAAATGTGAGAAACCTGAGCGAACAAATAGTGCTGGATGTCAGAATAATAAATGTAAAAGTGACGATGGAGATGGACAGTGGGGCAGGGCTATCCATTCTGTCAATAAAGGACTGGGAAAAAATTAACACCATTTCAAAGTCGAAACTAAAGTTGGATAAGACTAATGTTATCGCCACTGATGTAAATGGAAACAATGTCCAAATTTGTGGAAAAATTTTGGTCCCAGTGAAATTAAATAAGAGCAAAATTTTGCCTTTGTACATAGTTAAAAAGAACATAAACCCCTTACTGGGCCGAAACTGGTGCCGCCCACTGGGAATATCCATACAAGTGATTAAAACTGTAAAATTATAAAACGTAGTGTGACAAATTCCCAAGGATATTTGAGGGAAAAATAGGAATACTGAAGATAGACCCAGTAGACAGAACTTACCGATGAGGCCCAACCGGTAGCAAGCAAACCCAGGAAGGTTTCATTCACACTAAGAGAAAAGGTCGAAGAAAGTCTGTCAGCCCTGGTAAAGGAAGGAGTGTTGTCACCAGTGGATAAGTTCAGATTGGGCCACTCCAAATGTGATAGTCACAAAGCCAGACGGGAGTTTACGGATCTGTGAGGACTGCAGGTTTACTGTAAACCAATACCTAAAAAAAAGTATGTATCCGGTCCCGAATGTCACTGAAATCCAGGAAGCTACAGTTTTCGCTAAGATAGACTTGAGGTCAGCCTTTCATCAAATCCCAGTCACAGACATGTCTGCAAAAATACTAACTCTACTCATGTTGGTCCTTTCCAGTGCAATAAGCTGCCATATGGAATCACGCCAGCCCCCAATATATTCCAAGCTAAAATAGATCAAATGACGTGGAATATAAAGGGAATGATCCCCTACCTGGATAACCTACTGATTTATGCTAAATCAGAAACCGAACTGAAGGAATGCGTGCTTACCATATGCGACCGATTGGAAAAAGTGGGAATCAAGATAAATACCACTAAGAGCATTTGGTCCATGAGTGAAATAAAGTTCCTGGGACATATTGATCAAAATGGAAAATGTCCTAGTCCCGAGAAGGTCGCCGCGATAAAAAACGTTCCAGTACCAAGAAATGTAAAAGACAAGCATTTCTGGGAATGCTAACCTTCTATGAAACCTTTTTGAAGGGAAAGGCACATCAGCTAAAACCCCTTTATGCCTTATTACGCAAGCGTCAGCGCTGGAAGTGGAAGGTTGAACAACAAACTTTTCCAGGCAACCAAGGATTTATTGTCATCCGAAAGTCTATTAATGCATTATCAAGGTAATCAAGAAGTTATAGTAACCGCAGATGCTTCAGAATATGGGGTTGGAGCCGTCATGTCATACTTGATAAATGGACAAGAACGCCCGATAGCCTATGCCTCCCGTACCCTATCACCCGCGGAAACTAACTATAGCCAGCTAGATAAAGAATCCGCTATCATTTTCGCGGCAAAGAAATTTCATCAGTACATCTATGGACGAAATTTCACCTTATGCACCAATCATCGCCCACTATTAGGCATATTAGGTAAGAACAAAAAAACACCCGAATATAGCAGCCAGAGAATGCTAAGATGGATTAATATACTGGCAGCATACGATTATACTTTAGTACACAAGGCAGGCAGGGACATACCTCATGCTGATGCCCTATCACATCTACCACTGAAGGCGGATAGACCATGTGAATTCATGGAAGTGAATTTATTGGAAGTGGTGAAATTGGACGATACAGTAAATAGTGCAAAAATTTGTGGAGTGGACAGTTAGTGATTCGGGATGTTGCCAAATGAGGACTTGGGCAAAGGAAGGATGGCCAAGCCACCATCCTGATATTCTTCACATAGCTATCTGTATACTCGCCAAACCCTCTCAACCTGTAATGGTTGTATCACCAGGACAGATCGTGTATTCATACCGATGGAAGGTCGTGCCCAGGTCTTAAGACTACTCCATGCCGAACTGCCGGGAATAGTGAGAATGAAAGCTTTGTCGCATTCATGTGTGGTGGGCAAGAATTGACCAAGAGATCGAAGAGATGGTGGGACAAATGTCACAGATGCCAAGTCGAGGCAAACCTACCAAGAAAAACCCAGGTCAAGGATAGAACCAAACAAACTCTGGGAACGGATCCACATTGATTATGCTGGGCCTATAGAGGGACAAATGGTTTTAGTGGTGGACGCATACAGCAATTGGGTAGAATACCGTTTGTTAAGGTCGGCAAACTTGACGTACCGAAAGGGCTCTCCAAGAGATTTACCATGCATGAATAACCCAAAATATTGGTATCGGATAATGGAACAAGCTTTACCTCCACCAGTTTTGGAGACTTCCTGACAGAAAGAGAGATATGTCACATTTTTGCAACGACATATCACCCAGCATCAAATGGTTTGGCAGAGAAGGCAGTCCAGTGCTTAAAAAAGGACCTGAAGAAAACAAGCAAGACTAGGATGGAGGAAGCATTGCTGGAGATCATGTTCTTCCAACATTTTTTGCCAAGGTCTAAAAATGGTAAATCACCGGCCGAACTGCTATTCGACAGAACGTGTCGCACACACATGTCAACCGTTTTACCCCAAAAGGAAAGAACAGAGGGAATCGGAAGGTGATTTCCATAAACACTTGAAAAGGTTCAACAGAAATAATCCACCAGTCTCGGTGCGTGATATACTAAAGAAGAGATGCCTACCCGGAACCATCATAAGTGCGAAATCAAGGACAATTTACCAAATAAGACTAGAGAATGGTCTATCTGTCCATAAACACATAGACCACTTAAGGAGATCTCTGTGTGCTCGAACGGATATCTTAGAACCCGTTGGAAATGCCAGACAATGGGACATCTTACCTAAAGAAGATAAGGAAGTATTGCCACAAATAACACAGGAAGAGTTTTGCCAAACCAGACCAGATGGATAGGTTACTGGAAGTTACGAACCTGATACATGATACTGATAGCGGGCCAACCCAACAAGATGGACACGTGCACCAAGAGTTCACCGTGAGCGTAGGCTGCCAGAAAGATTGGAAGGACTATGTTCTAGAGTGAGGGGAGGTGTAGAATACGGAGACGTTGACTCTAGAAACATCCGGTTTTATGAGAACAGGAAAAAGAAAACGAGAAGAGGGATGACCAAGATGGTGTAACGTATAGCCACACGTGGAACCAAATGTCTTATTTTTCATTTGCCATAACCGAACTTTTCTTTGAAGAGACTTTAATTATATGTATACTTTTGAATTTGTTGTTGTTTTTCTTTATGCACATTTTATTATCTTAAGCATAGACATTTTTTTTGTATAATAACACACAATGTGTAACAAATAAACTAGCTTTATGAAAGTAAAACTGTCTTTGACTCTAATAAATTGTGTTTTCGGCTGAGATCGTTAACTCGCCAAAAACACTACAAATTATAATGCTAGAAAAATAATCATTAATTTTAAATATTTTGTTAAAATAATCCTATAAAGCAGAATAAATAAATTTTAAGTTTCAATTTAAATTTAATCAATTTTAAAATAGCTGTTAAATTTTGGCATAAGTTAAATATTTAAAAAAACGTGAAAACTTTCAAGTTATCGACCAATCCGAAATGAATAAGATTTTCGCGTAATGGAGGGGATTTTGATATTTTTGGCAGTCGATGAAAAAAAAATGAAGTAAATTAAATAGTGGTATGAAATATTGGTAAAATTCGCAACATTATAAAAATATTTTGTTTTATATAACCATAAGTTAATTTATCTTAATGGATTTAAAATAATGTGCTTAATAGAAATAACTAAATAATGGAGTAATCTAAACCAATTTCATCAAGGTCACTAGTCATAATTTGGGAAAATCAATTTACAATTTCAAAAATTTTATTACAGAAAAAGTTGCCAGTAAATATTGCTATTAAAAAAAAATAGAGAAGGATAAAAGTGATTCAGTTCAAGCGATTAAAAAAGTGTACAATTGCGCAAGCAAAACATTTTTCGGTTTATTTACTTATTTTAAAAAAAAGGTAAATGTTTACTATAGCAGCCCAATAGGTTGGCCCTCTATTGTTTAAAATTATAACTAAATTGTTGGGAAATCTTACATATATGCTACTATATTACAATTACATTAAAATTTAATCAAATGTAAAATATAATAAAAAAACATTACCGTTATAAAGAATTTGAATGTTGGATTAATTACACGACATTAATTAAAAGAATTAGTTTTAATTTATTTTAAAAATTTAACTACCTACATTTATAGCACGTTACAAAAAAAGATACCCTCTGTGTTCAACAATTTGAATTACACGCACACATGTACAGTTTTATAGTTGGCAAAAATGGTCTTTGGTGATATAGAAGGTAAGAAAGTGCTTCTTGACAGAAGTTCCAGACAGGTCGGCTGATACAGCAGTACATTTTACCAGGTACGCACATTATTTCAGATGGATGGGCTTCATACAATAACATTAGCAGGCTCAACAATGATGTGTATATGCATTCGGTTGTTGTCCATCAGGACAAACTTCGTGCATCCCGAAGACCAAGGCATACACAGCCAGAATATTGAAAATATATAGATGAAAGAAAAGAGTAAGCTGAAATTCCAATCTGGTATCAGCAGAGCTTTGTTTTCTTCATACTTCCATGTATTTGCCTTCCAGAGTAGACACAGCAATACCGCTTTTTCTCCAGCTTCCTAATATTCATAGGACAATTATGCTTAAAAAGGTAAAAAAAAAAATTATCTTTTATATTTGAATAAATTTTCATGTAATTGTAATATAGTAGTATATACGTGTTTTACATTGATTAAATTTTAATGAAATTATAATATAGTAGCATATACATAAGATTTTCAAATAATTAGTTATAATTTTAAACAATAGAGGGCCAACATATTGGTGCCGCTATAGTAAACCTTTACCAAAAAAAAACTTAAACCAAGATCAGAATAGCTAACTTTCATGAATTAAGCAAGAAAGGTATAGAACTAATGGATAATAGAAAGAAGTTGAAGAAAATAATTTGCTATTAGTTATAGTAACATTGTTCCAATTAAATATATATTACTATTGTATGGTAGATGTATAATATTTTACATCTAATTTTAATCATATGAATAGAATAATAGATGTTTATTCTTGAGTAATACGTAAACGCCAGAGAATTCTAGAAGAGGAGATAATAACAGATAGATGGTAAATTATATTACAAGCCTTAATTTCAAGAAACTTATGTATATTTCTCATAAAGAAAAAAAAATTGTGTAAAATATAGAAAAAAGGATTTAAGTAAAAATGATTTGTAATTTAAAGGATTAACATTTAAATATATTGTAACGGGAGAAAGAAATTTGAGATTCGCATATACTGACCACTGGGGCGCCACTAGTCCGAAAATAGGAACTAGACATTTATTTTAAGGGTGGACAGGATATACGAACCCTAACGCACCGGACTAAACTCAGGAAGAAACAAGATATCTTAAATATTGTTTTAGACAGTTGAGAAATCAAAGCACAAAGACAAATATCAGCCAAATTAAGTTTAAACAATTTATTAATTTTATTAAAAGTTGTGCAATAGAATGAAGACATCTAGCCACTAATACAAAAGTGCCTTATAGTAACATACGCATATTTACCAGGGAATGCACAAGAGTACGACAAACATGAAGGCATTAAACATTTTGGCAGCAAAATTCTCACTTAAAATATATGAAATGGTTAGGATAATATCTTCTTGCTGGCCAGTTGTAAAATTACAAAAACAAACAACAACTCTAGCTTCCTGAATCAGAGATAATAAAACAGTTACTGTCCCGCCGGAAATCAACGAAACCAGCGCGAACGTCGGAGCAGTAATATTCTAATTACTGTCATTAAAACGCCGCAGGTCTGCTGTGTGTAATACTACATTCAAAGTAAACGTGGTTGATCTCACTTAGAAGACAGCAAAAGATATTTGATTACGATCTTACGTAATCCAGAAAGAAATGATTACTTTCAGACAACCCAAAGAAGTAACTTGACAAATAGCCAGCAAAAAGATTTTGTTGTTTGCACAAAAAGCGCAAACGAAACATGCTTAAAGATTCTTTATTTTACAACTAAGGGCATGTGAATAAATAAAGACTACGAAAACTGCCAATGCATTTTGTAATAGTTAACGAAATAATCAGGTATATATTAAACATATAAAATACAATCTCCTAATGCACCCCCTGATAAACGAAAATTGCAAACGAACTTGGAATCTTAAAACTAAGATTCCAAGACACACTTTAAATACTAGAAAATAGTACATATAGATAATAAATAATTAAAAAAAAACTACCATTTAAAAACATTTATCATTAGATTGAGCGTAGATTTAATTAAACACAATTTATTTACCCTGGCTAGAATAGGAAAAAGTTTAGCTTACGGTAAGGCAGAGTTCTAGTGATTTAGTGACGAGTGCGCACTTTTGATAATAGTTCATCTTTCAGGTCCTTTGACAGCGGCAAGGTAGAGGCAGTGTTTATTTTAGAAGTTCATGGCATGACTGAAGGAGAGCTGGTAGGCGTGGGTCTGTCCTTTGTTTAAATTAGCCAGACATTCTAATGATGGCAAAACTCATAGCGGTAGATTTTGACATCTTGCACAGCAACGAAGTTTGTCAATATAATTATTTAAGTTTTTAGCAGGCAATTAAACGTCCGAACATCTACTCAAAACCATAGCAGGCAATAATCCAAGTGTGTGTCTAATAATAAATCCTTCTCTCTCTAAAAATTGGCAGGCTATCCTTGCCTTGCTACATTTCCCGCGAAAAACTTTCACTAGTCTCTCTTCTATATTTCAGGCAGGGCAAATATTAATTTCCCGCTCAATCTAATTTAAGACTTCCAACCAGGGATAATTGAAACAAAAACGACAAATACAAAACTAATCTCCGCTTTTTAGAATTAACTTTAAAAATAATTACAATAAAAGCAACAGGAATATATAATTAGCAAGCTTGCCTATTTTTAATCAAATTGATTAAAACAGATGGAGAAAGTAAACTATTTTACAATCAATTTTATAAACATTAAATAATCTATTTTAAAATATAAATGCGTATGTGTTTCAAATAATAATAAAAAATTGAGCATTAGACATTTAATGAAAATGAAGTTGTTTTCCCTTTTTAATTTTAGTAATAAAACCATTGAATCGGAAATCAATCCGGCTCAATATGTTTGGCTCGATTGTTTGATTTGCCGATTCCATCAATTTGTATAAAAAATTCTGACATGTAACTAACAAAAAGTGTCTAAAAGAGCAACACTATTAGAGATTTCAGTCTATTATTACTGCTTCATTTTAAAATGTTGAGTAGAACATCTTTGGAATGACTAAGAGGAAAGAAAGGAAAATATTTTTTTTTTGTTGGATATTAATTATTTATACAAGTGCCAACAATATTCTAGTAAAGTTAATTAAGTTAAATGGTTGTATGTATTTTAATGTTTATTTTGAGTTAATAATTTTAAAGGATATATTTAAGATGAGAACGTAATGAGTGTGAAGAAAAGAGAAGATTAAAAATGGGTAGTTTCATTGTATGGTAACAAAAAAAATTAATTTATTGTATGCTCTAGTGTATGAAGTAATTAATATACTGTCATGCTAAAGAACTGAGAGGCATTATAATAACAAAAATGTATGCTAATTAAGTTTTAAGAAAAACAATGAAAGATTAGACTTGTGAAGGATAAAAGTAGATAATAAAAAGTTTTGATCTGTTTTAATATAAGCAAGTAAACTGACTATTGTCAAGTTATACTGTTTTGTAACACATCATCATGAGAATAGCAAGATGACAATTAACGGAAAGATAATATTGTTATGCTGATTTATTGTGGTGATGGATGCTAGCAATACCTTTTTAAAGTGAGATAATTTATTCCAGGATATAATGTGGTTAAGTTATAATTTCCTGAAGAACTGATAGGAAAACATAATGAGGTTAATCTTAGTAACACCCATCTATGTAGTTTTAGACATAATGTGAGGAATTTCCATAAATAAATAAAAAAATACTTACAATACAGTGGTTTTAACATTAATAAAATACATTGAATATACGTCCCAATGGTATATCAAATCAATTGAAAAAATTAATGAAATCCAATATATTCTAACATCCTTCATAATAAATGATACAACCTTGTGTATATGTCAAGGTCCTTAATTATTTCCATACAATAATATTTTAAAATTATTAATTTAAAATAAACATTAAAATATAAAACATAACCATTTAAATTAAGAATAACTAAAATATTGTTGGCACTTGTATAAATTAATATCCAACGAAAAAAAAATTTTTTTTTTCTTTCCTTTGTGATTCCTTCTCACATACTTTAATACGATAGTCAATGCTTCTTTGCCCATTAGGATTTAAAACTGTTAGGTTTGTTAGTGATTCCAAAGATCTCAACATTTTAAGATGACACAGTAATAGTAATAACTGAAATCTCTAATGGTGCTGCTCTTTAAGACCCTTCATTAGTTATATGTCAATTTTTTATACACAGCTATTAGATAAATTGATGAAATCGGCAAATAAAACAAGTCAAACATATTTAAATGTTAATTCTTTAAAGTACCGATTACAAATCATTTTTACTTTAATCCTTTGTTTTGTTTCTATATTTTATACACAAATTTCTTCTCTTTATGAGAAATATACATCAGTTTCTTGAAATGTAAGTCTCGTAATATAGTTTATAATTTATCTGACCGATCTAAGTTGATTATCTCCTCTTCTAGAATTCTCTGGTGTTTACGTTGCTTACATTAATATAACTTGGTATGCATAAATAGAAGACTTGTCTTGCCTGTATATTTTTATTTATTACTCAAGAATAAACATCTATTATTCTATTCATTTGATTAAAATTACTGCTGTAAAATATTATATATCCATCATTCAAAAGTAATATTATATTTTTAATTGGAACATATAAGTTACTTTAACTAATAGCACATAATTTTCTTCAACCTCTTTCTATTATCTATTATATTAAAGTTCTATACCTTTTCTTGCTTAATTCATGAAAGTTAGCTATTCTGAACTTGGTTTAAGTTTTTTTTTTACGTAAACTATCACTTAAGTTTTTTTTTTTTTTAAATAAGTAAATAAAGCAGATAAACCAAAAAAAGTTTTGCTTTGCTACGTGATGATTGTCCACTTTTTTAATTGCTTGTACTGAATCACTTTTATTCTTCTCCATTTTTTTCAAATAGCAATAATATTTACTGGCAACTTTTTTTGTAATAGCATTTTTGAAATTGTAAATTGATTTCCTTAAATTATGACTTGTGACCTCGACAAAGAAAGTTTGGATTATTCTATTATTTAGTTACTTACATTAAGCACATCGTTTTGATTACATTAAGATAAATTAACTTAGGGTAAAACTGACTGTTAGCGGCCACAACATTTCGCCCTCTATTTTTAAAAAAACAATATATTTTTTTCATACTAAGTGTATCTAACTATAACTAAATGTATCTAACTATAAATGTTTTTACATAAAGGTTAATAATAATAAAAAAAACATTTTTATAGTTTGAGATATGTCACGAGGTTTACGAAAATTATGTAGTAAGAATAACCAAAAACGTAGTTCGAACCACGTTTATTATTTTTAGATAGTGGAGATCGATGAATCATACTTCTTTCATCCATGCTACCTGCAAATGAATTTTACCAATATTTCATACCACTAATTTACTTACTCTTTTGTTTACACATTGTCTGCCAAATCTATCAAAATTTCCTCCAAAACTACGTGAAAATCTCCTGATTGGTCAATAACTTGAAAGTTGTTATATAGTTTTTTTCTTTTTTAAATATTTAACTTGTTATGTCAAAATTTAACTTAAAAAAATAATTTTACAGCTATTTTAAAATTGATTAAATTTAAACGTTTAAATTGAAACTTAAAATTTATTTATTTATTCAGTTTTATAGAATTATACTAACAAAATACTTAAAATCAATTTTTTTTTTATCATAATTATTTTAAAATATATTATTATTAAACTTTATATACAGATATATAAAACAAAATGACTACGAATATAAAAAAAAGTGTATTCATAATCTCTTAAAGTCTCTATTTAAAGTAACCTGTCCACCCCTAACTCTCCACATATCCACTATACAACTTGAACCAATCTTCAGCCTAACTCAAACTTAAACAATGAATTATATAAAAACATTAATTCATGAGACCCAATACTAGACTATAAACATCTATTATATAATATGTAAGGTAGCTTTAAGAGACAGTTACAATAGAGTGGTTTGAACATTAATAAAATACATAGAATATACTTCCCAGTGGTATATGGAATCAATTACTTAAAAAAATAAAATCCAATATATTCTGCAGTGTCCTCAGCTGTAGCTGAACGATTGCAAATATAAATACTTAATTTTAAATAAGAATTACCGACTAATTTACACTAGATCTTTACTGGTACATAACTAATCGCACTAAAACAACAGTTATGGGTAATTGGTTAACATATATACATAATCTGACTGCATTACAATTCAAATCCCCCTCTGTCTACAGTAATACAAAAACGCACAGTACCTTGACTAGGTGAAGAAAATAAACCCTCATAAAAGCCACTTAGGGCATTTAAAAATTATATTAAGACCAGTGTGGTCTGCTTCTACACTAATCGGCCGGATTCACCTACAGGCGCTGAGAAACTGGGATCACAGTCCAAAAGGGAGCAGCACTCATGGAGAATCAAAGGGACAAGAGAGCAACATTTTTCCTGTTCTTTTATATTCCCACATTTGAAAATCCCACTCTCATCACTTTTCTGGAATATTAATACATTTTTTCACATGTGTGCAAACGGCTTCATTTGGTTATTAATTCCCTTGATAATCCAATCTGTTAAACAAAGCATCTGTAATTACTTTATTTAGTTAATGCAGCCTGATCTAATTACTTTTTATTTCACTTAAATGTTTTCCCTTTATTGACTCTATTTACATATGTATATAACACCTCCCCTTACTCCAGAAAAGATAGTTGCGTAATGGCACTATATATAGTCTTAGTTTGTCCGGTCTCCGGATTTCCTGTTTTGTTCTGGCTGTATTGCTTTGTGTTTCATCTGGTTTTGAGCTTGCTGTATCATGCTCACTATTCGTTGGTGCTGTCTCTGACTCCATTGGTCGCTGTTGTTTCATTTCTGTGGTTTGTTGCTCATTCAACAATAACTCGCTTGTAATGTCAGGTAACGTTTGTATTTTCTCTATAACTCGCTGACGGATGTGGTTTACATGTCTTCTACAGCTAGTACCATCCTGTAGCTGCACGATTAGTATTTGTTGAGACAACAGTTTTATAATTATTCCCTCTACCCATTTCTTTTGCAACATATCCCGGAGCCAAACTTTATCCCCGATTACGAACTTGTTTACATTTTTGTTGCTGCTGTCATTTTCGACAGAATCTGGCAGTAATGTCTAATTTAATATGCAGTTTCCTGCCCATTAACAGTTCTGCAGGTGATTTGCCGGTGGCCTTTCATGGCATTGCATGTTGCCACAACATCGCATTATCAATTGCTTGTTGTAAATCCCTATTACTTGATTTCTTTAACACCTTTTGATTTGGACAGCCTTCTCTGCCAGACCATTCGACTCCGGGTGATATGGTGGTGTATGTATGTGTCTGATGCCATTATCATGAAAATAGCTTTCTATTTCCCTAGCTATGAATGCAGTTCCATTATCAGACATGATGGTTTCCAGTAAACCGTGACATACAAACACAGCATTTAACATCTTAACTGTTTCAGTAGCAGTTAAATCTTTTACAATTTGGCACTCTGTCCACTTTGAGAATGCATCTATCACTACGAGCAAGAGTTTTCCAATCACCGGTCCAGCATGGTCTATGCGGATCCTTTGCGATGTTTTCGTGGCAGCTGGCCACAAATTATATATCTTAGCTCTCATGTTAATTTCTGTTTGACATGCCGAACATTTTTTGATATTTTGCTCTATGTCGACAGTAATTTTTGGCCACTAGATGTAGCTGCAAGCCAGTACTTTACCGCACAATTCCAGTGTGGCCCTCATGAAGTAAGTTCAGTACTTGCTGTCGGCCTTTTATTGGTATCACGACTTGATCACCCTTTAATATGCATCCTTTGCATATAGTTTATTACGATTTGCCCAGAATCTTGGGTCAACGTAGAGGCTTTGAAGGTGGCCATCCATTTTTGATCCATCCCATAAGTATCTGATAGCCCTGATTGGAGCTTGTCCAATTGGCTACGTGTTTGCTATTTAGTATTTCTGAGTTTAGGGTATCAATATAATTTATTTCACATCATTAATTGTTCTTGTTTGTCCGGAATTCTTGATAGCGCATCAGCATGCGCAATCTCTTTGCCTTTTTTGTATTCTAATATGTAGTCATATGCTGACATTATGTTCCTCCAGCGCATCATGCGTGGGCTTAAATGTTCGGGAGCTAAACGATCGTGGCCCAAAATACCCAGTAGTGGCTTGTGGTCTGTAATTATGTGGAAATTCCTTCTGAACAGGAATTGATGGAATTTTTTAAGGCCGAACATTATAGCCAAAGCCTCCTTGTCAATTTGGCTATAATTTTTCTGATTTTGAGTTCTCGATGCGTAAGCAATAGGGCATTCCCCCTTGTGACATGGATGAGATAGCACTTCCCCCACTCTGATGCATCAGTTGTTAGACGTACTTCTAAACTGTTATAATATGCTAATAGTTTCTCAGACGACAATAACATTTTTGTCCGACAGAACACTTCTCGTGAATTCTAGACCAATGCCACTTCTGATCTTTTTTTAATAGTTCATATAATGGCTTAGCTATGTGTACTTTACCTTCCAAGAAAGGCTCAAAAAAGTTTAGGAGACCTTAGAAAGCCTGTAACTGTTTAATATTAGTAGGTGGCGATGCATTTTTCACTGCATTTACTTTCTCCGGGGATGGTCTTCCCTTTATCAGAAATCAAACGGCCTAGAAATGTCAATTCTTTTCACATCCATACACTCTTGCTAGAGTTTAATTTAACCCCAGATTTATTTAGTTTTTCGCATACAATGAATAGTCGGTTGCACATTTCTTGTGATGTAGCCGTGATAAGTATGTCATTGTAATAGGGAATGACCCCTTCTAGACCCTATGGCAAAACATTGATCCTTGACTGAAATATATTTGGGGCTGTAGATATGCCAAAAGGTAAATGGTTGCACCTAAATAGACCCATATGGATCGTTAAAGCCAAGATTTCCGCTGATTTTTTAACCTGAATCTGGTGGAAAGCAGAATTAAGGTCTAGCTTCACAAAATAGGAAGCATTTTGTAAAGCAGAATTAAGGTCTAGCTTCGCAAAATAGTAAGCATTTTGCAGACTGGACAAAACTTCCCTTACATTTGGGACAGGATAAGCTCTCGTTTAAAAATTTATTTAGTTATTTGGTAATCTCCGCATAATCTAATTCCCCCATTAGGCTTGGTTAATACCACTAAAGGCGTGGCCCAATCAGATGTCTCAATGGGCATCAATACTCCTTTACCCACCAATGGCTTTAACTTGTCTTTGACTTTTAATTTTTTGTGCAAATGGAATCTTACGTGGTTTACAAACCGGTCACGCATTTTCCGATAATTCTATTTCTACTGGTTTTGATGCGATCAATCCCAGCTTTTCATTGAACAGATCTGGATATTTATTAATTAGTTCATCTTCCAAAGATTTTCTTTATATTAATTTGTATCCCGATCTCGCGAAACCATTCCCTCCCTATAATGGGGCTAATTTTACCATTTACAATATATAGGGTTAGATTCGCCTTTTTGCCATTGTATTTAATTGGCGCTTTAACCTGACCAATTATTTTGAAGGCGTTACCGTTTATGTCTCTCGCTTTAATATTTGTTTTCTCTAAAACGTTTGCCTTGTCGTATAATTTTTTCCAATCTGTCCGTGAAATTATGGAAATTGCTGATCTGCTATCAATTTCCATTTCTATTTCTTTATCGTAAATTTTAAGTTTAATCATAAACTGGCGTATACTTTTAACGTTTAGATTTTTAATCGTGGGTGGTTGCAAATTTCCCTCCCCTATCATGAGGCATGTGGGTGTGTTTTAATTTTCCCTTTGTTGTCTTGTCTACAGACGCATGACAAATGGCCTTTTTTGCCGCATTTAAAACACACTTCTTTCTGCCATTTGAATTCTTTTGAAATATGGCCCGTTTTCCCACAACAGAAACAGATTATTTTAGCATTACTAGTATTCATTTTGATTGGGCTTTGATTTCCTCCATACGTTTTGAATATCCCCATTTTTGTGGTTTCATCCGATTTTAATCTAAAAGCTTGTGCCTGCTCCAATATCAGCTCATATGCTATACCCTTTTTGATGCCATTTCGTAAGTTAACTTCGTTTCTACTAGCAATTGCTGTCTGAGCCTATCATCAGCCATGCCTCAAAGTAGCTGGTCCATTAAAATTTTGTCAATGAAATCACCATAGTTACAATCTTTAGCCAATTCTCTTAAATCTAGCTATGTGGCGAGAGGGATGGTGGCTAAACTGATCATTTAACTTCTTGATCACTTCCTCATACTTGACCTTCTCAGGCAAAGGCACTTGATGAATAATCTCAATTACTCCTTTCCCACTATAACACATTAGGGCGGCTATTTTTCTCGTTATTCTCAATTGCATTCAAAGTAAAGAAATTTTCGATCCGTGTTCTATATAACAGCCATTTGGACACATTACTGGCGTCGAATTTGCCTATGCTGTTCTGCCTTAACGTCGACATAATTTAAGATTGTTTGAGACTGCACCAGTAATTTGCAGTATTCTCAGCTGTAGCTGAACAATCGCAAATATAAATACTTAATTTTAAATAATTACCGAGTAATTTACACTAGATCTTTATTGGTACATAGTAAATCACACTAAAACAACAGTTATGGGTAATTGGTTAATATATATATATATATATATATATATAATCTGACTGCATTACAATTCAAATCCCCCTCTCTGTCTACAGTAATACAAAAACGCACAGTACTTTGACTAGGTGATGAAAATAAACCCTCATAAAAATCACTTGGGGCGTTAAAAATTATATTAAGACCAGTGTGGTCTGCTTCTATGCTAATCAGCCAGATTCACCTACAGGCACTGAGAATCTGGGATCACAGTCCGAAAGGAAGCAGCACTCATGGAGAACCAAAGGGCCAAGAGAGCGATATTTATTTTTCCTGCTCTTTTATACTCCGTTTGAAAATCCCATTCTCGTCACTTCTTTTCTGGAATATTAATACATTTTTTCGCGTGTGTGCAAACGGCTTCATTTGGTTATTAATTTCCTTGATAATCCAATCTGTTAAAGAACGCATCTGTAATTACTTTATTTAGTTAATGCAGCCCGATCTAATTACTTTTTATTTCACTTAATTAAATATGTGCCTTTACTGGCTCTATTTACATATGTATATAACATATTCTAACATCCTTCATAATAAAACATATTCTAACATCCTTCATAATAAATAATACTACCTTATTTTATCTCGCGGTCATTATTTATTTCCATATAATAAAATAATTCCTCCATTTAAGATAATTGAATAATAAGAGGGATTTTACTAAGATCCAACTATTTCTTATAACTAGCATATCTTTTTAACAACTAAAAGAAATTCTCAATTATTGCTTATTACCATATTTTTCAACAAGTGATATAATTATGAATTAAGAATACTAACTATAAAAATGAACTACTTTATGATAGCCATAAACTATATTCATTAATCAAAATAATTTTTCTCTTTTAATAACTTCAGTAGATTAATTAATCACCCTATACTGTTTTATATTTCCTCTTAACTTAAAATGTAAGCCATCAGATATTCCTATACCAATCTCTCTGATAAACTCATATATTATCCTGAATTTATTTTACGAATGAATTCAAATTAATTTTACAACAAATTCAATGTGACTTTAAAGATATAAGTATTTTAGGTTAACATTGATGCTCTTGAATATTATCATTTAAGTAATTCTAATTTACTTTAAATAAATATTAATTTTTGTTCTTTTTAATATTCCCCCTAATTTATGTATTTAGATATGACGGTGTGAAAATAATTCAGAATAGAAACAAAGCCATTAGTCTACATTTGTACTACAATATTTGTTTATTTAAACAAACAATAATCCATAACAAAATTTTAACTATTACATATTATAACAAATATATATACACACATATAACTTACATCTTTATGCAACTATTTACATCAATGAGAGCTACTGATTTCCATATGCTTAGCAATTGCTTTTAATTTACATCAATGTATTATATTAGCTAAATTTCCAATAAATTATTGCAAGCATATATTTTTTGTTCGGGTTTTGTATTAACTTTATTACTTTTAAAATGTGGGTTCATTTTTCAATTATATTTTATTCATTACACATTATATTATTCTTTTGCTTCATTCCATATAACCCTACTATCATAAATTCTGATATTTTTGTATGCATATAAATTATATTTATAACTATACTAAACTTTATAATTATGTTAGTTTTATCATATAAAAATTATAAGATTAATACAAGGAATAGAACCAGAATTAAACTACCCTTTGAAAATAATTCATCCTTTATTTTATTTTCATCATTGATCTCATTTTTTATTTCCATTTGATATCAATTTTTAAAAAATTACTTAAATATTACATTGTTTTGTATTTATTTCCATTTCACATGAAACAATTTTCCAAACCTTAGACAAGATATTATAATCTTTCTTTAAATACAATTATGTTTGATGCCTACCTTACTTTTCTTTATGTTTAAAAATTCTGTAGATAAGAAATTGATTTTTAATACAGTAAAATACTACCAATATAAAATGGAGGCCTTCTTTTCCTTTTAAATAAGATGTGTTCTCATGGCAAGTAGTCATTTTCTCTTCATGTTGCTAGTTTAATATCCAAGCTTTTACATTAAGCTCTTATGGATCTTAACACCTCTATTTATGGAAAATTCCTCACATTATATCTAAAACTACATAGATGGGTGTCACTTAGACTAACCTCATTAGTTTCCTATCAGTTCTTCAAGAAATTATAACTTAACCAAATTAATTATATCCTGGAATGATACCTTACCTAACTTTAAAAAGGTCTTACTAGCATCCATCACCACAATAAATCAGCATAATATTATCTTTTTATTAATTGTCATCTTGCTACTCTCATGATGATGTGTTACAAAACAAAGTATATGTATAACTTGACAATCGTCAATGTTTACTTGCTTATATTAAAATAGATCAAAACTTTTTATTATTGTTATTATCTACTTTTATCCACACATCTAATCCTTTTATATTGTTTTCCTTAAAACTTCATTATCATACATTTTGTTATTATATCTCTCGGTTCTTTAGCATGACAGTATATTAATTATTAATTACTTCATACACTAGAGCATAATAAATTAATTTAAATTTTTTTTTTTACCTTGCAATAAAACTTAAAAGTATTACTTTACCCATTTTCAATCTTCTTTTTTCTTCACATTCATTATGTTCTCATCTTAAATATAGCTTTTAAAATTATATTAATGTATAATTAATAATAGTGACAAAGAATGGGATAGAATAGATGCTTTAATAAAAACGAGTTGGGGGACTAGTATGGAGAGTAAAAAGAGTTTAAATATATATAGAAGTAAATAGAATATTGAGTGCAAGTTAATTTATGATAATAGCAAGGAAAGTATATATTGTTTAAGACTCTAACATGATTATTAGCAACAAAGGAATATAAACACAACTGGAGAAATATGGGTGATTTAGTTTGCAAGTTATGTAAGGAAGGCATGTAAAATTTTAGGCATCTGCTAATTGAATGTAAATGCTTAGAAGCAGAAAGGGTCCAAATAATGAAAATGTGGGAGAAAAAAAATAAATTAAGTGACTATACAAAAAGTGGTTTATTGGTCTTTATACTGGGTTTGAAAAGAGATGAAAGGGATCTAAATATAAAGACCACAGATTGGACAAAGATGATATGGAAATGGAAGAGCAGGATAGAGAAGAAGAATGGGAGGGTAAGGTGGATAACAGGTTTTCTCTGGGCATAATTGCTGAGAGATTCCCAACTTTGATAAAGGAGAAGCCATAGCACATCACAAGTGGGTTAATTTACTTAAAATATTTTCCAATCGAAAAATTCAAATGATGGACAAAGTATAAAAATTTGCTGAACAGTTCGTTACAACATTGAATTCACTTATTTAATATACTGAAGTTGGTAGTTGGGGAATATCTGTCCTGCCACTGCTGGAGATGTCATTTCTGCAAAAATTTCAGAAATATTCAGAGTAGGGGCCCAAAAGCAGATGATGCAAAGTTCCAGCCGCTAGATGGCACTGTTCACCATGCATACGCACAGAAACATTATGCTAAGTAGCAGCCAGCACTACTGCCCACTTGGTGCTGCTGTTAGCCATAGGTAAACCGATCCAGCTTACATCGTCTGCTAAACAGCAAGTAACCAGCAATCTAACCCACTAGGTGCTGCTGTTTCTCCACGCTATGCGCAGAAAAACGGTACCGTTTAGAAGTGATATTTACTCTCGCTTGCTAGTTCGGGTTTATATCCACGTTCTTAAAACAAACATAGCTTCTAATGTGAAGGTGTGAATAATATAGAAAACCATAACTATTTAAATCTGCTTTAAAATTTAATATTCTTACATTGAGTTTCACTCTCTGATAAATCTATGTATTTTTAAATTATTTTATTTTAAAAATGGATCTTTTTTTTTTCTGTAAAAGTGTTTTTTTATTTTTTTAAAAAAATAATTTTTATGACTTCTGTTTTACTTCAATCTTTCAAAACTGCTAAAAATCGTTCTTTCTGATCTTCGTTATTTTGAAAAGTAATTGTTTGTAAAACTTTTTTTTTTATACTTTAAAATAATATTTCAAGCAACTTTTAAAATAATACAAATTACATTTCTGTTTATAGATCTTTTATTTCGCAAACGTGTTATTTTAAAAAGATAAATTTGTGTTTTGTTACGTGCGCGAACAATAATTCGAAGATCTCTTACACAATAAATATTTTTAAATTACTGGAGAGAAAACAAATAAAACTCTCCTTTAAATATATTAAAAGATCTATTCAGTTCAAAAATAAATTTATTAAAATTAATATATGTGCAAGCAATAAAACATCAAACAGATTGTAGTGTGTGGTGATTTATTCAGTGTAAAAATCAACGTGTTATTTTAAAATGATTGTAAAAGTAATGTTACTTATTTATAAGAGCTTAACAATGAGTTAATTTGTTCCATAATTATGCTGTTACAAGTTTTTTTAATTTTGATTAAAGTAAAACAAGATCATCATCATCAACTATTATCAATCCACTGCAGGATGAACATCCCTCCAAGTTTAATCCATCTCAGATCTTTAGCTTCTCTTCTTTACATCATCCCTGCACACTTTCTTATTTCATCTATCCATCTCACATGTGGTCTCTTCCTGGGTCTTCTACAATCTCTTGGAATCCAGTTTAAGATTTCAATTGTCCATCTATTATCATCTCTTCTAGAAATATGTCCAGCCCAACTCCACTTTAATCTTTTCAATGAAATCAGTTACACCTTATTGTTCTTTTACCGATATATTGCATTTTCGATCTCTTTTTGTTACTCCCAATATACATCTCTCCATACTTCTTTGAGTGGTCTGAAATCTGTATTGCTCTTCTATTAAGTATCCAAGTCTCAGATCCATAAGTAAGAACAGGTAAAACACATTCATTAAAAATCTTCCTTTACAAACACATAGGCATATTTCCTTTTAGTATCAAGTTATTTCTACCAAAAGCACTCCAACCAAGTTTAATTCTATGATTAATTTCATCCATTATGTTTCCATCTGTATTAATAATCTGACCAAGATATTTATAGCTGTTAACTTCTAACTCATCATAATCAATCTTTATTTTCATATTTTGAGAAAATCCATTAAATATTACTTTAGTCTTTTTAATATTTATCTTTAGTCCTACTTTCCTATTTTCATGTGATAACTCCTGCAACATTTCCTGCAGCTCTAAAGCATTATTTGCAAAAACAACTACATCATCTGCAAAATCTAAATGAGTTAAATAATCTCCATTTACTTTCACTCCTTTAGCTTCCCATTTTAATCTATAAAATACTTCTTGCAGCACTGCTGTAAAAAGTTTTGGAGATATGGAGTCATCCTGCTTTACACCCTTCTCAATGTTGACTTTCATAGTATTATGCAATCTAATTATTGCTGTTGCATTTTTATAAATATTCTTTAAAATATAACAATATCTTGGATCTATACCTTGATGATCTAATGCTTTAATCACTGATGAAATGTTTGTAGAATCAAATGCCTTTTCATAATCTACAAATCCAAAGCATAATGACAACTCATATTCATTTGTCCTTTCTATAACTTCTCTCAATACCTGGATATGATCTACTCTACTAAAACTACTTTTAAATCCAGCTTGTTCTCTTGGTTGGTGGAAATCCAATGTTCTCTGTAGACGAGTTGTAATTATCTTGGTAAAAATTTTGTATAAAACTGATAAAAGGCTGATAAGTCTGTAATTTCTAATATCTTCTTTATCACCTTTTTTAAATATTAATATTAATACTACATTCCCCAAGCACCTGCTACATCTTTATCATTTAGACATTTGATATATAACTTTACTAAAAAAAATTCTATTTCTTCACCTGCTTCTTTTAATATATCAATTATAATTCCACCATTACCTGGAGCCTTTCCTTTCTTCATACATTTAATTGCATATCTCACTTCCTCATTTAAAATTCTGGGCAATTCAGAAGATGTAATAGATATAGGAGATACTTGTTCTTTATTACTATATAATTCTTGATAAAAAGTCTTCTATCCATTTCATGATGTCATCTCTCTTTTTAGTAATAATTCCATCTTTTTTTTCTTATTGCAGATATAAATTTTCTACCAATACCAAAATGTTTTACATTCGTGAGACTTTTATTCTCTTCTACAGCTTTCCTTGCTAGTTCACAGTTATAGTTTCTTATATCATATTCAACTTTTTTCTGCACCATTTTATAAAATTTAAGGTAGTCAATCCTTTTTATCTTTCAAAGGAAATTTTATTCACAAACTATAAAAATCATTTACAAAAAGTAGGACATTTACATATCAAACTCAAAGGAGACCAGTCAACAAAATCAGAGGTTAGACTTGTATATATAAACAAAAAAAAACAATTAATTTCATATCAATTACATTAAGATATTAGTTATCACCAGAAATTGAAGACATATAACTTCCCATTCCAGAAATTATAGTAGTGGCCCATTTACATTAATCTGATCATGTATATCACATATGTGATGGTGTTAGTCAATTCAAACACATATAAGTTTAATTTATGAATATGTGGACAATGATTAAAACCATATTTGGCTATTTAGTCTATAGAGCTTTATCTTATCAAGCGAAGAGCATTTCCAATATTTCTGTGTGTATTAATTTAACATTTTAAATATCGAGAGATTAATCATTGTGAACAATATATGAAAACCATACACTTTACTTGTAGATCATGAAGTTAGTCAATCCAATATAGGGATCACATTGATTAAAATCACTTAAAAGCAGGTTTTCATAGAATACGCAAGACTGAAAATTACACGAAATATATCATAGATTCATTACAGTACACAAATCAGTTACCATTAAGCATTATTAAAGCAGTCTTAATATATTCATTGGGTCATTGATTAAACTGACCCATTAATCAAATGAAAGCCCTTTCCTATTATTCATCAATTAGATGAATAACTTTATAATGGCATTTTCTAGTTCTTGGATCTCTATAGAATGTTTTAGGTAAATGGTTCATTCAAATTTTCTCAGTATCTGTGGATTTACAACTTTATATTCTTTTCATCATTGGTACTACACTTCTTTTCTTTATAAATTTTCTAGTCTCAGTAAAAATTTTATTGGTCAATTGGCTTTTTTCTACTAGCTATCTTTACTGCAGTTTTTAAACGTGTATCAGTTATTTTTGTATTAATTTCATTCAAATCTGAATCATGTTCAAAATCTACTAATACTTGAAACCGATTTGTAAGTTCTAATTTAAATTCATTAGAATGTTTCTGAAGATTAGGAATAGCAACTATAAATATTGTTTTTCTTACTAATTTTTGTCTCTCTAGTTGTGCATTAACACATATCTTACATCTTACTAATCGATGATCACTTCCCATGTTAAATGTATTAAAAACATTACAATCTTGAAATATGTATTTTCTGTTAGTCAAAATATATTCTAATTCTGCTGTAACTTCATTTGGATGTTTCCATGTTTATTTCCTTTTAACATTTTTCTCAAAAAAGAATTCATAATATAAAGTTTTTATTTTTCTGCAAATTCCACAAGTCTATGTCCTCTCTCATTTCTATTACCATAACCAAAATTACCTACAGCATTTTCATCTTTAATTTGTTTACCAATTCTAGCATTAAGTCTCCCATAACAATTTTAAAACGTTGTTTACTTTGACCAAAAGCCTTTTGTATATCCATATAAAAATCTTCTACTGCTTCATCACTATGAAAATTTGTTGGGGCATAAACCTGAATTATCTCCATTTGGTATCTGCTATTAAGTTATATAACTAATCTTGCCACTCTGTTCAATACACCATCAATCTAGATAACATTGTTCTTCACTTTTTATTTACAATAAATCCTACTCCACTTGTATTTCCAATATTTGTACCTTTATAATAGAGTACATGTCCATTTTTTAAATCAATTGTCTCTTCACCTTTTCTTCTAATTTCACAAAGTCCAATAATGTCCCATTGAATATAAGACACTTCTTCTAATTCTTGCAATCTTCCTTCACTTGAAAATGATCTGCACTTGTAAGCACCTAAATAAAAAGTCATCATCAAATGGCAGCCTGGCTCTTGCAATCTTCCTTCACTTGAAAGTGATCTGCAGTTGCAAGTAATACCTAAATAAAAAAAGTCATCATCAAATGGCAGCCTGGGTCCACAATCAGGGGATTCTTAGCACGCTCAGCCTTCGCTCAACAACTGCTGCCTTGGTTGGTGACTTTACAGTCTCCTGGGAATAAGGGCCATGATTTATTTTTGTCTGTCATAATTGTATATATATATTGGAAAAATATTTATCATTTACACAAGCATTCATTCTGCCTTATCAAGCAACTGAGAAGAAAGTCAATGGTGTTTCTTGATCTTAAACTCAGAGGTAAAAATCCAATAACCTCATCATGCTGGCTAATGTGTGTTGGTGAGTAGCCCATCAATGTTTATATACTATATGAATAATCACATAGTAATAACAGCTGCAATGACAAGAACGTGTGGAGTGGACATTAAGAATTTGCCCTGCTCTGTTCCTTTAAGGCCTCCAAGAGGAATCAAAGGGTTCCTTTCAATTAATAGCAAACTCCTTTCTGCAGCCAAAACAAGATAAAAGCAATTATTCTTATACTGCACTTTTAGGGCCTAAAGTAAATAATTTATGTATATATAAAAAAAATTGATAGAATTTTTTAATCTGATAAATACAAAAACATTAGATCCAAGGAACTATAAAGGTAAATGCTACTTTATAGTTAATTCTGATTAATAATTTGGAACTATGTTAAATGTCATTTCTATCACATCTATGAAAGTTTTTGTAAAGTTGAACTGAATCTCAGAAAAGCAAAATTAACAGTCTCCAGTTGAGACCAAAAATAGAATGTCATTTTTATTATGTCTAGTAAAAAAAGTATTGTAAAGGCTCTCAATAATATCTGGACATATTCTCTATGCATAGTGGATAAATGTACAGTTATTGTAGATGATTGCAATAATAATTGAATATTAAATGTGTAATGAAGCCACTGATGATACGGAAGAAAACCAGTTGGATATCTAGCTTCATGAAAACTTAGATGATATAAGATTTTTTAAAGATAATTCTCAAAATTTATTTATAAACATATCAGAAAACATCTGTAATTCATTATGAATAAATATATCACATGAACACTGTAATTCATTATGAATAAAATATATCACCTGAACAGTTGTTGCAAGTATGAAAATCTACTTAAGTAATTAAGGATGGCAATAAATTTGTAACCTCCTGTGTGCAATTTCTTGCATTAAATCAAATCTTAATGATTAATCAAAGCAATCTGTTGGGTGATATGTATTAAAATTTGTCCATTTAGGAATTCATTTATAGATTCTTTAAACCACCTAACTATTCACAAGCATTACATTAAAAAATCTGTAGAGATTCTAACCAGTAAATAAATCCAAGTATATTTATTATCTCCTTTAAGTTTGCCACTGTTTTCTGTTTGATCACAACCCATAAGTTAATAATTGTTGAAATCTACCGAAAAATGCTATAATACATCATAATGGCAATTCTAGAGATATCATTCAGGTATAATTTTAAGTCACTATGAATTCTTTATGAACTTTCATTTTAGTATTGGTTATTAGAATTTGTTATAATCCTACAAATGGTCTAAATAGTACTTTCATTGAGATACATTCCACTCTTTGCAACTGTAAAAAAGGACAACAAAATTTGAACGACTTATAATTTTTCAAAAATCTTTTTAAAATAACACGATTGTGAAATAGTAATTTCCACTAACTTTTACACTAATACAAATTATATTTTGGTTTATAGATCTTTCAATATTTTATAAAAAATGGCAAAGCTTCTTAAAGTTTGGGAATTGCCAGCCACAGAAAAGGAAGCTATTGCATTTTTACAGACTGAAAACATTTTGCCACAGACAGAAAATGTTCTTGTGGCAAAGACATGACTCTGCATTCTTAATGCAGATGGTGTCTTTATTGCAATGCCTGTGCCTACAAGAAGTCATTTAATTCATGAAAGCACAAGGTTTGAAAGCTCCAGGATCCCCTTTTTGACAGATGTACATCTCCTATACTACTGGAATAGAGATGACCTTTCAGACCAATGTGGTCATGAAGATCTACTACTGTCCAGCAAGGCCTTAGTAAGCTGGAACAATGGGATAAGAGAATTGTGCAGTGAAAACCTGCTGTGCCACATAGGATGTCTAATCAGTGGTCCCAATAAAATTGTGGAGGTGGACAAAACCCTGTTTAGCAGGAATAAAAACCATCAGGGTTGTATGCTTCCCCCGCAATGGATATTCGGAGGTATGTGCTGTGACACAGGAAAATGCTTTGACATGTGTGTTCCATGTACATCTGCAAGCACACTACTTCAACACATACATGATAACATACAGCCAGGATCCACTATATACTCGGACTGCTGGAAGAGCTACAGAATGTCTGGCCTTGAGGATGCAGATTTTAGCCACATGATAGTCAACTACCGCTACAACTTTGTTGACCTGACAACTGGCACTCACACACAGAACACTGAGCATCTGTGGGAGCTGTTAAAGTGGTGAAACAAAAAAGTGTGGCACAGCCCACCAAAACCTCAACAACTATCTAGTGGAATTTATGTGGCGATGCCTACACAAGGGAGATTTGTTCAGTGCTCTTCTAGCTGAAATGCGTCTGCAACAGTTGGATGGTGATTCAGCTCCTGCACAGGTACTTTGTTTGTAGATGTGTTTTATAGTAATGAAATGGTTTGTATTAATGTCTATATTGATGGTACCATATTGATTTAATTTTTGTTCTGTTTTTTATTTTTTAGAACTCAACAAGACCCAACTAACATTGCAGGAGTTCTTTTTCTTTTTTTAAAATGTTTTTTTCTTTAAAATGGTTTTTTTCTTAATAAACTTGTTATTTTTCCATTAAAATTGTCTTCACTTTCATTAAAATAGTTATTTTACAATTGCATATCTTACGGCTTGCTTGAAAAGTGTGTGTGTGTAAATGTTATAATTTTTCAAATGTCAAATAAGTCCATTATGTTTTCTGTATATATTTTTTTTTAACAGTTGAACTGTGTGTGTATATCTCATAGTGTATGTGTGCATTGGCCATATGTAATTTTGGGGATTACAATGGGAAGCTAAAGGAATGAAAGTAAATGGTTGACATACAATATCAAGACTGCATTCTTCTTAAAGACAAAATTATTTCCTAAATTCTAACTTCTACAAAGATCCTGATATCTCCACTATATCTTCCCTAAATCATCTAACCCTATTACACAATTAACCTATTGTGACAATAAAACCTAGATCTTAACTTTTTACTTATGGATTCAGCTTTGCTTGTGGTAACCATAATGAATATTAAAGATATTAATCCACAATTAAAAGTTCACAAACTAATTTTTTTTTTGTTATAATCCATTTGCTTTTCAATAATGTACAAATCTGAAACATACTCATATTTTGGCTTATTCAAAATAATAGATGAATGACAGACCAGCAATGGGCATCATTATCTTGTTTAATTTGAAAAATGTCTCTGGTCTGATTTATCTTTAAGAATTATTGGCTTTGTTATAATTATACATGTATTCAAATATTAATACTACTTTCCTGACATTTTCATAATACATCATTAAAACCAAAGATGTCATTATATTTATTTTTTAATTTCACAATGTAGTCAAACTCTAAATGATTACATGCATTTTGCATGCAACATTTATGCAAACTATCATTTTTATTCCACTTCTCAGTACTAAACAGTTCTTACAGATTGTATTGTTGAGAACTTCTCAGCCTCATTACTTGATTGCCTATTTCTCTCTTCATCACTTGCAGCAGTCTACGTAAGTAAAGTTCATTTATAACAAAATCTAATAACCATTACTAAAATAAAGGTTCATAAAGGATTCATAGTGACTTAAAATTATATCTGAATGATATCTCTAGAATTGTCATTATGATGTATTATAGCATTTTTCAGTACATTTCAACAATTATTAACATATGGGGCTGTGGTCAAACAGATGGAAACATAATGGATGAAATTAATCATAGAATTAAACTTGGTTGGAATGCTTTTGGTAGAAATAACTTGATACTAAAAGGAAATATGCCTATGTGTTTGAAAAGGAAGGTTTTTAATGAATGTGTTTTGCCAGTTCTTACTTATGGATCTGAGATTTGGATACTTAATAAAAGAGCAATACAGAGACTTCAGACCACTCAAAGAAGTATGGAAAGATGCATGTTGGGAGTAACAAGAAGAGATCAAAAATGCAATATATGGGTAAGAGCAAACAGGTGTTACTGACCTCATTGAAAAAATTAAAAGACTGCAGTGTAGTTGGGCTGGACATATTGTTAGAAGAGATAATAATAGATGGACAATTGAAATCTTAAACTGGATTCCAAGAGATTGTAAATACCTAAAAAGAGACCACATGTAAGATGGGTGGATGAAATAAAGTGTGCAGGGTGATGTGGGGAAAACAAGCTAAATATCAGAGATGGATTGCAAGAATTAGAAGAAAAACTATCTTATATTAAATGGGACATTATTGGATTTTGTGAAGTTAGAAGTAAAAGTGAAGAGACAATTGTTTTAAAAAGTGAACATGTACTCCACTATAAAGGCACAAATATTGGAAATACAAGTGGAGTAGGATTCATTATAAATAAAAAGTGGAAGAACAACATTTTGGAGATTGATGGAGTATCGGACAGAGTGGCAAGATTAGTTATACAACTTAATAGCAGATAGCAAATGCAGATAATTTAGGTTTATGCCCCAACAAGTTCTCAAAAGTGATGAAGTAGTAGAAGATTTTTATATGGATGCACAAAAGGCTTTTGATCAGAGTAAACATTTTAAAATTTTTATAGGAGACTTTAATGCTAGAATTGGTAAACAAATGAAAGTGCTGTAGGTAATTTTGGTTATGATAATAGAAAATGAGAGAGGACATAGATTTGTGGAGTTTGCAGGAAAAGGAAAACTTTATATTATGAATTATTATTTTGAGAAAGATGTTAAAAGGAAATGGACATGGAAGCATCCAAATGAAGGTACAGCAGAATTGGATTATATTTTGACTAACAGAAAATACATATTTCAAGATTGTAATGTTCTTAATAAATTTAACACAGGAAGTGATCATCGATTAGTAAGATGTGAAATAGATGTTAATGCAAAACTAGAGAGAGAAAAATTATTAAGAAAAACAATATTTACAGTTGATATTCCTAATTTTCAGAAACATTCTAATGAATTTAAATTAGAACTTACAAATAGGTTTCAAGTATTAGTAGATTTTGAACATGATTCAGATTTGAATAAAATTAATATGAAAACAACTGGTACACTTTTAAAAACTGCAACAAAAAACTGGTTTAAAAAAGCAGCACTTGACCAATAACATTTTTACTGAGACTAGGGAATTTATGAAGAAAAGAATAGGAAAATATACAAAAATGATGTGTTAAAAAGAATTGAATATGTTGAATTTTGTAAAATGATGTGGATAAGAGTTGAAAATGATATAAGAAAGTATAACTGTGAACTAGCAAGGAAAGCAGTAGAAGAGAATGAAAGTCTCAAGAGTGTAAAACAACATTTTGGTATTGGTAGGAAATTTATATCTGCAATAAGAAAAAAAGCTGGAATTATTTCTAAAAAAAGAGATGACATCATGAAATGGATAGAAGACTTTTATCAACAATTATATAGTAGTAAAGAACAAATACCTCCTATATCTATTACATCTTTTGAATTGCCCAGAATTTTAAATGAAGAAGTGAGACATACAATTAAATATATGAAGAAAGAAAAGGCTCCAGGTAATGGTAGAATTACAATTGATATATTAAAAGAAGCAGGTGAAAAAATAGAAAGGTAATGGTAGAATTATAATTGATATATTAAAAGCAGGTGAAAAAAAAAAAATTTTTTTTAGCAATGTTATATACCAAATGTCTAAATGATAAAGATTTGCCAGATGATTGGAAAAATGCAGTATTAATATTAATATTTAAAAAAGGTGATAAAGAAGATATTAGAAATTACAGACCTATCAGCCGTTTATCAGTTACATACAAAATTTTTACCAAGATAATTACAACTCGTCTGCAGAGAACATTGGATTTCCACCAACCAAGAGAACAAACTGGATTTAAAAATGGTTTTAGTACAGGATATCATATCCAGGGATTGAGAGAAGTTATAGAAAGGACAAATGAATATCAGTTGCCATTATGTTTTGGATTTCTAGATTATGAAAAGGCATTTGAATGTAAACTTTTCTTCAGTGATTAAACCATTGGATCATCAAGGTATATTGTCATATTTTAAAGAATATTTATAAAAATGGATCAGCAACAATTGATACAGTAATAAGTCAACATTGAAGAGAGTATAAGTATCTCTAAAACCTTTTACAGCAGTGCTGCAAGAAGTATTTTGTGGATTAAAATGGGAAGCTGAAGGAGTGAAAGTAAATGATTATTTAAGTCATTAAAATTTTTCAGATGTAGTTGTTTTTGCAAATAATGCTTTAGAGCTGTAGGAAATGTTGCAGGAGTTATCAGATGAAAATAAGGAAAGTAGGACTAAAGATAAATATTAAAAAGACTAAAGTAATATTTAATGGATTTTCTCAAAATATGAAAATAAAGATTGATTATGATGAGTTAGAAGTTAACAGCTATAAATATCTTGGTCAGATTATTAATACAGATGGAAACATAATGGATGAAATTAATCATAGAATTAAACTTGGTTGGAGTGCTTTTGGTAGAAATAACTTGATACTAAAAGGAAATATTATGCCTATGTGTTTGTAAAAGAAGATTTTTAATAAATGTGTTTTACTTGTTCTTACGTATGGATCTGAGACTTGGATACTTAATAGAAGAGCAATACAGACTTCAGACCACTCAAAGAAATATGGAGAGATGTATATTGGGAGTAACAAGAAGAGATCAAAAACGAAATATATCAGTAAGAGAACAATAAGGTGTAACTGATTTCATTAAAAAGATTAAAGTGGAGTTGGGCTGGACATATTGCTAGAAGAGATGATAATAGATGGACAATTGAAATCTTAAACTGGATTCCAAGAGATTGTAGAAGACCCAGGAAGAGACCACATGTGAGATGGATAGATGAAATAAGAAAGTGTGCAGGGATGATGTGGAGAAAAGAAGCTAAAGATCTGAGATGGATTAAACTTGGAGGGATGTTCATCCTGCAGTGGATTGATAATAGTTGATGATGATGACCTTGTTTTACTTTAATCAAAATTAAAAAAACTTGTAACAGCGTAATTATGGAACAAATTAACTTATTGTTAAGCTCTTATAAATAAGTAACATTACTTTTACAATCATTTTAAAATAACACGATTTTTACACTGAATAAATCACCACACACTATAATCTGTTTGATTTATTGCTTGCACATATATTAATTTTAATAAATTTATTTTTGAACTGAATAGATCTTTTAATATATTTAAAGGAGAGTTTTATTTGTTTTCTCTCCAGTAATTTAAAAATATTTATTGTGTAAGAGATCTTCGAATTATTGTTCGCGCACATAACAAAACGCAAATTTATCTTTTTAAAATAACACGTTTGCGAAATAAAAGATCTATAAACAGAAATGTAATTTGTATTATTTTAAAAGTTGCTTGAAATATTATTTTAAAGTATAAAAAAAAAAGTTTTACAAACAAATTACTTTTCAAAATAACGAAGATCAGAAAGAACGATTTTTAGCAGTTTTGAAAGATTGAAGTAAAACAGAAGTCATAAAAATTACTTTTTAAAAAAACTAAAAAACATTTTTACAGAAAAAAAAAGATCGATTTTTAAAATAAAAAAATTTAAAAATACATAGATTTATCAGAGAGTGAAACTCAATGTAACAATATTAAATTTTAAAGCAGATTTAAATAGTTATGGTTTTCTATATTATTCACACCTTCACATTACACGCTATGTTTGTTTTAAGAATGTGTATATAAATCCGAACTAGCAAGCGAGTATAAATATCGCTTCTAAACAGTGCCGTTTTTCCGCGCATAGCGCAATTTTTGCAGAAATGACGTCTCTAGCAGTGGCATGACAGATATTCTCCAACTACTCTGAAGTTTAATATATGCATTTGCATATATTGGCTTCATTTAAAAAAAGATGAAAAAGCAAACAGTTGGTAAAAGCCGCTTCAGTAAAGTAATTGGAGATGCCTATGATTGGCCAAATATATATACTTTCATGTCATATCTGACCTCGTCTTCAGAAGTGGACTAGTTCAGATTCCTTTCTTATCTGATCAGATTGAGCATGCATTGCCACTCTCCAATGTGTAACGTGAGCAACCAATGTATATGGCCAATGTGTAATCGTGTATAAAATCCTACCATTGGTTAGGTGCTCTGAATTCGAGGTAAGGGATCCGGTAATAAATAGTCTTTTTGGGGGAAGCCGGAGAATGTCTAACTATACAACTGAATGTGCTCTCCATTGAAACTATTTCCACCAGCGAAAGTGTTTCTACTATATTCACTATCGATGACTATGCAGTGAGACAACTCTCGATAGGACAAGAAACTGCTATGACTATGGTAGGCATGTTATCTTGTACAATTGGAAGAGTCATTTAACAAACTCAGGACAAGCTGTCCAGTACAGCTGGAAGAATTAAGATTAGAACTCAGGAGGCAAGCTAATATATACAACTGGAATTGAGTCCAGTCATTCGGCATGACCAACACTACATGACCAACACTATTAATTACACTTATCTACGTACAATAATTTATTGAGTGTTCATATTTTTATTGATATCACAGTTAGTTTGAGCCTGAAACCTGCAATTCAGCCAAACACTACAAATTTGGTCATTAGACAAAAGGAAATTTTTTACCAAGACTGGAAAAAACAGTATTAAATATGCCAAATTCAACAGATTTAGTGCAGTTCAACAAAAGTATAGAGTAAATATGAGAGTGTTCATTTAAAAACATTCGTATTAAAATCACTATTCTGCCTGAATAAAAAATCAGATTCAGCAGTTTGGAAAAAATATGTGAGTGCAAAGCAAATAGATTCGCCGTATATACAAATCAGTGATATATTTTATCACTTTGATCTGTCTGAGAAAGATTCGGCAGATACAAAAGAAATATTTTTCCTCATTGACTAGAAAATAGTAGAAAATACCAGTTCCAACAGAATTGATGTGGCTAAAGACATCGTATTGACATTATGGTGATTATTAAAATCACTTAAATATGTTCAAATGAAAAATTGACCACAAATGTATGGGTGTATCAATTAAAAGATTCAATCAATCATGAGAGCTTTACTCACAACAAAGCAACAGAAGGATGCCCTAAAGGATTGTTAGCTTTGTAACTCAATTTTTTTAGAGTTACAAAAAGTAGCTGTAAAATTAAAATTATGAGTGGTAAAAAAAAAAAATTATTGTAGAACATCTATAAACAGTAGTTGTAAAAGTAATTATGAGTGACAACTCACAAAAGTAAAAGTCGGTACTTTTTTTTATTGAGATATTTATTATCATTACATTAGTAACAATGGTCATGAGAGTAATATACAATATCACAAATGATTTCACATTACCACCCTCGAGGTGGAAGGCCACCTGATCACTCCTCATCCCTGTTCATCAGTGTTACTTGACTATTGAAACCGTATGTATATTTTCTTTCATAAGGCTGAGGACCACATGCTTGCTTATCGTGAAAATTGAGTCGCTATTGCACCTCACCACATGAACACTTCCCATGAATTGAGTGTTCATTCTCTACAACTGGCACTTGGCTGCTGTAGCATGTTTCTGTAGGAAAGGGAACAATGTTCAAGCATACACACATTTAAATTCTCTTAGCATAATGCTATAATCGCACTTGAGTCAACCGTAATATAAACAGTTTATAATTTTGATTTTAGAGTTTGGGAATAGGAAATGTTTGAGTTCAAAGACATTAGCCCCCATGTGTCAGCAACAATTTAGCAGGCACTATAAGACAGTCTCTAGTTTTCATGGTGATGACCCCTTGTATTCCTCCCATAGGGACTTCAGTTTCGGCTGGAACATCATTGCACATTAGTAATCCAGAACACAAAAAGAATAATAATGGTCAGCCTTATTCTCACGAAAACTCCACTCCTAATGGCCTGATGCAGATCAAGGAATGAGGTGAAACCAGGCCTTATGGATGTCCATATCTGACCTCTAACCTTCCAAATGAGGACAGTCAAGAAAGCAGTTTCTGCCTCCTAATGCACAGTGCACATATAGAATAAACATTCTTATGACCCCTCTGGGCCGCAAGAAACTGGCTGGTTGGTAGCTTTACCAAGTTGCATTTTATTAGAAAGTTCATCAATTTTGGTTCTAAGGCCCAACATCTGGTCTTTACCATTAATCGTCTCATATTTAGCTCTAGTGATGCTGGGTTTCTCTCCTGATTTGGAAAAAATAACTTGTAAGAGTCCCAGTATGTTTTTTAGTTAAGGGAAGCTGGTCTATGCTTTGGATAAACCTTCCGATGTAATGTTCCATTTGAAGAAGCCATTTGCTGGATTTTGGGGATGGAATGTCTATAGGTTCAACCATGCTGCTAATTACCTCTTTGATCTTGAGTTCACTCGTTGCACTTTTGGTGGAGAATATTCTCTGTAAGTATAGCATTGTGTAGCATGTAGACTAAGGCCATTCAGTTCCTTGGGTCATTATAGTCTTGTGAGATTGATGCAGAGGGTGCTTTTCGGCGACTTTCCTCAGCAGTCTTATGCATATTGAACTAATTGAGGACTGAAAGGCCTTGGTCAGCCTGATTATTGCCTGATTATTGGTGGGTAGTAAACAATTCACAGGAAGACCATCTCATATTCAAGTGTTACCTTGCAAGGTAGGGACAGAGAACAAGTTGGAGACAGTCTTCTGTTTGCTGTAACAGCATGCTCAAAATCTGGAAATTCATTTGCAATTTGGAGAGCAAGATGGGAAATCCCAAAAAACTCTGAGACTGGCAAAAAACCTCACCCTCAGATTCTTAGTCCCATAGATACTCCAGATAGTTGTCTTCTCCGGATTCACTTTCAGGTTGAACTTCTCAGCTTCTCCGGATTCATTTTCAGGTTGAACTTGTCAGCAAATTTTCCAGAATTCAATATAATAATGGGAGGCTTTTGACCGATGGTAGGCTGCGCCATGTCATCAACATAGGATATGATGTAATATCTTTTCCAGTGCTGGAATGAAAACACCTGGCAAGTTGTCCTTTATCTCTTTGACAATGGGTCAATATATGCGATAAAGCACAAAGTGCTGAATGGCAACCTTTGAGGGATTGAAAGATAGGATTGGACACCCTGTGCTAGAGAGCCATCTAACGAGATCTGAATTGATCTGTTTAGCAGCCGACATACACCAATGGGACTCCGTAGTGCCTGAGGACAGTAAATAATTGAGTTAGCACCAGAGTCGAAGGCAGCCTGGAAATCCAACTGGACAATGATCAGCCTAATGCTTCTGGCTCTAATATGTTCCACCAGGATAACAAACTTTCTCACAGCACTCCCAGTGGAAGAGCCCTTGCGGGCGAATTGGTGCCTAGAAATTTTTGGACAGTAAATTCTGTTGGATCCTCTCCTTGACCATTGACTCGATAGTCTTAATCAGGAGGCATCATGGAAATTAGCCTGAGGTTCTGAAGGGAAGAAAAGGGGTGGTGTGTTTCTTCATGAAAAGTACGAGGACAATCAGTTATAGGTCCGAGATGGACTGGAGCTTTCCTGCTATAACCTCAATCACTCCTCGTAGCACAGATCCCATAAACCTGCACAGGTGAACAAGAAAAAATCTGGGGATGCCATGCAGGCCCGGATGGGTGGTTTCTGGATAGTCTAGCAGTCATTGATTAATGAGTAGGTCTGCAATCCCATGGTCACCAACTCCCTGCTCCTCATCCCAGCAATCACAAATTTGAAATGGGTGATCCTGCACCTTGGTCTTAAAGTGTTCATGTATTTCTGTAACATCCCTTCGCATACAAAATTACGGTTGTCAATGGTAACCATGAAGTTGTAGGATCTTAGCACCAATAATTTGGTCTTAAAGTGTTCATGTATTTTCTGTAACATCCCTTTGCCTACAAAATTACGGTTGTCAAAGGTAACCATGGAAGTTGTAGGACCTTAGCACCAATCGCCCAGTGAAGGTAGCTTCGTGTCCATTTGTGCTGTATAGACAGGAAGAGTTTGGCTCTCTTAAATCGTGATGTAACTCACCAGCAACTTCTGCCTGTCCTTATACTGGCTTTTGAGATTTATTATGCACCTGGGATTTGTGCCCTCCGGGGAAAGATGCTTAATCTCCTTGCCAATGTCTTCTAACTTGGCCCCTTAGAGTGATTGGTAAATGTATTGATCAGTGCAGTCAACTGCCCCACAAAGTCCGACCAGGCTTGGATGTGTGGTAACTTCTGAAGCCCTATCTTATGGAATAAGATATAAGCCTCTGATAAAATCCACACAGGGGTATTAGCCTTATTTACATTCTTATCGTCATAGACTGATTAGTTGTGGAAAGAGGCACATGATCTATTTTCAGACATTTTTCAAGTGGTCTGTGAAAGGAACCAGTTCAAAGCAGGCATGATAAAGTTCTTGGTTAAAGAAAAGCAAGTCTATTAATGAGCGGTGCGACTGAGTGTAGCGTTATCCAGAAAGCAGCCTTCCTTACTCAGCAGCACAGAATTAATCAGGTGTAAAAATTTAGATACAAATTTTCCATATGTACTGTTGAAGTCTCCAAACAAAATTATTGGTGACACCATTGTAGCTGCAATGAAATTGATTCTGTTAACAAGAGAAAATGCCAACTTGGAGCTCCTCTGCAAATAAATGTAGATTAGAATGAGGGTGGAATTGTTAATTCTAGAATTATAAGATTTTGATTTATATACAAAGTTCTTGAGTGATCCAAATTGTCTTTTATTAATTATAACAGCAATGCCTGAGTGCGCTGAGTCAGCAGGGCAAAACTGCAAGACTCTGAATTGGCCAAGGATGTCATGAATCTTTTGATTGGAATTCCTGTGCAGCTTAGTCTCACTTAAGCAGATGATGTCAAGCCACTGCTTGATAGCAAAGATTCTGTGAAGGGAGTTTAATCCCTTGACATTTTTTACCCCATCAATGTTCAGTATTATTAAAGTAATTTCTCTTATGAAGAAACAAGGGAAAATTAAAAAATGGCTAATTCAATTGGCTCTATGGAAACTTTTGATCCAGCTCACCCTAAGAGCTGGGTAAGCTATGAAGAGTGATTATCTACAGGCTAATCAGATCAAGAAATAAAATTAATTACATTAATGGCCATAATTAGGTCCTCAAATTTATGAAATTCTCAAGTACCAATCTACGGCAGAAAATCCAGCTGACCTAGATTTTGACAAAATGTTAACAACTATCAAAGATTATTTTTGCCCCAAAACCTCTGACAATAATGCAGAGATATTTCAATCTCAGCATTCAAGAACAGGGAAAAAGTTAGAATTCAGAATGCGAATCCGTTCTTTGGCACTAAAGTGTGAATTCAAAGATGTCATGAATGAAGCACTTCTTGATCGTTTTATTTGCAGTATAAACGATCATAATTTGATTTAAAATGCTGATGCTGGATTTAGATCTTGAAACAGCTGTGGCCAAGCAGTACTAGCAAAATCAATAGCTAGTCAAGAAAAGCCATTAAAAAAAATTACTAAGTATGATGTGCAAAAAATTGAGCATAACATTGAGTCAATTAAATACACAACCAGCTCAGAATTCAACAACAGGTATAAAGCATTATAGATGCAATAAATGCACACACAGAATGCCCACTATACATGTATGTTTTGCAAGTGAGTTGGATATATAAAGGCTGGATGTCTGAAATTAAAGACAGACAGCTGATATGAGAATGGAAAAACTCATTCCAAAAAACAGCAAAGGCAATTATTAGAAAAACAAACAAGTTACCTGTATAAATCATTAAAGATTGGTCTGAATTTATACCCAGTATTATAATTAATGATATGCCAGTTAGAATGGAACAACAGGGATGATATGCCAGTTAGAATGGAACAACAGGGTTGCAGTGTTTTGTTTCAAAAAAGACTTGGGCTATCATTAACAAAAATGAATATAAGCTGCATCCTAGATCAATCTGACTATCGAGGCAATAAAAAGGTTATACCAAACAGTTAAAATTACTATGCTGAACAAGACTACCTACCACTGGTTGTGGCATCTGTGATCATAGCAACATATTAGACCATGACTGGTTCAATCACTTAGGCTTTGCAGTGACAAAAGTGAAACAGGTCACAGCATGAAGGAAAAAGTATGATAGCATTTACAGCCAGTACATTCAAAAACTTTTCCACTAATAATGGCATTGAGCTACAGCCCTCCATGGGAAGCTGAATACCAGGACTGCCAGAACACTACTAGCACAGCCTCCATACCAAGTACAGCAACGGAAAAGACTCCAGCAGAAACTGCTATTCAATAGACTTCTGTGAACTAAACTATCAGCCTTGAAACCCAATTCCAAATACATAGGAAAAACCAGCAAGATAAAAAAAAGTACAAATAGACACTCATGTAATTTGCAGAATGTACTATGGATGTGGACAGCAGCCTGGTTACATAACTAAAAGGGCTCTACACTAATAGTTCAAACAATAGATGGTACCAACATCACCACCTAAACCAAGACTGAAACATACAGAAACCAAAGACAGCAGGAAACAATCTGGAACAAGTATATCAAGTGAAAATGATGACAATCAAACCAAAGACAGTGGCAAACAACCAAGGACAAGATCATCAAAGAAGGATGATAAACCAGACAAGAGCAGCAATAATCCTAAGAAACCAAAAAAAACAGATGTGCCATCCAGATCATCTTGATGAATACATTCCCCAGGGCTAAATTTAGCCAGGGGTGTGTGTCATATCTGACCTGGACTTCAAAAGACTAGTCAATTCTTTCCTTATTTGATAAAATTGAGCATGCATTGCTGCTAACCAATGTATAAATATGGCCAAAGGATAAAAACAGGTGTGGCTAATGTATAAACATATGTATAAAATCCTACCATTGGTTAGGTTCTCTGAACTCTAATGCCACCAGTAAAGTAAGAGATCTGGCAATAAATAGCCTTTTTGGAGGCAAGCCAGAGAACGTCTATCTCTAAGGCAATGTGCTCTCCATTGAAACACTTCCAAAGCAAAGGTGTTTTTTACTATATTCACTACTGGTATGTCTACATAATGAGGCAAGTCCTAATAGGACTGGATGCTGCTATGACTATGGCATCCTTGAGGCAAGCTATCTTGTACAGTCGGAAGCAAGCTGTCCAGTACAGCTGGAAGTTAAGACTAGAACTCACATGGCAAGTTGATATATACAGCTGGAAGTGAGTTATCATTCAGCATGACCAGCACAGTATTATATCTACATATAACTGTACTTATTGAGGGTTCATATTTTTATTGATATCACTGTTGGTTTGAGCCTGAAACCTGCAATTCAGCCAAGTTGAGAGAAAACATGGCTAAAAAGCATATACTTCCATTGTGGGTAAGTTTAAAACAGTCATAGCAAATAATGCTAAGCTGCATATGTGAAAGAAAAGGAAATATAATAAAAGGAAATGTCAGTTTTGTTATCTCTGAATATTTAAGTTAAAATAACATTTTTCCTATTAGTGACTAAATTTATTCAGTTTTTAGTGTTAAAACAAATTTTGTTGGTTTCTGTATTAATCGTTTTTCTTTATTCTGTAATGAGATCTTTTGCAGCCGGGATAGAAAGAGATCGAGATAAATACAGAAAACTGCTAATGTAAATATTGAATTAAAAATAAACTAAAATGTCTGCAGCAATAATTTTTTGAGGGGGTGGGGAATGATAATTAAATCAAAGCTAAAAATCTCTCCTACTATGAGCCCTCAGTATACTATTAATAACAAAAATTTAAACTCCTTTAGAGATTAAAATTTTATATTCCAGTGGTAAGGTCATATGAAAGTGCTGTAATTTGTAAAATGTAGTATTAGTAATCTGAATATTAGTTGCCTGTAGAAGGCTCTATGGATAAGACCAAAGAAATTATGAAAAGCATTGGTTAAAATAGCATATACTCTCTGGTTCTCTGTCCAATCGGAGAGCAGTTTCAACAATATACATCATATGTGCATTCTTTTTGCAAATAACGATTACATTTCTGCAAATTTATAATTCATTATCCAATATACAATGTGTCTGAAAGATATTTAATTACTGAAGTATTCTATTTATATGTTGGATTATTTCCCATGTCTTTAGAAAATAATGTTTAGAGAGGTATTATTCTCCCTTTTCTTCAGGAGTCGCTGGCCTGATCAGTGACAGTACTAGTATGAGAATCGAACCTGGACCCTAAGATTCTTTGCGTATTGAATTTTAAGGTAATGCTCTAACCAACAGCCTTCCTGGTAAAGGCAACAGTCAGTAGAAATTTCATATACTTATCTATGAGATTCCTCCTGATTTCTCCACTTTTTTCTAAGAGCAAAGCTGATTAGTGGTTTCTGTACATTATGTATAGTCACACTAGGTTGAGTTATGAGATTGTTTGTCCTTGTCATGTAAACAGCTTCTTTAAATTTTCTTCTTTGTACCTTTTCTTGTCTTTCTAATGTTTTTGCATTTTTCCAGTTGAACATGTGTTCAGTGTTCATTGGTATATACATAGTCTACTATCTTAGATATATCCCTTTTCTCTCTTCTAATCATCAGTTGTGTTCTTGCAAACACTTTTCAATGGGATGATTGGTCTCATCAATATATGTTCTTTCACATTCACATGGTATTTCATAGATGCACTTTTTTCTTTTCAGCATTTCAAGTTTAGGCTTTGTTGATGTTGGTATGACTCTGGGAAGCTGTTCTGATGGTATACTGATTGCAGATTTTTCTTAATTTGACTGCTATTTTTGGTATATATGAGTATACTACAACACCAATAATTGTTTTTTTTTTTTATCTATTTAAGATTTTCTTAATAACTACTGATGGTTAACCACTTTTCATAAGTTTTTTTTTTCATGTGTCATAGCATCAGCCGAGAAGCGACCCGCTAACCCAGGACAACTGCTTGTAAGGCGGCTGTGCTGAACTCTCGACCACCAATGCATATATTGAAACAGACAGATCGGAGAACCGATCTTTGTTTCAGGTGTTTTTATGTACGGTAATTCAAACCACTGTTCGCCCACAGTGAGATTTTGTCTATTTTAATTTATAATAAAAATTAGTTATATATTTTATAGTTCATCAGTCAATATGTAAAGATTCCGTCTAAATGTCGCAAACCATGAAATAATATTTGTGTGTGCGTGGTTTGTGAATTTGTATCAATTAATTTAAAGTGTCAGTGCGGGCGTATTTGTTTAAATTATAGTTTTTTTTAAATTGTATAAAGTCGTGTAAAAATACTGATCAAAAGTCAAATTCCTTTGATCAGTGTTTTTAATTAAAATCTAATTGCACAAATGTTCAGAGCAATTAAGTTGTATTCAAAATTAGTAAGGAATTTTTATATGTAATTACTATGTCAATTTAAAAATAGCATATTAAATTAAAAGATTGCTAAAAACAGATAATTGATTGTTGGTCAAGCTTGATGGCTGGAGGCTAGAGAAAGTAGGTGGAGCCTAAAACAAAAACAAGTCGGAAAGGTCAGCAGTGGCAAATTCTAGAAAAAACTTACATTCTAACTTTTGTCGTGTGTGAGAGAAGTAGTCTCGAGACAACACAGCAGTTGAGTATAATTCAAACATTATTATTAAGAAGTTTATCAGTGAATCACAATGTTGATGGGCTAAGTGCCAGGAGCTGGTCTCTGCCCCGCCAATATGGATCTTCGTGCCGCTGTTTGATCATGTTTCATATACTTCAGAATTTCCAACTTCCAATCTCAAAATTAGCTATGCCTTACAAATAACTTTCAAAAATGCGCGCCTACGTTCGTCACAAGCCAAGCTGGATGAAGAAAGAAGAGTAACTTTGTTACACGAACTTTAATTTTCTTCCGTGCTTAATGTCATCAATCAAGTGAATCATATGTAAGTTTTTATATCATTTATAATGCTATTGTTTAATCTGTCAGTAAATTTTCTTTTCTTTTTTTTTATCCTCTGCTCTAGTCTTTAGAAATCATTTATAAAATTGTAATTAATAGTAATAATATTTCAACTGAATGCATTTATATTTTCTTATGTTGCTTATTTCATAGACAAACATTGCCAATAGTAATATTTCCAATTCTGTGAAAACTAGTGTGTAATAGTGATCAATTTAGTTTTAAAAGTAATTTCATTTTCTGAATTAAATATTCTTTCACATTCCGAGTTGATAAATGTTAAGTCACTTTATTAGTCTATGTTAATTTGTCCTATAATTGCAATCTAAGGTTCGATCGTAAAATATATGTATAATGGTTTCAAAGTGTTCATTAATGTTATGTATAATATGAGAAATCATTCACTGAATAATTTGATACTATCGCTACCGCCTGTCAACCCGAAGGGTTAGAGTTTCAGAGTAAATCTAACTAATTATTGTTTTTCACCGTCAGTTTAAGTCCGCTATGTTTTTATTGGGATAAGGATCTCAGCCTGTGGCGTAGAAACAGACTAATAGATTCCAGGTTTTATATAATTTCTTTGAAAAATCCGCTTCAAGTATTCGTCCTTCACGTCTGTGGCAATGCCTTCCCTTCACTGAAGTTAGCGTCTCGCCATTCTACCATTGGGGAATGAAAGCAGTTTTTCTTTCTCGGTAATCTCTTGGATCACCGGGGTTCGAAATGATCCCGGCTGGTTGTCGTGTCCCGGAGTTACTTGGGGGCATTAAGCCTTGTCAAAGTACAAGCCGCCCGGTATTCCGTTAATGCACCGCAAGCGATTACTGTAGGGCTGTTTGAATATAGGCAACCACCAGTTCATCTATCTTCCAGGTCGTATTTATATAAAACCACCAGTTCATCTATCTTCCATGTCGTACTTATATAAAACCACCAGCACATCTATCCTTTATGTCGTCTTTCTATAAAACCATTCTCCAACTGTTCGTCTACGTAACGGCTCGAGCCTATTCTAATAAAATAAGTTAATAAAAATCTTTAGATAAATATTTTTCCAGTGTTCAAATACTCTGATTCTCTTAACCACCCGTCAATCATTTAACTACACAGCTATTGGCATAAGTTTGTTTACTAAATAAAACGTTTACTAAAGACTAGTAGCCAAATACAAGAGGATTCATGGAAGTCTTACCGTACTGTTAACATTATATTTATATGCTTTGTATTTTCATGTTGAACACTATATTTATCCACTTTCTATTTGTCTTATTTAACACTATATTTATATGCTTTATATTTTGCTTATTAAACACTTTATTTAATTAAATTTTTGTGTCCTCCACCTTATTACTCTTGAGTCTAGGTAGCCACTTACTGTCTGTATTGGCAACTTAAATATATACGTTACATGAGTGACCGTCCCAGTATCTAGAGTCTAATAAACCTATATATCATTAACTGTAAGAATTTAGTCCATGTTCTAAGCTGAGCTAGAAAAGGGATAACCCCGTGCTGTTATAAAGTCATCATCGGTTAGTCATACCGGGGTTTGGGTTGGAATTCAGTTGGCGTTTTGGAATTTATTCTTAAACGTGGGCTGGGTTTGAACTCGGGTACTGGGTATGAGTAAGCGTGGTGGATTTATACCGGTACAATATATAGATCTTTTCTTTTTTCAAATCATTGGTTTCTGAGTAAACTTTTTTTGTTCTGTTCCATAGTGATAGTATAATTCCATGTTTTGTGTTTTTGGTGTGATTGGAAGTATAGGCTAAGTATTTTTCTATATGTATGGGTTTTCGGTAAACTGTAATTTTGATTTTTCTATGAGGAAGTCTTGTCACAAGAAAATCTAAGAATGCAAATTCTTGTTCTCATGTTGTTGATGTGTGTCCAGAAACTTTGTAGTAATGCTTCACCATGAGGCCATACAACAAATATATCATCCACATAGCGAAGCCAAACTTTAGGTGGATATGGAGTAGTTTTTATGGCTGCAGTTTTAAGTTCTTTCATGCAAATATTGCTAATCAAGAGTGACAATGGTGAGCCCATAGCCATTCCTTGATTTTGTTGGAAGAATTGTATGTTATAGTGAAAGTGTGTTATTTTTATGCAGAATGTTACTAGTTCTATTATACTATCAATGGTAAAGTTATTCTGTTTTGTAATCTATTATCACCATTTAACCTTTTTCTTACAATAGACAATGCTTGTTCACATAGTACATTTGTGAATAAACTTTCCACATGAAAGCTTACCAGTAAGTCAGTCCTTTCAATTTTCATATTCTTGATTAATTCTACAATATATATGGAATCTGTGACAAAGATCTGGGTCTTGTATGCCAAAAGGTTTAAAAATTTGAGAAGAAATCTTGAAAAATTTTGGCAAGGTGAATTTCTAGAACTAACAATAGGTCGTAATGTAACATGTAATTTTAGGTAGACCATTAAGATGAGGAATTTTGCTTAAATTATCATTTTACTTTTTTTCTGAATCACTGAAGTATCTTGCAATGCTTTCTAAATAATGCTTGTATCTGTATTCGGTATCAGATTTTTTTTTGCCACTTTTCTGTATTGGCCTGCTATGAGTTCTTGTGTTTTGCTGTCATCAGTTATATCCATTACAACTGTTGCATTGTCTTTGTCAGTATGGAGAATAATTATAATTTTTATATTTTGAAAATTTTATTGCTTTCCTCTCACCATAGCATATGTTTGAGAAATTTTTGATGCTTCTCAAGTGTTCTTTTTATTTTCCAGTGTATTTCTGCACAAGCCTTCTGGCATCCATTGATTACTCTGGTTGGCACTACTGTATGGAGAGTTTTGCCTGTTTAATAACAGTTATGTGCTAGCGTAAGAGATGGTGATCATGTGAATTAAAATAGTTATTTGTAGTCAATCACAAATTTTGAAGACTGTTCAAATTTAACTAAGATCAAAACTCTATTAAGAACTGCAATAAAAATAGCTGATACAAAAAAGAAGCAATTTATGAATAAATTTTCAACAGAGGATATATGAAAAAAAAAAAATTGTATGAAAATATTTTAAAATGAATCATTAAGAATAGTATAGAATTGTAAAACAGAATAAAAAATGAGTTAAGAAAAACATAATAATAATGAATTTGTAAGGAAAGCTTTAAAAGAAAATAAGTTTTATAAGTACAAAATCAGATATTGATATTGGAAGAAATTATTTTAGCTAGAAGAAAATATATAAAGCTGTTATCAAAAAGACGAATGTCAGTATAAAATGTGTGGAAGAATTCTACAAAGAATTATATAGTGATATAACAAAAATTACATCTTCAGAGGCTGCAGAAGGAATTTGTAGTTAACTGAAAAGGAGACCCTTGATTTCTCTTGGAGGCTGTAGAAAAACCAAGCAGGGCAATTTTTCTAATGTCTATTCCATACTTACTTGTGGTTGCAGCTGTTATTGCTATGAGATTATTCATGTAGTATACAAACATGAATGGCTGCTCATCAACACACATTAGTCAGCATGGTGATTTCATTAGCTCTCCAAGTTTTGCCTGATAGCTTTTAACAGAAATATCAGTTGTTTTCTTGATGACAGAATAAATGTGTGTGAATAAAAAAAAATTTTTTTCTAATAAATATTTACAACTGTGACAAAAATAAGTCATGGCCCTTATTCCCAGGAGGCAATGGTTAGCGGCTGAAGGTGAAGAGTGCCAAGAATCTCCTGATTATGGACCCAGGCTGCCATTTGATCTTTTATTTAAATACATCTTCAGATCACTTTCAGGTGAAGGAAGATTGCAAGAATTGGAAGAACTATCAAATATTAAATGGGACATTATTGTACTTAGTGAAGTTAGAAGACAAGATAAAAAGATAGTTGATTTAATAAGTGGACATGTGATATACTACAAAGGCACAAACATTGGAAGTATAAGTAGGATTCATTGTAAATAAAAATGTGGAAAAAAACAACATTGTGGAGATTGATGATGGATTGAAAAGAGTGACAAGATTAGTTATTAAACTTAATAGCAAATACCAAATGCAGATAATTCAGGTTTATGCCCCCAACAAGTTCTCATTGCAATGAAGTAGACAATTTTTATATAGATGTCCAAAAGATATTTGATCAGACCAAATAACACTTTAAAAGTGTCATAGGAGACTTTAATGCTAGAATTGGTAAACAATTGAAAGATGGAAGTGCTATAGGTAAATTTGGTTATGCAATAGAAATGTGAGAGTACATACACTTGTGAAGTTTGCAGAGAAAGAAAAACTTTATATTATGAATTCTTTCTTTGAAAAAAATGTTATATGAAAATAGACATGGACACATCCAAATGAAGATACAGCAGAAGCAGAAATGGATTACATTTTGACTAATATGAAATATGTATTTCAAGATTACTTAATAAATTCACACAAGAAATGATCATCGATTAATGAGATGTAAGATACATGTTAATGCAAAACTAGAAAGACAAAAATTATTTAGAAAAACAATATTCATAGTTGATATTCCTAATCTTCAGAAACATTTCGGTGAATTTAAATTAGAACTTGCAAATTATTTTCAAATATTAAGATTTTGAACATGATTCAGGTTTGAATGAAATCAATAGGAAGATAACTGCTACACTTTTAAAAACTTCAATAAAGATAATTATTACAAAAAAGCAGCAATTGACCCGTAAAATTTCTACTGAGACAAGACAAAAGAATATGAAACTACATAAAATGATGTTTTTAAAAAGATTGAATATCTCAAATTTTGTAAAATGGGTCAAAAAAGAGTTGATAATGAAAAAGTCTCAAAAGTGTAAACAACATTTGGTATTAGGAAACTTATTCCTGCAATAAGAAAAAAAGATGAAACTATTACTAAAAAAGAGATGATATGAATGAAATCAATAGGAAAATAATTGATACACTGGTACAAAAAAGCAGCGACTGACCAGTAAAATTTCTGACACAAGATGATTTATATAAAAAAAAAGGAAATATAAAACTATATAAAAATGATACATTAAAAAGGATCAAATATCTTGGAATTTTGTAAAATGATCCAAAAAAAAAAAAAGTTATTGTGAATTAGTAATGAAAGTTACAGATTAGAATAGAAGCCCCAAGAGTGCAAAACAACATTTTAGTATTGGTAGGAAACTTATTTCTGCAATAAGAAAAAAATATGAAACTATTACTAAAAAGTAAGATGACATCATGAAATGGGTAGAAGACTTCTATCAAGAATTATATAGCATTAAAGAATAAAAAAAAGTACCTCCTATAACTACTATAACTTCTTAATTGCCCAGGATTTTAAATGACTGAGATATCTTTCAAAGCAACCTTTATTGTTAAGTCTTCCGGGTCTAATTACCTGATGTGATTGCAAAGTATTCAATGTACAAAAAAACCAAACAATCATTAATCTTGTTTACAAAAGGATACACAGCAGACCACAATTACATCCACAAACGGGTTACTATAATCTTGCCCAATGTGTATCTGTACATGGGTCAACATGGCCCAAATGCCGAGAAGTTATCCATAGTCCAATGATCCCACCCCGGGGCCCTGAAGCGAAGACTCAAGCTTCAGCTGAATAGGTGGACAAATCCAGCATTGCGCCAACCACCACAACAGGCAACGAGATCCAAGGCCCAAGTCCACAAGATAACAAACCCTCGACCCAAGGGAAAAATAATGATGGAATTATAATCGATATCTTAAAAGAAGCAGGTGAAGAAATAGAAATTTTTTTTGGCAAAGTTATATATCAAATATCTAAATGAAAAAAATATACCAAAATAATTCCAACTCATTTACCATGAACTTTGGATTTTAGCAACCAAAAGAACACGCTGTATGAGTTGCCATTTTGCTTTGGATTTGTAGACTATGAAAAGATATTTGATTCTATAACAATTTCTTCAGTGATTAAAGCATTGAATCATCAAGATATAGATCTAGGATATTATCTACATAATGATACTAAAAAAATTAATATTGAGAAGGCTGTACGACAGAGTCAACTCCATATTACCAAAACTTTTTATAGCAGTTTTCCAAGACATATTTTGTAAATTAAAATAGGAAGCTAAGGAAGTAAAAGTAAATTGAGATTATTTAAGTCATCTAAATATTGTAGATGAAGTAGTTGTTTTTGAAAATAATGCTTTCGAACTTCAGGAAATGTTGCGAAGAGTTATCAGATGAAAGTAAAAAAGTAGGATTAAAGGTAAATATTAATAAGACTAAAGTAATGTGCAATGATTTTCTCAAAAAAAGGAAATAAAAGACGGATGATGATGAGTTAGAAAAAGTTAACAACCACAAATATCTTGATCAGATTATTACCACAGATGGAAACATAATGGATGAAATTAATCATAGAATTAAACTTTGTTGAAGTGCTATTGGTAGAAATAACATAAATGTAATACAGAGAGCATACCAATTAAAAGGAAATGTGCCTGTGTTGGAAAAAAAAAGTTTTAATGTGTTACCAGTTCTTACTTATGGATCAGAAACTTGGACATTTAACAAAAAATACACAGACTTTAGACCATTCAAAGAAGTATGGAAAGATGCATGTAAGGAATAGCAAGCAGTGATCAAAATCGAAATACATGAGAGAGGGAACAAACAGATGTTAGATGGCATCATTGAAAGAATTAAGAAATTGAAATGGAGTTGGGCTGATCATATTGCTAGAAAAAATGATAATAGATGGACAGTTGAAATCTTAAAACGGATTCCAAGAGAATGTAAAAGGACTAGAAAAAGACTATATGTGAGATGAATGAATGAAATAAATAAGTATGCTGGTGTAATTTACAGAAGAGAAGCTAGAGATTGAAGATGGATTTAACTTGAGAGACTTTCATTCAGAAGTGGTCTGATAATAGTTGAAAATGATGATGAGACATCTTCAGAAGTGCCAAGTATTTTAAATGAAGAAATGAGATAAGCAATTAAATTTATGAAAGAAAAAAACTCTGGGAAATGATGGAATTATTGATAATTTACTAGAAGCAGATGAAGAAATAGAAACATGGTTGACAAAACTATATAACAAATATCTACATGATAGATATATCAGATGATTAGAAGAATGCAATAGTAATATTGATTTGTAAGAGGTGATAAAGGCAATATTAGGAATTACAGTCCTGTTAGTTTATATAAAATCTTTACGAAAATAATTACAACTCATCTAAAGCGAATTTTGGATTCAAACGAATCTAAAGAAGTTGAATTGAAAAGTGGTTTTAGTATAATGAATCAAATCCTTGCATTAAGCGAAGTTATAGAAAGGTCCAATGAATATGAATTGACATTATGAAGCTGTAGATTATAAAGACATTAGATTTTATATTTTCATAATGATTAAAGCTTTACATCAAATATAGATCAAGGATATTATCATATCCTAAAAAACATTTATCAAATGCAACAGCAATGATTAGACTACATGGTGAGATTAAGATTTACATTAGTAAGGGTGTACAAAGTGAATCCATTTTTCCAAAACTTTTTATAGTAGTTTTACAATATTTTGTAGATTAAAATGGGAAGCTAAGGCAATAAAAAAGCATGGAGATTATTTAAGCCATCTAAGATGTTGCAGATGTAGTTGTTTTCACAGATAATGCTTCCAAGTTTCAGGAAATGTTATGAGTTAAAAGAAAAAGGTAGAACTGAAAGACTAAAGTAATGTTCAATGGATTCCTAAAAAAAAAAAAAAAATGAAGATTGATAATCATAAATTAGAAAGTAACAACAATAATTCAACCAGTTTATTAATACAGATGAAAACATAATGGATACAATTAATTGTGATATAAATTTGGATTAAATATTAATTGTAAAATAAATTTGGATTGTTTTTGATGGAAATTAATATTAAAAGAAAATATGCTTATATGTTTGAAAAGGAAAAATTTTAAGAGATATATTTTACTAGTTCTTACTTACCTGCTTATTAAGCGGTTTTGTCGTGATTGGTTGAAATGTTTTCTTTTTTTAATGACATCAACAGAAATATGGGCATTTGATGCATCTGGAAATAGCTTTCTAATGGTGTCTATAAAAAAAAAAAAATCCTATGAAATTTGAATTTTTTATTAATTTTTTTCGTAACAGGCACATTTAACTTTTTTTGATCAATTTTCTAATTTCCACGAAGCAATAAAAACAGAAAACTTTTATCAGCCTCATGATTTAGACAAAATGGATTAAAAATATGCTGATCATTCACAAACAAGGCCTTCTATCGAATCTAAACATAATTGTAGAATATCGGTCATAAAATATACAATTTTAATTTTTTGAATATTTTAATTTTTTTTTTAATTATTTGAAAAATGATTTAATTTTTATTGATTTACGTTTGTATTGGTGTGTGTGTATATAAATTCCATAATATTTCTTTATGCTCATGTTATACATTATATCAATTCATATGTACAGTAATTTTGTGTGTTCTAATCCAAGTTTGAGGCAAACTTATTTTATAAAAATAATGACTCTCAAAAGGTTTAATAATTTATTATTATGTTTATATGGTGTGTTTACTCTTGCGTGTTGTATAACAAGTAATAATTTACATACATAGATTAGTGCAATGTAAATTTTAAGACTGATTATAAAATGTACAAAAAGGTTGCAGTTGATAAAATATTCACAAAATTTACAGGGCATAGTACCGTATGAAAATATAAACTCTTAAAACCAATAAATAGAGATTTCAAATGATGTTTGTGTAGTAGTAGTCACAATAGTTATGCATATGTATATGCAGGCAAAGAATCAAATTCTGATTCTTGCCTATGCCTTGATACTCATGCTATGGCTAGTTTCGCCACATCTTTCATTTCATTATTTTCAAGTCTATAGCTAACAAATGGACTACATGCAAATAAATTATATCTATGTGACACAATAAATATAACAAGATAGCATCACTGGTATGCATAAAGAATAAAAACATCACTGGTGTGCATAAAGAATTTTGTGTACATTACTGATGTACACAAAAAAATATAAAATGAAGAGATGAAACACATTTTATCAGTGATACAGACAGTAGTCTACAATTTTTAGTTTTAGATGGACAAGAACCCAATTGCTATGATGACAAATGCATAACCATCTTCTGGAAATGATTTGTTTGTATTTTTTATTAGGATGAATCTTTTTCTTATAGACATCTTTGAGATTTATCAACTTTTGGGGTACAAGATAAAAATGAAGAATTCTTATGCGAATACTTTTGGAGATTCTGAAGCTATGGATTATCTCAGATAAGAAGTATTATATATGGATTGAAAATTAATTTTGTGAGGAATACAAAGAAATTATCACTGAAGATGTAATTTAAATTTAGTTAATGATGAATTAGAAATTATAAACAAACAATAAAGTAATAATTATGTCGGATGTTGAAATTTCTTTTTTTCCTTATTTTTTAGATGGTAATCACTATTTGTCTTAATCTTGTTTTCCTTAGTTTTTTTTAGTTTATATCAATGTAAACTTTTTTGCTCTAACATTATTAAAACCGAAGTTATTGTGAAAATTATGTCTCAGGTCAGTTTTTTAATAAATTCAATATGGTGCCTGTAGAATCAAGCAGTTATATTATGAAGAGTAGTAGAGATTTGAGACTGCTTCAGGAAGTATAAAAAGATGTGTTAAGTGTACTATTGAAGTAAGAGATCGAATAAATAATGACATCATTAAAAAAATTAAGAGACTAAAATTGAGCTGCACTGAACATATTGATGGAAGAGATAATGATATATGGACTGCTGATGTCTTAAACTGGATCCCAAAAGACCAGTGTCATGTGAAGAATAAAAACTATAAATCAGAAAAATTAGATTACACTTGGAGAGACCATTCGAGAAACTAAATTAAACTTGGAAAAAACAATCCAAAAACTAGATTAAACTTGAAGATCATTATCTAATGGATCAATAATGGTTGTATGATAATGATCTAAAATAATTAAAAAGTGTGGTTTGTGTATAAAAAGAGTATAATTAAATAAAACAGAAGCAACTCTCTCCACCCTATCTAGTGCCTATTCATCCAATATTCCAAGACTAGTTTTTAGTTTATGGCCTTCATAAGTGAGGATCCTTGGATCTGAGAGCACTGCATCTAGACTTTTGGGTCTAACTTATCCCTCCAGTAGCCACCCTTTATCTTTTTAGTCAACTATAAAGCTACGAATCCAAAATGAAACGTTTTCAATCCAAGCTCATTCACTTGATCATGTGATGTTTTAGTGGTTTAATATAATTTGATGCTTCATCCTTTGTTTTGGTGTAATGGTAAAGTGACAGACTCTGAACCTCGAGATCCATAAATCACAGCCCAGCTCTATCACTTCTGTGCCAAACTTTAAATAAACCATTCAATTCCTTTTAATAAATAAATGTTATATATTGAGGTATAATATATACAATAAATAATAAAACCCATGTACATCAATCAATATACACAGACTTTCATATTTAAAATTTATATATAATTTATTTTTAATGTAAATATTGTATAATAGAATTTCTCTAAAATATGAAATAATTTAATAACACAATGCATAATTTTTTTATTTAGGTTTCTGAAGAATGTTGAACAATCCTAATGTTGACATTTAATAAAATTTGAACATTATGAAAATTAAATATAAAAGGAAATAGTTTCGTTAATATGATATATAAAAATGTAAATCTAAAATACAAGGAACTAAATCCTTTATGTTGCTTTTGCAAATTAAAATAAATCCTAGATATGATATAGAATAAAATATCTTTATATAACAACAAAAATAATATATGACAATAGCTGTAATATAATCATAACATAAAAAAACTCTTTTCAGCAATTTTTAATTTTTGCCCTTTTCAATGTGTCTTGGTTAACTACAAAAAAACAACCTATATTGCATAAATAGCGACATCTACTGGCTCTATATAAAATTAACACAAGCCTATAATTATGCTTTAGTATCTTTATAATAATATACATTATATAACCCTCTATTCGTTTTCCATTATCCAATTATTAGTTAAATTGACGTTTTATAAATGTTCATACAATTATTTCTTATAATTAATGTAATTAGTTTCATATATCTTTCTTCTATAAAACGTCAATTAATTTAACTAATAATTGGATAATGAAAAACGAATGGAGGGTTATATAATGTATATTATTATAAAGATACTAAAGCATAATTATAGGTTGTGTTAATTTTATATAGACCCAGTAGATGTCGCTATGTATGCAATACAGATTGTTTGTTTTTTTTGTAGTTAACCAAGACATATTGAAAAGAGCAAAAATTAAAAATTGCCGAAAAGAACTATTTTATGTTATGATTATATTACAGCTATTGTCATATATTATTTTTATTGTTATATAAAGATATTTTATTCTATATCATATCTAGGATTTATATATAGTAATGTAAATATTCTCTTACTTCTTTATACTCTTATGTATATATTTTAATACTATATTTGATTCTCCCACCCTTTGAATATAATTCGTTTTTTATACATAACCCTTTTTAAAGTATCTCTGAGAAGAATGGGATTGCACTTTCAAAAGTAAATAAAAATACAGCAATGCCATAGAACAAACTTTTGCAATTATGTATTAATAAATTTGAAAGAGTATCACAACATTGCTCTAGGACAGGGGTGAGCAATTGTTGTGGCTCAGGGGCCACTTTGTGGAAGCAGAAAGCCACACCTTTTAAAATGATTGCATTCATTAGTTAACTTTGCATTTCAGAAAAGGTATAAATTGTACCATAAAAAATCAATAAATATAAATTAAATAAAATAGTGACAGTTTTATTCAATTTATTTATTGTGCTAATTTCATATCATCTATAGCTGCAAGCACATTTAATTTTAGAATCAGTTTAATGAGACAAAAATACCCTATCACACTTTTCTACAATTTTTTTGAAATCAGGAGTGAGATTGCTTGTTGAGATTCTCATCGCAGCCTGCAAGTTTACTCTTATGGATCTTCAAGCAAGAAAAACTTTGCTCACAAATGTATGTAGACCCAAATATAGAGAACATTTTCCCAGCAAATTTCTTCATACATGGAAATTTTTCAGCAGACCAAGATTTGTAAAACTCAACTAATGTCACAGCATTAAACATTTCTTTCACAGTGTGATCTGACTGCATGTCGATAAGTTTAAGCTGCACCTCCTCAGGTGCTGTGTCAATATCAGCAGTGATGGGATAGGAGAGCAAATTGAATTTAGGCTCAATTTTCTTTAAGTCCCAAAATCTTATTGTGACCTCTTCCTCCAAATTCTACATGATCCCTAATCTTAGCAGAGACACTTTCAGGCACTTTCTGTTTTCCTAATAAAAGGAAATGAAAAAATTGCCTTCACTTGCTTGCCTTGCAAATAGATCTAGTTTTGCTTTGAATGATTTTACATGCTTCCACATTTCATGTGCAAACAACCCCTTTCCCTGCAATGTCACATTCAGTTCATTCAATTTCTCAAATACAAGCAGCTGCAAACATCATCTCATATCTCCATTCCTCACATCCTATTTTTGTAATGAAATCATATCTCCTTCGTATCCAAAAATAAAAGGATTCATTCTGCAATGCCCAGACTCTTTTTATCACTTTACCCAGGCTCAACCACCTCACACTGTTGTGGTAAATTACATCTTCATATCTGCCTCCACATCCTCAAGAAAAGATTTGAGCTGTCGATGGTGGAATTCCCTTGCTCTAATGTTCACCACACTAACAATAGGATCTACCACATACTTTAAATACAGTGCAGCTTTAGAAAGATTATCCTGATGTAAAATGCAATGAAAAAACAAGATATCACCGTCTGGGTCTTGTTCTTGTTTTTTAAAAGTTTAACCATACCTACATTTTTTCCACTGAAAGCTCTAGCCCCATCTGTTTTAATGCTTACTATTTTGTTCCAAGACAAGCCACTTTTCTCCACACAATTCACAGCACACTCAAGCAATTCCTGACCAGCAGTTCTATCTTTCATTGATTCTAGACCAAGTAATTCCTTGTGATGATGAAATTTTCATCAATTCCACGGATAAAGATAACTAATTGTGCAGTGTCTTCATTATCTGTATTCTCATCTAGTGCCAAAGAAAAATAAACAAAATCTTTGCTCGCAGTTCAGCTGTTCTGTGAGTTCATCACTAATTGCGTCAATGTGCTGCACCACAATCCTTCTTCACAGTGAAATGCTTTCAAATTTGCTTCTCACATCAGGATACAATACACTTGCACACTCTACCATACACTGTTTAATAAACTCGCAATCCGAAAAAGACTTGTTGTGTTTAGCAAAGTTATAGGCTACCATGAAACTTTCTTCTATAGTACTATTTTGAAGTACTGATTGCTTTGTAAATAATGTTTGTTGCTTCTTCAGCCTTTTCACAGACTCCGCAGTTTTTATTTTGCATTCTTCCTTGGAAAGTTTGCAGCTAAATTCACTGTTTTGTTTCGTGGTGTCATTTCAGATTGTACTCCTTAAATACGGCTATCGTTTCATGACACAATAAACACACTGCTTTATTCCCTGTATTCCCAAAGAAATATTTGTTTGACCATTCTTCATTAAACACACGACATTCTTCAGCGATTTTTCGGAGGGTTCATGGATTCACTAAAGTTGGATATTTACGTTGCAAAGACAAAATTGAAATTAACCAGATCAACCGGAAAAGCACTGCGTATCATATCTACATTGTACATGCATATTAAAGTGGCCGTCCTAATGGAAAATATGAGATGAATCTTTGATCACACACGGGAAGAAAATCTCGGTTCAAGGCAGATTTTTATCTTGGCGGACGAGCCACCCTGCTCTAGGCATATAAGTACAGATACTCTTGGAAAAAGGATTATAATCATGGATATTTTTTTCCAGTCATGTGCTAGGATTATTCTTTATGGATATTTTGATTCCTAAGGCATATTGCATAATAGTACTGTATTTGCCAACTGCGAAGCAGTGGGGTAGGATCATCAAAACCAAAGTTGCAAAATTATTTTTAGATAAATATTTAAATAATATTAGATTAATCAATTTTATTAGTCATTCATTAGACTAGCGATTATCCAATAATGAATATTTCTTCACTGTAATTTTCATGATACCATTATCATGGAAGGTAGGGACTGGTTTCTACTCACTTTCGTTAAAACCTCTCATATTATGTTTTTAAAAGTAAATGGGAAGGCAACATTATAAAATGCGTTTATGTTAAGTTATAAATAATGTCGTAAAATTGATATTTGTATTTTGATTTAAAAAAAAATTTTTTTTTTTCTCCCCCATTTGTTAGGATTAAAAATATTATATTTTTAATTTGTTGAAGTTCAGAACTACAGAAAATAAACGTTAAAGGTAATTTCCCAACATTCTCACCCAGTTTCTCCAATTGAGAAATAACACAAATGCATTTTATCAAGGCTCAACGTTAGTTTCTGATTCCAATGAGTACTGTATTCGAAGCGCCAGATTTCGTAGCTAATAATATGAAAGTATTTTTTTACGCAGTAATATGGCTCTATATATTGAGACAGTAGAATAAAGTGTTATGGAGTGGCAGCTACTAATAAAGATTATCAACTGTTTAACTTTAATTTAGTGTCATAAATACCAGCTCACCTTAGAGAGAAAAAACTCAATATACAAGTATATTTTTTTCGCCATCTGTTGGTCCTAACATTAAACATCGAGTCAATCTATACGAGGATGGAATCACATGACCTATCCGTCGGCCATATTGGTCGTTATAAGAATTAATGTTAATTCATAAAATCCATGCCCATCACTGTACATAAAATAATTTGAACTTCAAAACAAGAACCGCAAACAAGAAGGATTTCTTTTATGAAGATGTGGAAAGTCAAAGAGCTTGCGGATAAGGTGTAAGTATTATTTCTCTATTGGTTTCTCCATAACTACTGTTGACTACTACAGTACAACATTGACGCCATTCAAAGTCCTAGGTGGCGAAATTGCCAACGTGTACCGAGTCCCTTTTACGTTCTAAACTTAAGAAAAAGACCTATATTTTTTTAATTGTATATTATGAGTATTGTTTTAGCTGATAATATTTGAATTTTTGTAAATGGCAATATGGTTGGATTGTCGTAAAGATGATAGAAATTGGGAAGTGATTTTATTTCATAGTAAACAAAAATGTTAAATTTAGCAGGTTATTTAAATGCCAGTAGTTTATAGTATTTATATGATGTATATTCTTAATACATCTTACAGTAGACAGTTATAGTTTGTGAGATTGAATAAAAACTCGTACTTTATAATAACGTTTAGCGTCAAGTGTTTTTCAATTGTTGGCTTTAGGACTTGGTAATTTAACTAAATCGTAGCTTTATTTCATACTCGACTTAATAGTGTCACTTTATTCCAATATTCGTAATAGTTGTCATACAAGTTAAAAGAAGTCTTTGTCTGTTAAAATTCTAGCAAAAGCATACCTTTAATTTTAAAAAAATCATTTCCGGGAGTAAAAAAATTGATCTGATTTGCATAATTAAGACAAGGCATAATTGCTAGGTAGTTGTTTTTTTTTTACCATGATCTATATTGTACGTCATAGCATCAATTATTTTGTATTAAATTGTCGAACATAATTAATGAAGTAATAATGCATTATGTATATTTTGTTTATTATAATGTAAACACACAGGGTATATGATTAAAACTATATAATTATAATGAAATCATTTGAGATTTAAAAAAAAAAAAATCCTTAGTTTAGTTATGTGAGTAATAATTATATGGATTTGTCAGTTATATTTAAATTCTTATATACAAAAATCTCACGAAATTAAAAGCAAAACATTTTGTTCTGTTTTATACATTATCATACCATTTTGATTGCTAAGCATTTGAATAATAATACTATTTATCAATATTCTGTGAAAATTCTTAGAAATGGATTAATAATAATGGCTTTCAGTGTATTTGTTTTGTTATTGAGATTGTAATTGTTTATTTTTTGATCTGGAGATATGTTCATTTTAATATTGTATTCGAAGATGCATAAGGCTGATGTGTTAGCAGCTTGTATTTATTGTTTTTTATTGTCATTAGAAATACGCCAGTTCCCCTGTCAGTAATGAAGAGTGCATAATATTATAATGTTTTGTTTTTTTACACTTAGCATATTGATCCTCATCTGATAAACTAATTGTGAATCTACCCATAAAATCTCAAGCAATATTTTTTTATTATTAAAGCTGAATAAGTATGGAAAAGAAAAAGAAGAAACAAAATTTGAAATTATTAGAATGTGACATAATTTTTGAACAAATGACAAGTATGGAATAAGTATATTGATTCAGAGGAATTTCTGGCTAATGAATAATACTTCATTTGCTTTTACTTTTATATAAATCTTACTGCAACTTATATAAGATAATAATGCTATAAAAATCACATTACTTATGAATTAAATTAAAAGAATAGAAAATAAATAATAAAAAAATAATTTAATTATTATGTAAAGTTTTTTTGTTTTTTTTACAATTATAATAGTACAATGTTTATTAATATATATATATTTGCATATACTGCATGAAATTTATAAAGGCACAACAGTTATTGATTTTGCCTGCTGTACATGCGAATTGTGGTTTGATTTGCATCCAGGCCAGGTAAACTTTTGAAATTTTTTCCCGATCATAAGCAAATTTAGGCCTTCTTTTTTTCAGTATCTATCCTACAGCCAATCCTTATAACCTTTCAGTATTGGTCAGTAAATGAATATGTAACTACTTTATTTAGAAGAGAAAAAGTCTTGGATTAAACTGAATTCTCATATGAGTGATAAAACCTTAACTGTAAAACAAAAAATACATTTATAATATGGTACTATTAATGAGAAAGGTAATGTACTTCTATAGATGCCGAGTCTATGATTTATCTTTTATGAATTTTCAAGTTTTTTGCTATATTACAAAATTATACCTAATATTGTCATGTGCTGAACTCAAGCTACTGACAAAGGTATTGGATGGCAAATAAAGAAATTATCTTCATTTATAAGCTTGTTTGTGAATAATCACTGAACAGTACCTGACTTGTTATTTTAAAAGTTGAAATGCTAGCTTATTAAAAACTCAGTACTCTTTTCTATACTAAAAGTCTTTTCTGTCTTTTTTCCTATTTTTTTTTTTTTTAAGCTTATAGTGACCAATCATTTAAGTTACTATAGGGTCCAGTTGTTATAAGACTTGCATTAAACATTGCCATTCACCCTTATAGTATTAGCATAACAATTGTCTCTATTTTTTTTCTATGTATATAGTATGCAAATATAAATTAAGATTATAATATAAACAAAATTTTTTAAAAATAATGTTAATAATAAATTAAGAAAGCACATTTACATATATATTACAGTGTGAATGTGCATTCAATCGTTCACAATTCTGTTTGATCACAATTAAATGTCTGTTTCGGTCATTTTTTTTCTTCAATAATTTTTTTAAATAATAATGACAGCTTCACATACGCAATTTCATCAGTTATTTTAATATTTTTAAGACTGTAACTGTTTGGAATCTTTATCAATAAAAAAGTGATGAAGACACATTGAAACAGTAAGATTCGTATTCGAATCTTAAGTTTCACCTTTTTCTGTCGTCTCTCATTGACCGGTCTATCCCGCCCAAATTTAAACTTTTTGATATCGAATTGTGTGTGTAACAATATTAAAAATGTATAAATATATGTAGAATTCAGCATAAACACGCACACATTTCGATCTCAAATTAAACGCAATAAATAGGGATAAAATAATATAATTTAGATTTCTTTTAGTTATATAATTTTGTATAATTTTAATCATTTATTTTGGATTATAAAGTTCGTATTTATTGCTTTGTTTAAATTTCGTTTAATAATAATTCTAAAAAAATCTGATGTAATATTTAATTAAAAGTTAAAATAATCTTATGTTCCCTTTTTGTCTTTGAAATTGAAAAGCATCGGTCAGTGATAGATAATAGATTAATTAAAGAAAAATTCCCCAAAATATAATTAGTAAATGTAAAATGTAAACAATAGAACGGCAGCTTTCTTTAATTAAAAACCAACAAAATGCATTGATTATCCTCAGGGCAGATTAAGTAGAACCTAAAAATATCTTAACAAAAATGTGAAAGATCAAGATAAAAAAAGAGGCCATCTTAGACTTGCTGGAGACATTCACTTAAACTTTAGCTTTGCTCTCGATCACTGAGAGTCTCCAAAAATAATAAAATAATTTGTTCCTGCCAAGGTATGACCGAGTAAAGCACCTAGATTATTCTCCATCGGGAGATGGCCTATCGGATGCTGAACTTTCCATTGCCCGTCATAAATTCACCATGAAGATCTGCTGCCTGAAATGAATGAGAAAGCTGCTGCTGCCATGAAATTAAATGAATATCTAAATACAAGAAAGAATTGCCACTCGTGAACTTTTTGCTGCTAAACTAATGGAATCAGAAAACTTCTTATAAAACAGGTACCTGTCTGTGTTCAAACTCTAGAGTACTCTAATAATATGCTATAGCTCTTCTTCATACTACTTATCTAAATTATAAAATGTAAAACTACCATATGTATAACTAAAACTGAATAATTAATTTAATATGTAAATTTCTCTAATAATCTAGCTTACCTCACTCTGTCTTTCTTGGGTGCGTATTTCTCAAATCTACATTCTATCTATAGTTATTATTTACTTATTGCATGCTCATAATCGTCTCAAATTTCAAAGTTTAAATCTATGATCGCTTAAAACAATGAATGCGTGTCCAATTTTCATTAATATTTACTTTCCTAAATAACTTTACTTTCATATAAATCGACACGCATTCAGTGCATCATTATTGTAATGCAGGGTCTACTACTTCGCAAATGGCTGGCATATTAGTTGTAATAACTCCCAGTTTATATATATTGTATTTATTAAATCTAATGAATAATTCTAGAAAATCCCATTTCTTTGAGAGTCGCCAGAGTTCTTGAGTAAATGTTGGTAATGTAGGGCCAAGTCAGAAATCTACTTAAATCTCATCATAACCGTTTATACAGTATACATGTGTTACGTTTTAGAGATGCGATGACCCATTCCGCCGTGAAATTTCCGGATTCTTCAGGGTTGAAATTAACCCCAGTCGTCCTACACAAGCGGGCATAATGGGTGCTCCCGTAGGACTTGACAATGTCATGCAGCCAGCCGGCAAAACTGCGACACGGACCGCTTGTCCCTGGTTATGCTTATGTGACACCTTACTTCGTCGGGCCGATGGCAGAGACCAGCCCGACATTCTTATAAACTCATTCACGGCATTGCAGTTTCGATATACTGCCATTCCATATCGCCTTTCTAAAGCGTACCACGTGTTCCTTTACTTAGTTTTATTATTCTAAACATATCACTCCGCCTCTGCATTATCTGCATAATTCACTCTCAAATAAATGTTTGCCCTTAGTTATAAATAAATATTTTAATTAAATAAATATATGTCTGCCATTACTCTTATAACCCATACTTTAGACTCTTGCATTGCAAAGGTATAAATCCCTCCAGGCATGCATTAGAAATACTCACTCGAGAATTTTAGGTAGCTAGATTACGCCTTCAAATAAATGTATTCCTTTTGTAAACATTACAGTATCGGAAATACCGCTACTGAAATCCTCAATATAAAATAATGTCTAAATAAATAAATGTATTCTTTAAAATATAATCATGTCGCAAATCCCGCTACTGAAGCTGTTAGTCCATAAAATATTATTAGATTGTTTTATTAAAATGTATTAATAAATAATTTTAAACTATACGTCTGCAGTTACGTTTCATTTATTCGATACCCATTCTATATAATATTTCCTCGATTATGTAAATATGAATGTTTAATTAATATTAGTTTGGTTATTGGCTAACTCGAGAATAAAATCATGAGTCTCTTGCATATCCCTGACCACCGTGCCTAAGGAAATATTTACTAATGTCGCATCAGATGCTTTGTTTCGTGGATTGTATTGTGGAACCGATAAACTATGTTCGAACTCAGTACCACGGGTGGCTTCGCTAATCGATGGTGCTGCTGTTCTGTATGGTGGTCGAATTCTGCACTATGTTTACGAGTCACACGTTTTCTGACCGTTATAACATGTAACAGACTGGGATCCCTTAATTATACTTTTGCATAGGCAGTATAATCACTTGCTTTGGAATAATACATTTTGAAAATAATTGTGTGATTGGGCAGTTCTATTTAAGAATTATCTTGCCTCTTACAAAATGAAAGAAAACAGACATAACTCTTCATATAGTAGTGCCACTCAGTGCAAGCCAGAGTAATCAATGGATGCCAGAAGGTTTGTGCATAAAATCCCTATCTAGTGCCTACTCATTCAATATCCTCAGACTAGTTTCTGGGTTGGGCCTTCGTCAGTGAGGAACCTTGGATCTGAGAACACTGCACCTAGATCTTAGGATCTAATGCATCCCTCCAGCAGTCACCTTTTATCTCAACTACAAAAGTATGAGAATAAAATTGAAAACAATATTTTCAATCTAAGCTCATTAGCTTATATAATCATATAAGTCTGAACTCAGTTCAGTACCCATATATTTTGATGTTTGGTTTTTTAATAACTATAGCCATCACTATCCTATTAGGCAGGATTGGTATTAAACCACTAAACATCACATGATCACCATTTCTTATGCTTGCTCATGACTTATTAAAATGCAAAATTCTCCATACAGTAATGCTACTCAGGATATTATATGAGTAGGCCCTAGATAGGTATTTTATGCACAAACCTTCTGGCATCCATTGATTACTCTGGCTTGCGCTGAGTGGCACTGCTATATGGAGAGTTTTGCCTGTTTTAATAACAGTTATTGGCAAGCATAAGAAATGATGATCATGTGACGTTTAGTGGTTTAAAAATGAAAGAACCTAGAAAAAATGCTCTAAAAATGACTTATTATACAAACTGCCTAAGACTTCCAACTCATTTAAGTGATAGAAATGGTATTAATTTCTATAAAATAATAATAATATAAGTGCATCAAGTTATGAACTTATCTTCATAGGAACTTTTTATGGACAGCATTTTATCACTGTCTTATAGAAAAAATAATATTAAAGTTGTTTTTTTTTTCATTGGTTCTTGTGACAATGTTAGGTTGACAAAATTCAAAGAAAGAAAGAACTATTCCTTGTTGAATAGTGCTTATTAAATCAATATCATTAAAAATCAATTCTTTTTCTTGAGTCTTTAATACATATGGTGATGGAACAGTAAACTATGATCTCTAATTATTGAAAATTATGGCATTGGTAACACATGGATTAACTATTATTAATAGTTGTTTAAACAAAAAAAAAAATCACTATAAAATAACTTGGATGCATCATCAGTAGCAAATTGCTTGTAAATGAATATAGCTATTCCAACTCCAAGAAGAAAAAAACTCAAGGAAGTATTTCAGAAAGAAGTTTTATACAGAAGTTAAGTGGGTGTATTTATGAAATGACTATACAAACCAGTCTGTAAGCCATAAATACACCCACTTAACTTCTGTATAAAACTTCTTTCTGAAATACTTCCTCACCATATTTTTTATTGTATCTCTCAGTGTATTCTATTAGCTATTCCAACTCCAAGAAGAAAAAAACTCTAGAAATGAGTTTTGAAATGACTATACAAACCAGTCTGTAAGCCATAAATACACCCACTTACCCACTTAACTTCTGTATAAAACTTCTTTCTGAAATACTTCCTCACCATATTTTTTATTGTATCTCTCAGTGTATTCTATTTTTGCTACATCTTCCCAGTTACAATCAAATAATTAAAATAACCATTATAACATAAATGGGTCTACCTCTCCCATGAAAACCATCATATTCACTATAAAACACTTTTTAGAAATTTTGAATTGTTCATTTGTTTTACATATACTATCCAGTAGAGGTGTGCTTTTACAATAGTAGGCTACATAGTATTACATCCAGCAAGTTAAACATAATGTTTTATGATCTCATAATCTAACTTTTCACTTACTAAAAACAGCAGAAGTTCATTGGAGTCTATGCTGCACCTCACCATTTAAGACAATCATTTACAAACTACCAAGATATTTAAATTGGTTTACATTCTCAAAGTTGATAATCATCCAAACTAATAGTTTCTGAGGATTTTTCTTCCATCACTAGCTGATAAAGAACTTAAGTTTTTTGCCCATTTTCTGTAGATTATTTTTTGAAGTGGAAAAAATAGCACAATCATCAGCATTATGCAAATCCAGAATGTAAGATAATGAAGTTTTTTTACCTTTTAATCATTCCTCCATTAAACCTATATGGCATTTTCATTCTTGTAACATTAAATTATAAAGTTTCAAAGACCACTGTCATAAAAATTGAAAACAATACTGGAGCAAATACATATCCTTGATAACAGTAATTTTTATTTCAAATGCCTCAGATTGTTCAATTAGTTGTTTTAATTATATTACTGAAGCATTGAATTCTTTTACAGAACATATTGTTATGTATTCTTAGGATCAGTAAAAAAAAAAAACTTCATTGGTTTTCTGACAGTTAGTTTCTTAATATTAATTAAAAGAAAATAAGGCAATTTAAAGGCAGAAGTTCAACAATTGACAAAAGTCCTAAAATTGATTAGTGTATTAAAATTCAGAGAAAATAATCATTTTTTGATTATGGTCACTTTATGTGTGTGTGTGTGTGTTGTTGTTTTTTTTATATCTTGAAAACACATAAAAACTTTAAAAGTAATTTTGATATTTCAATTGATAGAGGGAATTTTCTGAAAAAAGATTCGTATGATTGCTTTTAATGAAAAGAAAACAAGCGTCATAAAAAAAAAATATTTTATACTAAAATCAACTTAGAATTAAAAATATAAGATTTCAAAATAAATAAGTATGTGTGTTATTGCACATATAAAACTTGGGTTTTTTTTTTTTCAATTTACATGATAGAACCCTTGAATCGGATAAAGTATCCAGTTCAATATATTCCAGTTAATTTATTTAGATTTTGGCAGAGATATCTAGCTTGATAAAGTGAAAACAATCATTTGTAGGCAAAAGTTGGAAGGCTGCAGTGCAGATGATATGTCTGAAGATGGTTTATGTTCATGGTGAGTGTGCTTTAAAACTGTTGGTATTTTTTAGTACTTTATGAACCCATATAGTTATGCCACCATTCAAGAATGTTTTTATTATTTCAATTTATAAAAGTAATGGGGACGGAAAAGATTGCAATAATTATCATGTGATATCATTGTTATCTATTACTATTAATGTACTTCAAAGGATTATGTTGAATACTTAATCATAGATGAATGCTTACTAGAGATTCATTGTATGCTAGAAAGTCAAGAAGCACTATAGACACAATTTTTCTTCTAGGCAAAGCATATTTGCTATTAGCAAAAGTTAGATTTATATATGGCTTTTAATGATTTTGTTAATCAAAGTGGTTTATGGTGCTGATTGAAATTAGCTGGTTGCCCCTTAAATGAAGCTTTTACATTGAGAAGTTATTGTTAATAATGATAAAAAATCAGAGGCAATAGAAAGTGTCAGAAATATGATACCCATAGGCATCATGACACCCAAAGTGAATTTATAATGCGCTCTTACTGGACTCAAGATTGGATAACATAATAGTTTGTAAGGTATGTTACAGATAGATATTAACTGGATATAGATAGCCTCAGCTTTAATGAGTCATGTCACATGAATATGGATATGTATTATCTCCAATTTTATTTCCATTTTTATGACTGGATATTTAGAACAATTTATTGACAATTTAATAAAGTAAGTCTAAACGTTGTTAAACATATTTAATGGGGAAAGCGCACAAGATGCTTCACTTTACAGCATGATGTTGATTATGCTAGTCTTACCAATTCAACACAATGTTCTTAATATTTTGAATGTGACTTTGATTTAGTAATTAATGTTCAAAAAGTTCATACTTTGTCAGCCAGTAATGAAGGTGAAAAATCTTAGCAATTCTTAGCTTGGATAGTTATCAGCTTAAGAATATGAATCCAAATATCCTAATAAGTTTTTAATTAAAAAGATGGATTTTGATAGATATTGAGGAATTTCGTAATCTCCAATGTCTGCAGCACAATAAATGATAGAGTATTTCAGCATGGCTGCAAAAAGGAGTTTGTTGTTAACTGAAAGGAGACTCTTTGATTCTTCTGAAGTCTCAAAAAGAACCGAGCAGGACAAATTCCTAATGTTTACTCCATACATTTTTGTCATGTAGCTGTTATTACTGCTTGATTATTCATAAGTAAACAAACATGGATTGGCTTCTCACCAATATGCATCTTCCAGCATGGTGAGTTTTTTGGCTTTTTTTCCTCTGAATATAAGATTAAAAAAAACTGTTTTAATCCAAAGTAAAAGAAAAAAAAAATTATTAACTCATTTGATTTCTTCCTGTTTGAATATTGCGGAAACTTAATTAAAAACATGTAATTAAAACTGATTTAATCATGCTTCCAAATTAATATTTCCAATTTTTTTTAAAAAAAAAAATAGATTGATTTCTCATCTGAGCAATTGTTATTTTAACATGTTCAAATAAGAACTATTTTTTTAAATGTGTGGATTAGTTTTAAGTTATTACTTGCATTTATTTAGTCACTTATTTCATTCATAATTTTATTAAACAATTACTATATAACAAGTCTTTGTAAAAATATTTTTAGTGTATTTAATAATTTATAAATAACTTGCATTTTTTAACAAAAAAAATATATTTCATGCAAAACTTCTAAAATTTCTGATTATCAAAAAAAAGAGGATAGATTGGTGTCATTATTTATCATGAGTATTTTCAAATATCTATTTAAAAAAAACAACAACAATAGATGAATAGTTGAATTAAATATTAAAAGATGTACATAGAAAGCAAAAAATTTTTTACTTTGAAGTGTTTTTTTTTTTTTTTTGCTAAATGGAAATCACGGAATTTGACTAAAATGCAATTGTCACAAAGTTTAATTCATCCTGGAGACAAATTTGAAGATGACAAAAGTAGTCCGAATGTAAGAACAAACCGAATTCTGAGAAAGTCATGCCTCAAGTAATGTCTTGTTGAGACAAACAAAATGGCGCATTTTAGCAAACAAATAGTCTGCTTGAAAGATTTGCGTCAACAGAATTCGAAGCTGTAGCATTTCTGCAAGTGAAAAATGTTCTAATAAATGAGAAGACTTGCATTTGTGAATCATCGATGAGAGTTTATAATACATATACAACAAGTCAGATCAGATGTTCATCACGTTTGTGCGATTGAAGATGTTCTGTTAAGAATGGGAGTTGGTTTGATGGCTCGAAAACAGAGATGTCTGTGAGAGCAGCAGCTTCTCTAGAAACTTGCAAAAAAAATTTTTTTGTTTTTTTTTTTTGGTTGTTGTTTCGGTTTCACTTGAAATTTGTTTCGTATTTTGATTAATAAAAAAAAAAAACAATTCATTGCTGTTTTTGTGTTTAGATATGTGTGTTTGTGTTATGAAAACCATTATTTTTTTCTTAATGGTTAAAGGATTCATACCAAATAATGATTTAAAAAGATAAACTAACCTAAGACAAAAAAACAGTTGATTTTGTGTTTTGATTAATAAAAAAGCAAAACTGTTTTTATTTGCTCTTTTTCTGTTTATATGTGTGTGCATGTCTGGATTTTAAAAAAAAAGGTTGACAATGTTTATTAAAAAAAAAAAAGTTGAACCAAAAATTAACCGTAACAACATCAAAAATAAAAAACCAAAAACAATTAAACTACCTTATCAAATTAAAGCAGGCCCTGTAATGTTAGATTTTGTGTGTGTCTGTATTATAAAAAAAGTAAAAAAAGGTTGACAATATTTATAAAAAAAAAACAAGTTGAACCAAAAATTAACCGTAACAACATCAAAAAAAAGACCTAAAACAATTAAACTACCTTATCAGGCCCTGTAATGTTTCATTTTATATGTGTGTCTGTATTATAAAAAAGTAAAAAAAGATTGACAATGTTTATTAAAAAAAGAAGAAATGTTGACTAAAAACTAACTGTAACAACATCAAAAAAAAAAAAAAAAAGACCAAAAACAATTAAACTACCTAATCAAACTAAAGCAGGCCATGCAAAGATACATTTGATGTGTGTGTCTGTATTAAATAAAAAAGGTTGACAATGTTTTTAAAAAAAAAGGTTGAACCAAAAATTAATCGTAACAACATAAAAAAAAAAAAAGACCAAAAACAATTAAACTACCTTATCAAATTAAAGCAGGCCCTGTAATATTACATTTTATGTGTGTGTCTGTATTATAAAAAAAAAAATTGACCAAAAACTAACCGTAACAACCTTAAAAAAAAAAAAAGACCAAAAACAATTAAACTACCTAATCAAATTAAAACCGGCCATGTAAAGTTACATTTTATGTGTGTGTCTTATAAAAAAAGGTTGACAATGTTTATAAAAAAAAAAAAAGTATAAAAAATAACCGTAACAATATCAAAAACAAACAAACCCAAAAACAATTAAACTATCTAATCAGATTAAAGCGGGCTTGTATTATAAAAAAAGGTTTACAATGTTTATAAAAAAAAAAGTTGACCAAAAAATAACCGTAACAACATCACAAAAAAAAGATTTAAAAAAAAATAAATAAATATGTAGTAAAATTAATGTTACATTTTATGTGATTTTGCAAAGAAACAATGCCATCAAGCAGCGTGCATGTCTAAAGGATGAATACCGAACTTTGTTTTGATTATACATGTATATTATGTAAAATATTGTTAAATAGTTATTTCATTTCTATTTTCATTTTTCTCAGAAGGGAGTTATATAACACTTTTGTTACGTGGCACACAATATCATAGTGTTTGTGCACAAATATATATAAAGTTGAAAGGAAAAGTAGAAATAAACACGGACAAAAATTTTTGTAGATATTTTCTATATTTCACTGATAATAAAATAATAAAGATTAAATAATTTTGAATTTAAAATAAAATTTCATTATGAAATAAATAGTTAAAAAGGTCTAATAAATAATATTGTATTCTGATTTTGAAATTAAAAAACAAGCATGTTTTATTATCTATCTTCGAAATCTTTTAATTAATGCTTGTATACATTCTGCTATATATACTTAAGGATAAACATACAATTTCTCAGATCCCTGATGGTTTAAATCTTAATTACCCATCCTGTTATAAATTGGTGAACTTAGTTAATTGTGCTTATGCTTAGATAATTGGGCTGATTTCTCGGAGATCTCATGCTCTCTTTAATATATAAAATTACTTTTATATTTTTTTGTGATATTAATATCCCATATTTCAATAGTAATATCTCTTACTTTAATATCTTGGATAGCTAACTTTAAAATTACTTTATAAATTATACTTAAATAGTAAATATTAATTTAAAATATTATTTTAATATTTATTTGAAATATCTTGCTACTTGGGGTGGATCCCCTAATACACCCATCCTGTTATATTATTATTTTTGATAAACTATTAATTAAATTTAAACTTTTTTTTATAATCTGCTAAATGTTTGTGTGTGAATGTAAGTATATGTATAGTTATTATACATTCATGCTGGACATCTTAATATATAATATAAATGATGACTCATATTTTTAATATTCCGATAAATACTAGAATAGTATACAATTATGATTTATTTGTCATTACCATAATAAATATTAAAAGAAATTGTATTATTTTCTTTTATTATTGTGTGGTTATCTCAAATAAATTACATTTAAACTTGGATTTTGGTGGTATTTTATTGTCCACTATTTCTTAAAATTATATTTCATATTTGTTTTTTCAAAAGTATCAATATAGTTTATTAGACAGATTTATTTCTCTTTAACCATTATATGTGATATAGTTTTTAAAAAATATTTATTCTTCTTCATATAAACTTAGGTTTATGTTCGCTCCAGATATATCTATATTAACAATAATCTATTTTCATATCTTATTCAGTTATTTATTTTTTCATTAGATCAAATTTTACCATAAAGCTTTTACTTTTTTAGTAAATATAAAATTTTAGATATAGGCATTTTATTTAAAACAAACCATTAAACTGATTTTTTATTATTAAATAAGTAGAAATTAAATTTGGTTATTATGTTAACTGTTTTAAATAGTTCATCTTATTAAATGTCATTGCTTGCTAACATATATTACTTATAATACTTCATTCATATACACTTTAATGCAAGTAATTTTCTTAACCTTCTTTATTTTCTTACAGTTTCGACTGTCCAGCAGTCTTCGTCAGAGCTATATCTTCCTTACAGTTTTAACTTTAATTAATTAACTTCTTAATATAGTTTGATGTAATATCTCTTTTTAGAGTAACATAAATTTATGTTTAATAGAATTTAATCCTAAAGAATATAATTTAAAGAAATTCCAGAACTATGTTAATCCTTAAATTATGAAAATATCATTTTTTGATTTTAATATAAAAAGAAAGAAGAATTTGTGTTATGCATTGTTTTAGGGTCCTGATGATAAAATTTGAACTGTAATAAAATATTTTGGAACTCTAATTATTAGTTTAAAACATATAAAAAATTTATACAATGTTTTGAAAATTATTACTTTTCCATAAGTGGAGGGTAGCCTACATACAGACTGCTGCATGCATTTATGAAAATAACATCCATGAATTTTGATAATGAATTGAATATTTGCATATAATTCTCCTCTCATTAGTAGAATTATAGTTGCTGACAACTTATGAGTTGAGGTGATGTAACAGAAATGTGGTATATAAGTTGATATATCTTACAGATTGGTGTTTAGCAATGCAGCCATTTGTGTCTTATATACTTTTGATATAAAAATAAATTGATCATTATATAAATGTATATTATGATTATATATATTACTGATTAAAACGTTATGGATTGTTGGTTGAGAAGAGTTTTTAAAAAAGTATAGCAAGCAATTAATTCAAGGAGTCTGTTAGAACAGATATTGACTAAAGTATACATCAAGACTCACATTACTAGTGTAGCAGATGAATTAAGGAAAGGGAAAGTGCTATTTGTCAATACTAACTTGTAAAAAATGTAAATATGACTTAAGATATTTATTACTTGGATTCATCACCCTAGAAAATCCCAAGGTTCCTGATGCATTATGAATATTATGCAATAGGCTTTTCAAAAAATTATAAAGTAACAGCTAAATTGTGCATACATTTTGAATATGAAAATAAAAATGTCAATTTTTTTGAAAAAACAATGTTTTTTGTTAAAAATGTTGTAAGACAGTGGAAGAACAACAGTGTTTTTTTACAAAGTAGGCTATTATATGGCACTTGTAGTTAAAATGTATTCAATTTCTAGATGTCTCATAAAACCATGCATTAAGATATTGTTCAGTATATGATTGGTAAATGTATGTTCAGCAAAGTAATAATTTATTTTTGGGGGGAAGTGATAAAGTTTTACCAATATTTTATAATTTAACTTGGAATATTGAGCAGGAACTTATTTTAAGACTAGTCATATGATGAAACTTTTTACATTTATATGATACAACAAATATTACATACCTGTCAATTTTATTAGTTTTCTTTCGTTATTACTACTAATAATTTTTTGAGCACATATTACTTTGTGAAAATTTATAAACCAATACAATTCGAAAAATTGTTTTTAAATGTGACAATGTTTTTATGAAAATTTGTTAAATAAATTTGAATAATGTGTTGATATATGTAGATGGAAATCCAATGATATGATCTGTGAAAAGGGCAGTAACATAAATATAAAATATTGCTAAAACATGTATGATTACTCATTATGTTCTTTATAGATATGAACCAGTTCTCTAGGAATACCCTCATCTATGTATTTTAGATAAATCAGTGGAAATTGTGAACTTTATGAAAACATGATTATTAAAAACAACATTAGTCAAAATTATAAGTGAAAATATGGGTAGACAATTGTCCTTGCTGTTGCTTAATAAAAGTCATATGACAAAGTTCTTGTCAGATTGAATTATGAGAAAAATGTGTATACTTTTAAAAACATTTTGTGATTGAATCAAATTGAATGTTTTTATTTCCTTTCAATGAAAAAATGTAATATTTCAGCACAAAACATAAATTACAATTATTGTTGCAAACATCATGTATGAATCCATTTTCAATTTTGAATAACTTTATTGTGAAATTACCCTGTGTGATTTAATGCAGTGGCAGAATGGCAGATTTCTTGGACTCATGATGCATGGATAACAGCTTTTGTCACTTCTGGTGCCCATATTTGGAATGAGCTCCCTAACAATAAACTATTGATTATTTTAATTCTGAAATTGATGAGAAAATCCAAAATAAATTATTTTTAATCTAACAATAGTAAATTGAGTATTTCCGGTTACTAAAAAATGACAATAACTACTGAGAAAATCTTATTGACCTGATATCAAACAGCCAAATAAAAGTTAAATTTAAGGTAGTGTTATTAAAAGTGTTCTGATATGATTTAAAGAAGAATTTCCAAATTTATTCAAAAATACAATTTGTTCTTTGTAACTGTTCAGTATAGCATATTTGTATGAAAGTAGATTTTCATTCTTTAATGTGACAAAAACAAAATATAGAAATTAAAATGGATGCCACTCCTGATATTAGAATTCATGTCAACAATTAAATCAAAATTTAAAAGAAGTTTCATTGTTCACATTAAATACCTATTTGAATTAATATTTGCATTTTCATTATTAATCTGTTCTTTTTTTTTTTTTTAATATTTTTAATAAATTATTTTTGATTTGTTGCTTTATTTGTCAATTCTAAAAAAATTTATTAAGATGAAAAATGTTGTATTAAAATAAACTGGGAACTACTGCATTATGATGTATTAGTTTTCTAATGGATAAAATAGAATGTTTTTCTGAGTGCAAAAGATGAATATATTATATATACTATCACAAGAACTATAATGTTAAAAAATTTATCAATGATTTGCTAGAGCTAACATGAATAAATCTTTTTTTTTAAATAGTACATTCAAATCATCATCATCAATTTCAATCATTACCAATCCACTGTAGGATAAAAGTCTCTCCAAGTTCAATCCATCTTCTCCAATCTCTAGCCTCTCTTCTCCACCTCACCCAGCACATTTCCTTATTTCATCCATCTATCTCACTTGTAATCTTTTTCTAGGTCATTTACAATCTCTTGGAATTCAGTTTAAGATTTCAATTGCCCATCTATTATCATCTCTTTTAGCAATGTATCCAGCCCAACTCCACTTTAGTCTCATAATTCTTACAGTGATTTCAGTAACACTTGTTTGTTCTTTTATCCATGTATTTCATTTTTGATCTCTTGTTATTTCTAACATACATCTCTCCATACTTTGTTGAGTACATTTTTGGAATAGTTAATAAAAGAAAAATGTAAAAATAAATAAATATGGAAAGCAGATTTCTCAACTTAAAAGTACTTTTGATTAAATTGGGATCACTTGATTGTTGATAGTGTATGTTTGTAATTGTGCAATAATAATTACATCATTTAATACTTTAAGACTTTTTATAATAGTGATTGTTTGTAGTTGTGTCATACTTATACAGTTTTATTATTATGAATTGATATTCTGCATTTTTGAAATTATATTATTGTTTGTAATTATTTTTTGTTGTAAATAATAGATTGTAACTCATTAAAATAAAATCTCTTATAATAAAAGACTGCTTTACATGAGGTAAATATCTGTATATCAAAGTATAGTATACCTACTATTTTTGATTAATGTGAATAAATATTGAAAGTTCTTAACATTTTCTATTATCGAGGTTGACTTATATTACAAAATAATTATAAATTATTATATACAAAGTATGTTATAGTGAAAAGGTGACTGTTTTTTTCTCCAAGCCATCTGCAGTGCCATTTCTGAACCATCGTGTATTTAACTAGTTAAGGTGTTAGTCTGAATCATGGATTATGACATGAAATATGGCAGTGTGTCTCATACCTGCGCTAATGTTAAGTTTTGTTTTAAATTGAGTAAAACTGCTAGAGAAATTCATACTGTATATGGCAGTGAAGCCATAGATCACAAGAACATTTTCAAGTTGTGAACAAGATTTTGTGATAGGAGGGAGAGCCTTAAATATAATTTTTAGCCAAATGCTTAAAATAAAAACTGGAAATTAAGAAAACATGCAAAAAGTCTTTAAAATCCTTAGAATCGATCACTGTGTGTCCGTCAGACTCATTGAAGAATTGACTGGCATTCTCAAATCAGCCACATTTTAACAAAAAATTTGAAAAAGTAGTGCTTGTGACTCACTTTTTGGCAATCGACTAAAAAACTCCAAGAATGGAAAATTGCAGAGGTATGCAAAGAACCACAACTATGAATCTGGAATTGTTCTCAAACATGGTAATGGATGATGGGACCTGATATTTTCAATATGAGGATCAACTAAGCTCCAGAATGCAGATTATCAGAAGAAGGAAAAACAGAAAAAAAAATTGCAAATATAAAAGAGACAAATCAATTTTTTTTAATTCTAAAAGCATTATTAATAATGAACGCATCTTCTAGTTTGTGTGTCAAAATTTTGCATCAATGATTTGAATACCATGATCTAGACTCGTAGTCATTGTTGTATGATAATGCACTAGTCCACATTGCCAAGATTGAGCACTATATTTCAGCCTAAAAAAGCATTGTTATGCTTGAGCATTGGCTCTATTCTGATTCAGCTTTCATTAACTTTTAGCTCTTTCCAAAATTAAAGTTATCTGTGAAAAGAAAATTCAGAAACTTGCAACAAAGTTTCTGTGAATGATTTCAGCAGAGGATTTCAAAGATTGCTTCAAATAATTTTACAATCGTTTCCAACCGTGTATTGGGTCACAAGAAGAAATTTAAGTAATCAATAATAAAAGCCAAACATAAATAATGCCTTGTATTTTATTTTATTATTATTTACTCTTTTTACTGGTACTCTACATTGTACCGGTCGATTCCTATTCTGCGGATTCTTACCATGAGAACTGAACATGAAATGACAGTCACATATCAGAGTAAGGCATCATTATAAACTCAATAATAAACTCTAGATTTAATAATTTAACAGTTAACCAATTGAATTTTAAATGAGAGAGATCAAACCAAAGCTGGTTATGTTTCCTGATTTTTCCCTTACTAATATTGCCATGCTTATGGATATCAGTGCGTTGACCATTGCATGCCTTTGGAAGGCCGAATTTGAACCTGGCCTTTACAAGCCACTTCAGAAAAGAGAAAAACCCTCCCGAAAGGATATGCAACTATCAATGAATCATATGAAACAAGTAAATAAAAAAAAGGCATCTGCATGACAACAAACTTTTAATCACCCGATAAAGTAGTGTCCCATGCACTTAACTCAATCATCTATTTATCTCAGGTAACTGTGGATTATGCTATGATCGGAAAATGTACATAATATTGTTGGAGAAATAAATAAATGAGACACTTGTAATGACATAATTTAAAAACAAAAACAAATATTTATTTTCCCAAATAACCCATCACCATTTATATAAATGAATAAAATACATTTTATTACTCAAAACATTATAATATGAGGAGAAAAATTAAGCATTAATGTTTATTTCATTTAGATATGAAACTCCCAGTTTTCATATAAATACCCTAAAATGAAGTGGTCTGAGTTGCTATCCACACACACATATTAAGCACTAAGTTTATTTTATCTAATATCAAAAAAATATAGGTCTACATATATGTCTGTCTTCACATCTTTCCCATTGCTTAACTAAACATATTTGTTATAAGTGTGCATTTGTATACAAGTCAAATGCACAGGGAGACGAGGGTAAAGTGCTATACTTTTAGGTTAATTTGAATTTCTTTTAATCTGCATATGTGTGTTATAAGCAATGACAAATATAAAAAGAAAACACACACACATATGTATATACATATCTAAGTATTTTAAAATTAATGTTGGGAGGATGATTTAACGTAACAAAATCCAACTCTTTGTGAATAAACAACTCTACATACACATAATGCAACAAAGTATATTTTAATCTTTGCTAATGCATATATACAGTAATCAAGTAAATTAATAAATGAATAACAAGAAATTTCAGACTTCTTCCAAACTTCAGGCCTGAGTGCGCTACAAAACTGGACAACAGGATGGCGAAAACTTCTCTTCATTTCAGTAAGAAGTAGGCATTTAGATGTTCATCTTGGTCAGCTGGTGTTAATGGCTACATGATGACAGCTTGGAAGGAGCTGGGCTAGTGCTTTGGCGTGGGATTCTACTTCATATTCATTATAGTTAGCTGTTCTAGACATTTTTACCTTTCAGTGTTTTACTAATATTTTTCTCTTCTTTAATACAGCGCTAGCCACTACTACTTATTTATACAACTTTTGCAGGACTTTCATTTGAAGTCAGGCTCGGCTTTGTTCCTTTTTTAATTCTTTCTTAAATATTGGACGATCAGCTTTTTTTTTTCTTAGATATGGCTTTAATACACTGGCCTCAGCAGCTTACAGTTAGCAAAAATCATTGATCAGACGGTCTTCCCAGGCCCTTGGCTGAATATTTCATAATCAGCGCTAGAGACCAGTGAGGCAGACTAACAGAGCCCTGCACAACCACCACAATGTTTTAACAATAATGTGAGAGAACAGTCTCTTCACTTGTCTATATTAGTCTGTATCTTCTCTATCAATTTTCTCCCATATTGACCCCCCCCCTAAGTACCTGGTGAACAGCTTATATAGCACACTCATTATAATACCCATCAGAATACTCCCCTGTAACTATTGCGTTAGCCAACTCAATTCGTCGCTGAATGGAACAAGGTATATAGCTTTATTACACCTGAGTATTTTATATCACTCATTTCAATCTTTAATGTCTAGCTTTAATTTTTATCTTTGTTTTCACTCAGACCACCTTAGTTGATTTAGGAGTTCCATTTAGATCAATTTTTGACACAAAAGAAAAGTTCTCACTTTTCCCTTACAAAAGATTACAAACTAAAAACACAAATCCAAAAATAAAATCAGATTTTCTCTGCCAATATTGGCATCTAATTGCCTTATACTGTCTTGTTTTTTTTAAAAATAAAACACAAAGTAGGGTGACCATTTCTAATCTATTAGTAAAATTAACATTTGGTCACACAATAACAACCTGGTTTTGCCTTGGCTCATTTATAGAGAAATTATCTGATAAACATAAAAAAATATAGACGTGTTGGATCATTTACAATTATTTTTAATTATCCCTTTTTTATATATATATGTTCCAACACATAAATGACTTAGCAAAGATGCAAATTAGAAAATTTGCAATGGTTAAAAATAAAAATACACAAATACTACTTGTATATATAATAATTCACACATACAAATTATAAATCATAGGTTTGAATATTTGATTTATTCTTGTGTGTAGGTTAAATATATGCTCAGACCATAATAATCATTTTACAGTACGTTTATATAATTCCTACTTAATATATTGTAATGGGGATAGAATATAGTTTAAATTAATATACAATAACATTTTTCATATATGCAACGAGTTGTAGCTTTATTTACAACCACCTTGTGCACGAGCACTCCAAGAGAGCCTGTCACAATATATATTTTATTTTGTATATATAAAAAATGATTTTACTTACTTATGTATATTGTACCCTCACTAAATAGAAATATAATAATAGGAAAATATGACTAGCTCAGATAAAATGATTACGCTCGGCTAAAATACATATAATCTTAATATAATCAATAATAAAGATTTCCTATGATAATATCTACTATTTAACTAGCTCTAATTGATTAATAATAATAAATGGTTCAGTTTATAAAAAAAATTAAATAATATTAATAAATAATGAGACAATAAAGTGAAGTACAAGCAGTAAAGAATTATATTGAGCCAATATCCCACAGGATACCATCTCAATGGCGTAAGAACACTATCCCCCCCCCTCCATTATTTCAAATAATAATAAATTCATAGCATTCTTACGACTTTAAAATAATAATCAATTTAGTATAATGTTACTAAATAAATTCTAATCTCTTCATTAAAACAATACAATTATAATTATCTCAGGTTTTTTTAAATAACTCTAATCAATTTATAATTTTCTGTAACCAAGTATGATAAGGGATTTTGTATCATACTCAACTACACTTAACTAATAATAATAATAAATAAATATTAATCTTATTCCCCATTAAATAATTATTAATCTTATCTACTGTTCAATATTATGGTAACTAACAATAATGATAACAACAATAAGTAATATAATTCTTTTAGTTTTCATATGACATCTTTAATAGAATATGTGGTGTAATCTGATATAATCTGAAAATATGTGGCAACAAATAACGTTAAAATTCTATGCAATAAATTGTGCAATTAATTATGACCATAATAATAATAATAATGAAAAATGAAATTTTTCCAGTATATTGTATTCTGAATCGTGATTTTTTAAAATGAATAATTATATCTGTATTGTGCAAATATGTTTATTTTGGTATATCGGTCAATCATGTATTCATGATGGTGAATAAATAAATATAACACAAAGTTTTATAAAACAAGTTTAACAAATTTTATTGTCCTATACATTTAACAAAAACTATATACACTATTTACAATCGTATTTAATAAAACCTAACAAATATCAGACTAATGAAAATAATATTAAGTTACATACTTCCACATTAAAATAATAAATCAACAATAAGCCTTTACTCCGACTTATATACATTTTTGACACATTTATTTAAAATAATAATAATACCAACTTATAATTTAATAAAAAAAAATATCCATAAATTTACATAGATAGAACATATGGTTTTCGTAAGTATACACGAAAAATATAAAATGTGAAATACTTAAATAATATTCATCTTTCAAATATGTTCAAATATTTTCTTACAATAAATCAATCAACATCTAATATAATAGTGCTAGTGTTATTTTAAATACTTTTACTTGGTTCATTCGATAAATAAAATTGACTTTAATAAAATAATATTATTGGTATTCTACATATTTTGCTTGGTACTACCTTCTAAATAAAAATCCTTATATGTGTATTTCATGTATGTTTAAAATATAAAATACTATTCATAAATACAAGCATTTATTCTATTTTGATGTTATTCATTTTAGATGTTTTATTTTTTTAAAATATGCATTAACATGTAAAATCAAAATATCAAAATTATTCAAAAATCTCGTGAATAATTATCATCTCTTTTATATTTTTAAAATAGTTTAATAAAAATATGAAAAATATCTATGATTTTTTATTATTCACTGTTAGTGTTTACATTCAATCTCATTTGCATTTGGCTTTAACCTAAAACCAAAACAAGAAAAACCTATCTCATCTTTTTTTAAAATAACAGTACTACAATTCAAAATTATTCATTATTTTCTTTCATAAAATATAATGCTATACAATGCAATAACTGTTGAAATTAAGATAGTGATGCGTCGGCATGAAGAACTAACTAGAGTAAAGACTCAATAGTATAAAATATATGGGATAATCTACATGGATACAGTGTGAACTAAAAGATATGACTTCTCTGTCTATAATAATCTCAAATATAATAATGTCCAGGCTATTCAGCAGTCATTTGAACATTTTAAAATACATAATATCAAAAAAAAAAAACTGTCCACGGAAAATATATACAAGACACAGGGCTACATTATCTGTACTTGCATAAACTACTAAGATAACAATACAGGTTACTTTCCTATTCTCTCCATAGATCCTACATATAATCATCCAAAGGTTTTTTTTTTACAATACTCCCAATGTCACTATCAATTAAAACTTCACAATAGATTTAACAACCTACATCAGAAAATTACTAGCATTACTTTAACAAACAAAATTCACATATGACTAACAATCTAAACTACTACAAGAAAAGGTTTATTCACTTTTATAAAACTCGGCAATAAAAATACAAATGATTTTGGTTTAAGATATTAAAATCAATATTCAAAATATTTCCAAAAATAGGGTTCATCCATTAAAGAGTCATATAAAATTATGAGTATCAAAAAATTATATTATATTAGTAATATACAAGAAAAAGTATGCATATCTTTCTAAAAAATCATAGCTCATATCTTTAGAATAATAATAAAGTTTTATGTGTAATTAACGCACATACACGTTCATATGACAAAGCAATATCATAAAAAAATATTCCAAGCATATCTAGTAAATGACAATAAAATATATAAAATTAATATATTTTATAAAGTTTACCTAGTTACACTACTCTTGTCAGTCACTCTTAGATGTTTTCTAGTCCAATATTTAATATAAGAAAACATTAATTAATAACAATCGTCCAACATCACACCTTAAAATATTTATGAAAAAACTACAAAATATTGTAACGGTCAAGTTTGTACCTTCGCGTAACAGAATTCAGAGTCCAAGCAAAAGAGACCGAAGCTGACCAGACTAGGATTGTTTGTACTTTCGCGTAACAGAATTCAGAGTCCAAGCAAAAGAGACCGAAGCTGACCAGACTAGGATTGTGACATCCCGAGTCCGACTACTCTTCAACTCGTAAGCCAGTACTCCAAGACTCAAGACCCTACGAATGACCACCTTGAAATTACACGTAGCATACTCCTTTATTTGCGGCCGACATAGGTTAGGGAGAAACAATGAGACTCATAATTAAATTACAAATCGATCGTATCTAACGAATAGTTAACTTAATGGAGACCTTTAATAATGCATATTCTATAACATAATAATAATGAGAATTGGATTGAATAATGAAACTGAGAGTGGACTAGGTTAATTTACTAAAGTTTTAATTTCTCCAATAATAAGTTTTATCTAAAATATATATCACAAAGTACATAACAAGTGGAAATGCACGCAGGCAATTAATGGCTGAAGAGTTTTAAGTATGCTCTTCGGACAGATTCTTTTATCAGATTAATAAATAAATTTACATTTAAGTAAGATGAATGCAACGGTTATTCATCTTATGAATTCATGAAAGTCATAGATTGCTTTTGATATATTAGAATTTGAATACAATTATTTTACGGATATATATATATAATAAATGCATGCAGGCATTTAAATAAATAGCTTATTACTACGCCATGTCTATAGTGGAACATATGCCGACTCCTCTTAATGTGTGGCTGAATACTAATAATTAAACTAAACCTTGGTCAACACTTATGGCAGACGTTTCTTGTCTGTTTATATTTATTTATTTAGCCTAAATAGGGCTGCAATAACTTGGATTGACCGGACTTTTTAAGAATATCTCAGACAATTGCTGAAAGAACTAAAATGGGGAAGTAGAGTTGGCTGCTCTGGATGTACTAATGCACTATAGCACCAGCAATACAATAATAAAGTCACTCTGCGGATGGATTGGTAGATCAAGGGTTTCTGCGACCAAAGCCGGTACCCTGAAAACCGATCGTTAAGCTGCATGAAAAGGAACAAATAGTTCAGAAAGGCGGGGGACTTACGTGCTAACCTGGCCTTAAACTCAGGCTTCACGACTGCTCTACACTATGAGAGGAAGATGTGCTGTGCTCCATCTTAAATACATAAATAAATGTGGCAGCAAAACGAGAAAAATATTAAAGTGAATGAATCACATCCGCCAAGCAAAGCATTTTATAAAATTTAATATTCTATAGGCAAGAACAATAGCTTATTGGCTTAATCAAATAGAAGCCAACTCTTAGGTGGCATTTTAAAATATATGCTATAGACGGGAATAATTACAGATAATCTTTGCTGTTCCAGCTCAATCTAATTTTGTTATTGATCAAATGACTAGTATTTAAAAAGGAGGGAAAGTACATTTGAAAGGGATTTAATAAATAACTTAAATAGCAAATATACTTATAAATATTTATCAAGGTTAGTCTATTTCTTAGTATTTAAAAATTAAACCTCACTAAAACAAGCCACATTGCAAAAATTTTCAATCAAACAATTAGCAAAAAAAATATTAAATAATAACGAGCGAGTCATTACTATTTTTTTAAGAGGGTTTCGAAACAGCGCACAGAAATAAGATTATAAATAATTACATGAAGAGGTTTTAATTAATCTTTTCTTGAAATATTAAAATTTAGTATTCGCTGTTTCGAAGTGTCAGCATATCATAAAATATAATACAACAAATATTCAAAAACTATGTGATAAAAAAAATTAACTAGAGACGTGACTGCAGTGATAGTTTAAAGTAGAAACATTAATTAATTTCTCAAAGAGATTTTAAAAGCAAGTGGATCATTTACAGATTTTAAAACAATAAAAGAAAAGCTTTAACATTAAAAATATATTAAGTGGTTAGTTAGCTAACTAGAATTTAAAAAGGTAGTATGAAATTATACAAAAAATATACAGAGCTCTGCAGTTTAAAATGATTTACCGGTATTAGTAGGTGCTTGAGCTGGAGCTTGCTGAGTTTCCTGGGTGGCGTGCGGCATGCTCTTCTTTTACGGGTGGTCTGTAGGTATTATAGCAGCATTCTTCTTTTCAGTTAGATTGTAGATATTATAGCGGCATTTTTCTTTTTTGGTTAGATGGTAGATGTTATAGCGGCATTCTTGGTTATAAACGGTGTCGGATGGAAACGAACCCGTCGCCTCCTTACGGAGTGACAGCTAAGACGGCCACATTAGCCGGACATCTCTGTTCAAAACTAAATTTGATTTTTAAATACAAATGCGTTTCAAAATGGAGTCTTTTCTCAGTATATCTTTTCTCTGTGTCTCTCAGTATTATAGATCTGTCAGTCTCTTCCCGCTCAAAATATGGCCCATTTATATCTTTTTCTTATCAGCGTAATACTTTTAAGAATTTTTCTTTGCTTTATGATTATATTTTTAATTAATTTTGTTAACATACAATCTGATCCCAAATATGCTGATAAGTTTCTGAGGTGTTATAACTTTTCCTTAATTCCATTTTAATTAAATTCTAAAAACATGTAATTGTGATCTTAAATATTTGATAAACTATTAAAGTATTTCAGTTGTAACTTTTATGGTTATTTTGTAAAACTATTTTGCCATGAACAATTTTAATCCAAAAATAACTTAAATGTTTATATCTGACGCAATTTTAATTAGCCAGATTTTAAAATGACTTTTTAACTTGAGCAAAGGTAGGTGCGGTCACTAATTACATACTTGTTTACGACAAAATCTGTTTCTAACCAATTTTTAATTCTAAGAAAAAAAAGAATCACACTTAATTTTTAAAGAAGACTTCTCAGCACATTTGAAAGAAAACCTTTTTAATATTTTTAAATAAACATTTTAAAATATTTTCATCTTTTAACATTTTAAATATATAATACATTTTAATGTTTTAAATCATGCCACTCCTATATACATTTCAAATATAGGTTGGATTATATATCCACATACAAATTAAAATCATAAACTTATTAATAAATTGAACCCTATCATTACTTAACATAATAAAAGTATTTTATTAAAATGAAAGCGATATTAATAATAATACGCTATAATTCTATCAAGCCTATCTAATTATAGCGTCCTTTCATATGTAAATATATAATGCTGTTCAGACAGCCATGACAGCAAATTGTAGTTTTATTTAAATGAGATTCGAATCTAACACAGATGAGTGGGCTACTAGATTGATGATGAAATGGCAAGGGATTAGGAGGTTCCTGTTTCAATATTAATTATGTTAGATTAAATAAAAATATCTAAAGTGTAATCTTTCCCATTCTAACACTAATAAAAACTTAACACTACAATTAGTATGTATAATAATAAAAAACTATAGTTACTAAAACTCCAACTCTCCATAAAGTTCAATTTAAAAAAAGTCTTTCCAATATTTTCATATAAGTTCCCCAGCGCTTGTTGCTTAGCGATGCTACAGTCCAAAAGCTTTAGAACAAAAACTTTCTCTCCTCCTGATGGCACGTAAACTCATAAATAATAATAAAAAAATGAAAATGAAGTAGACTTTTGAATCTAAAGTTATTTTGAAGAATAATCATTAATCCTGTTTATGAAAGTTTATAAAACACAATCCATTGTCTGCAGCTTTCCAGGATAATAATTATTAAAGTGATCACTTGAAAAGATTTTATAAATAGTTAGCTCTGGAGTTCTTCCCGTTCACATGTATTTTTATAGACTTTAAATGCATCAGTGTCGGTGATATAACTTAACACATATTTATGGAAAATATGCATTTTTTTATATTCCATTCAAAAAATATTATTTTACAGTAATTCAAATAAAATCATTTATAAAGTTATATTTCTTAGGATAATATTTTTTAATTATCCATTTATTTATTTTTTCTGATGAATAATTAAAAAAAAAGTTTTTATAATATTAAATAATTTACGGTATTTTTAATAACGATCTGTCATAAAAATTTATATCCATAATAATGTCAGTTTTTCTTTTTAATCATTTTCCAAGAGAGATTTGTAATAAACTTCTTTTTTAAGTCACTATTTTTTAAAAATATTCACTGCAACTTTTTTTCTAAAAAAAGATATACATAGTTACTAATGTAAGCATCAATGGTATCTTTTTATTTTAGATTCAGTATTAAATTCGTTTTCAACTTTTCAAAAATATTAAAATTTAAGTTTTTTCCATATAACTTTTTGTTCTCCAAATAAAGTTATTTATCTTTAAAATATAATGCATAAAAATGTTAATCCTTCGAAAAATAATATTTCTACTCAACATTCTTGTCAATGTCCAAAGTATTAAAAATAAATAATGATATAATTTTTTTCATAATATATTTAAAATTATACTTATCAGCTTTACTTGTATCGTTAATTCTTTTGAATACATTATTGTTGGTATTAAATTCATATTTTACCGTGAAATTGGCTTAAGCTTCAATAAAATAACCAGTAGAGAATTTTTTAGAATTTAGGGCTGCATTATTACTTTAACTTAGTAAATTATTAATCCTTTAAAAACTTTTTTTTAAAAATAATAATATTAAGTAAACTAAGTAATACTTCGATGTTAATATACGATAATAAGTTAGCAAGTTTTTAAGTTATTAAGAGAGTTATTAAGCAAGAAAAAAAATGAGAGCATCTACTTTTATACCAAATTGAACTGACAATTTGATTGGTTATCTAATCTTCAACTTATGATTAATTTACATATTAGTCAAGCTTGTGTAATTAACATTTAGAAACAAAAATTATACTCATATTAAAATACTGTATATCATTACAAAATTTAATTCTAAATTAATTTTACAATTTTATTTAAACAAATTAAACATTCTAAAATAACATTTTTTAAATAATACTTTATTAATTTATCCAGTATTTAATTTTAATATATCTATTCTTTAAAATTTAACTTTACTAACTAAACTTATTTTAAAGCTATTTATTTAAATATTTCTCCTAACATTTACTTTTATGATACACAAATGTTTCAATTTTAAAACAATTCTAAAAGTAATTTTGAAACTTTCTTTTAGAAACCTTGTAAGCACAAAGTATGAGTATTTGCTGATCACATGAGTTTTAAAAACCAGACAATATGTATCAATTTTTATAATTACTATCTGAAAACAGAAATATCTAAACATTTTATTACAAAATATTACATTAAAAAATATATATATATAATTATACAATTTGGAATAGATAAATTTTGAAATTATTTAAACTGTAATAAATTAAATACATTTGCCTACCATAAAATATACTTTTAATAAATAATATATAACACAAATATTAAATCTTATTTTTATTTATAATACATTAGCTTATTTAATTCTAAGTCATTATTTTAAAACTAACTTTTAGCACTTGTTTAATAGGATTTTTAATACATTATTTTCACTATGGCCAGTTTTCCCAACCATACAAAAATCATTATATTTAGCTTTACTTTATAATTTTAGCATATTAACATAGTTTTTTACAAATTTGCAACTCACAACATTATTTTAGCAAAGTTTTTAAAAATCTTATCAATATTATACAGCAGTTATACTATTTAAGTTTTCTCTTAATTTAAAATTTTTCAAAAATTGATTTAGTAAATCTATTTGGATCTAATCAAAAGGGTATAATATATACTGAATACATTTTTTATATTATCGTTATTATTGGTGATTATAATATAAGTTAAACTAATTTTTAAATACTAAGTTTTCTAAATATATAGTAATAAGAAATAATTTTGAAATCATCTTTTTTGTTGTTTGTTTAAAAATGATGAGTTGTTGTCTCACTGGTGTTTCTGGGGAGCAAAAGTTTGAATCTGCTACCCATTCCTTGATTAAAATATTAAAAAAATATTGAGCTGAAACATGTAAAATTGTACTGACTACATTTTATAATTATGAAAATTATGCCAGCAGGTATACCAAAAACTAATTCAAGGTTATGGTGCTGCTAATTATTATGATGTTAGTGTAAATTGTATTAAGCATATCTTAGTAGTATACTCTTACTTTGTTATTTCGGTTCATCATTAGGCAGTGTGTTTAACATCCATATATAAATATAAGACATATCAAACTGGTTAGATTTCAAAATTTCTATTAACTTAACCAAGAGAAGGATTATTAATTACATATTGTCACATGCTATGCTCAGATTATCGATGAGTTCCACAAATGGTGGATAATAGAATGATTTTTAGATACAAAGACTGACTGTGTATAACAAAAAAATACCAACCAAGAGCTTCTGCTTTCTTATAGGATGGGATGTTATTTCATTAAAGGCTAGTTACTATTTCCAATACAGTCTTTTCTGTCTCCCTTTATTGTGAACCTCTCATGCTATCAGATATCTTTATTATTAACTGACAATGGAATTGTGGGAACAACATTTCCATCCTTTAACTTACACATAGCATTTCTAATTAGCTCAAGCTCTTGAGGATTAAGAAAGCAATGACAGAGATAAGATTGGTAGGCTGTTTGCTCAAGGTAGTATAATCACTTATATGTTGGTTTGGAACTGGATTTGAGTTAGGAGTTTTGTCTGGCAAATGTATATTTAGGCAGTCTTATGCTCCTATCTAATAGGACTAAAAAATGGCATGTCTCACACAATCTGGATAGGTTGTTTCACTTGACAGATTATTCATTACTGTGGTAGAAATAATAACAATGTAATAATAATATTAGTAGTAATAGATAAAGATATCCAGCTTAGAAAAATCAAAACAACTCTTTGTAATCTTAAAAATGGAGCTGCCTACCCTGATGAAATAGCTGGATTTAAAAAATGGTGGTGGTAGGTTAGTTTCAAAAATATTGGAAATTTTTAGGAATATCCGATCCATGAAGTTGTGCCACTCTATCTTAAGGATGCTTTTATTATTTTGTTCCAATTTTTAAAAACAAAGGGAATAGACAAGATTGCAATGATTATCATGGAATATTATTACCCACTACAGTAAAGGTAATTTCAATCCAGTCATAGGTAGATGATTTCCTAAGCATGTGGTCTTAGTGAAATCAAGAAGCCTTTTGGACATAGTTTTTGTTGCCAGGCAAATTAGGAACAAATAAGTTATATGTGTATATATTACTTTTAGTGATATGTTCAAGATATTTTAAATTAAAACTGATGTTAAACAAAGATGTGTTTTTGCTTCAACATTATTTTCAATTTTTATGATTTCGATCTTTGAAATTGTTTATAGACAACTTAATCAGAGATCAAGATACAATACAGATTTGATTGTGGAATTTTTAATTTGAATCTATTAAAAATAAAAACCAAGAACTTCTTTTTGGATTCTAGATTTATAGTATTTAGATGATTGTGCTATTTTTTCCAGTTCAAAAGAAGAATTATTTAGTGTTTTGAATGCAACTTGTAACAACTTTAGTTTATTAATTAATGTTCAAAAAGCTCAACTTTTTTATCTGTCAGTGATAGAAAAAAAATTTTCAGCAACTTTTAACTTGGATGGTTGTCAACTTGAGAATATTAACTAGTTTAAATATCTTAGTAGTTTTATAACTAGAAAGATGTACTTAGATGTTAGTATACAACATAAACTCCATTATGCTGTTGTTACTTTTAATAAGTAAAAAGATATTCATCATAGGTAAATAATCATAGCAATTAAGTTAGATGTATATAAAGCTGTTATTTTACCTAATTATTATATGGAAATGAGACTTGGATACCCTATTGGCACAATATAAAGGTATTAGGAAAGTTCCATTTAAGGATGCTCGATAAAATTTTAAAAATATAATGGCAAGATCATAAAACCAATCAATATGGTCTTCAACTTTTTGGATGTAATACAAAATTATAAAATCACACCTCCATTTGATTGGATATGTAAAATGATTTTCCAAAAAAGGTGTTTTATGGTCAATTTGAACATAGTTTTTTTGGAAGAGGTTAACTCTTTTATAAAGATTATCTCAAAAGCATTCTAAAGAAGTGCATTGTATTTTGGGAAGATATGGTAGAGAATAGAATAAATTGGAGAGCTACAATTAGATAGGGTATTGATGTATTTCAGAAAGAAAAGTTTTCTGCTGTAAAAAAAAAATCAATATATTCTTCATGTGGATGTATTTCTGGTTCACAACTATGACATTAAATATCTATTCCTTTCATCAGTGGTAATAAACAGTCCCAAGGGACTGAATACTAACAAAACATACAATGAAATCAATAGTTAAAACATTATGTTTCCTTAAATTTATTTTTATTTTTTAGTATGAAAGATTGTGAGATAAAAAAAAATCATTTCTTAGTAAAATGAAAAAATACTAATTGCTTTTAAAATTATTTTTATGATGCCAGTAATAAAAGAAAAAAGTATCTTGTAAAATGATTTATTTGTAAATGGAAAAAAATAAAATAGAAATTATTAACTAGTAATCAGATTTAGGATTCTGGAATATTGTTTGAAATTATTTCTGTTACTTAGTTACAGCTTTAATAAATATAAAAATATATCTGTCATAATCTGTTACCTTTTTTTATCTTTCATAATGAAAAAAATTATACTAAAATTATAATTATTTTCTCAGATTTAAAAATTTCCACACACAATATTTACTCTGATACCTGACCCTTAATGCAGCAGCATCCATAAGATGAATGCTATCTCTAATAGTGTGAAGCACTACTAAAGAGAACATTGTTGTTGGTTTTTTAATTTTTGTAAATATGTAATATATATGGTTAAATAATTATTTATACTGTTAATTATAAGATTTGCAGGTTTTAATGGTTTCCTAAGTATGATGTTATAATAAAAAATAATGTAGCATTGAAACATTTAAAATAAAATCCTTTAAAACATAATTTTATTTTTTAAATTGGTTTAACATAATTTTAATAGTGATTTTAAATAAGCATTGGAACAATATATTTTTTCATTATAGTAATGAGTCTAGAAACAGCACATTATAGAATAATTTGAAATAGCTAAAAAATAGTATGACTTTTGTAGAAAAAAACATTCAATCTTTTAACATTATTTGGTTCATAAGATAATATTCATTTAGTGCATTTTTATTAGTAATAAAATATTTTCTGTTAGAAATTAATTTTATTGTTATTTGATAATCTCACAACAAATCACACTTATACCTAAAATACAAAAATATTTGTTATTGATGTTTGATATAGTTTTCTGTATTGTAAATTTTATCACTTATAACTTGTTATGTAAAATTGATATATATATATAGAAACTTGATGATTCAGATAATGTATGGGTCTTATGAAAATGGTTAACAAAGCAAAATATTTCAAAGGAATACAATCATTTAGATAAGTTTTTCATAATCTTAATTCTATTTTTTAAAATTATCATTTTTTAGAGCTATTACATAAAAAATGTAAGAATTCAATATATTTGTAGTTTGTGTCCAAAACATATATTTATTAGAAAATTATTTACTCAAGAAATAGTTGTTGAAAGATATTTACAATCTTTTTTGAGGCCATATAAACTAGAACAGAAACCAACAGTACATTGTATGTTGATACCCATATCATTTATGTGATTTTTCGTAGAGTTATTAAACTGTTATCCTCTGTAAAAAGCCATTTAAATAAATTTTAATTCATGTTAAATAAGTTATATTTCCAGTTTATATAATGTATACAAGTCTTTTTTAATCACCGGTTCTTATTTTTATTAATTTTTTAAAGAGAAGCTATTTTTGAATTAACAATTGTTTTTCTGTCTTAGTTGCTTTTCAATTAGTTATATTATACAACTTTCATTTTTCATACATACTTAAAACATATGAATAACAGATGATTCTCAAGATGTATTTTAATTGAATCAGTTACCGTCATTTTATCCAGACATTTACCCATTATATGTCATCATCATAGTAGAAAAGAAATTAAATGAATAATATTCATGCTTGTATGTAAGAATTGATTTATTAATTTTTAATTTTATTAAAGTTTGAAGCTTATATCTAGCTAAAAATTAAACAATAATATCTAACCTAATGATTAATAATAAAATATAATAATATTTATAGATAAATAGATATCTGTTTTATTTATATTATTTTGGTAATTATATGTATGTATAGTTTTGTAGTTAAGTAGAGATAAAAGGTGGTTGCTAGAGGGTTGCATTAGATCCTAAGATCTAGATGCAGTGCTCTCAGATCCAAAGCTCCTCACTGACGAAGGCCACAAGCCAGAAACTAGTCTGGGGATATTGGATGAGTAGGCATTAGATAGGGATTTTATGCACAAGCCTTCTGGCATCCATTGATTACTCTGTTTAGCATAGGTGGCAATACTGTATGGAGAGTTTTGCTCTGTTTATCAACAATTAATGTGCTAGTATAGGAAATGTGATCATGTGATGCATAATGGTTTAACACCAATCCTGCCTAATAGGATAGTGGTGGCTATGATTGTAAAAGAGCCAAAGACACCAAAATGTATGGGTGCTGAACTGAGTTCAGACCCATATGACTATATAAGCTATTGAGCTTAGATTGAAAATATTTTTTGTGTTTTCAATTTTATTCTCATCGTTTTGTAGTTAAGTAGAGATAAAAGGAGATTGCTAGAGGGTTGCATTAGATCCTAAGATCTAGATGCAGTGCTCTCAGATCCAAAGCTCCTCACTGACGAAGGCCACAAGCCAGAAACTAGTCTGGGGATATTGGATGAGTAGGCATTAGATAGGGATTTTATGCACAAGCCTTCTGGCATCCATTGATTACTCTGTTTAGCACAGGTGGCAATACTGTATGGAGAGTTTTGCTCTGTTTATCAAAAAGTGTAAATATTATTCATTGTTCAATTTTTATGCTTCAACTCTATAATTTCTGCATTGTAGCAGTCACTTAAAAAACAATAATTTTAAAGATGTATATTGATCATCACAGTGACTTCCATTCTGGTTTTGTTTTTTTGGTTGAATATGTATATATGTGTAAATTAAATTACACCTGATATTAAATATTAGTCATATAGTTATAAAACTCTAAAAATATCTGGTTAATATATATGCAAAGAATAAAGCAAAAAAATATCACACTAAGATGAGAGTTTTGACTCTAACAAAGTTTTTATCAAATAGCCCTGGATATAAAAAGTCTCACAAATTTAAAATAATAGGTGATAATGTAAATATAAAGAGAAAGATAAGGAAAAAAATCCCTTAAGCAAACTGTATTAAAATTCCCAAATATATAAATTATAATTGATTATAATAAATAAAATTATATCTTTTAATATTAAATATTTTAGCTAAATATTTATAAACATTGAGATAATCCACTCTAAACATTTACACATATGACTACACATTTAAGTAATAAATGTGTAATAATTAAAATTTCAAGGAAGAGAAACTTAATGCAAATGTTTTTTTTTTATAATTTAAAAAGAAAGTGTGGGGGGGGGGGCTTAAGAAAACTATATTAAAACCTAAATATATAAATTAATTAAATGTACTATATATAAACTAAACTAGAGATTATACTCAATTTTTAAAAGACCCAAAATGATTAGCCACTTATGCATCATATGCAAATAAAACAGAAAAATGCTTTACCATGATCAATATTTTTGTGACTCATAAGTTTTTATCACGGGATCTTGGGCATAAAAAAATTCATATCTTACATTTGCAAAGACTTAATGATCACATTTAAGAAATGCATGATAACTTAAATTTCAAAAGAGAGAAACTTTAAGTCTTGATAATGGAAATTATATTTTTGTAACTTGAAGAGAAAACTAGGAGAAAATTGCAAATGTTAGTCATGTGGTTCTGAGGATAAAAAAATTCACCCAAATATTTATACAGAATATGGGGAACTCTTATTTAAATTGAGATATTTGTAATAACTTAAATTTCATGAGTTTTAAGTTTCTTTCTCATTGTTGATGATTTGTCATTAGTTACCCTCATCAACACATTTTTCTATAACAGTTATTTAAAGCAGTGTTCTTCAACCCTTGGTCCGCGGCCCGGTGCCGAGCCGCGGAACTTTTCTGCAGGTCCGCGTGCTAGACGGGCAGTAAAAAGTTTGTAATAATAAATAATGAGTTTAACTTTTAATTAATATAGCCAATTTTTATTTATTTTTTCATCTCATTTTTACCCAATTAAAAAAAAAAGAAAACCGAACGAAAACAAAATCTAATCAATCATTCATAAATTAATTTGTTTTTCTAGTTATCACAGATGTTTATTGGGGGGGGGGGGGTAGAATTAAATTTTTTATTACTTTTCTAAAAAAATTTTAAAAAAAGTTTTTTATTATATAAACTCCATATATATAAATAAAACTTTATCTTATATATTTAACGTTGTTTTGATCAGTTATAACAATTATGCTTATCTTTAAGAAAATTTATCTATAGACTTCTGCCGGTCTGCGAAATCTTATCCTTATTTTTGCTGGTCCGTGGAACCTTATCCTTATTTTTACCGGTCCGCAGGTGTGAAAAGGTTGAAGACCACTGATTTAAAGCTACATTATAAATTCACAGTTATTCCATATTAACTGAAAAAATATATAATGTGATTTAATTTCTATGCTTCATGATTTAAAAAATATGAGTCCAATATGATTGTTTCTTTCCATTATTTTTTCCCATTAATGTATGCTTATATATATATGTAAATCTGTTGTTGTTTGTACTTTTAAAATAAATAGCAATTTGATAAACAAAACTATTCAAAAGTTTGATATTCATAAGTAAATTATAACATTCATACACCTATTCAAAGGAATAAAAATTTTATTTTGTTATAGTATTTCAGTGTAGCTTTTATTAAGATGTACAGGGACCTTTTTTGCAATCATCTTCTCAACAATTTGTAATACTAAGCTTTTGTCAAATTGAAATGCAACTAATTCACTTCTTTTTTTTAAATTTTTTTATTAAATCATACAGATCATTTATAGTTAAACTAGTTCTTTTTATCATTTACTAAATCAATATTTAAATAAGCATTTATTTTATATAACGTATTGTAACGATATATAAATATGTCGTTACATTAATTTAAAATAAAAACTTAAAAGTTCGCAAATAAAAGTAAAAAACTAAACGCTAAAATTAAAATGTTTGTTAAACGTATATACATTCGCACAGAGGTCAAACTTTAAAAATATTTTTTTTTTAAAAAAAAAAAAACAAGTAAGTATTTGAACGTACTCTTTTATAAAAGAGTACAAGATTTAAAAATAAAAACAGGTATTAATTAATGTAATCTGTAAATGGAAATGATTGTTTATGAATTATCGAAAACCAAACTGGCCCTTGGGCTCTTGTATAATTAAAATGATCTGATGAAAGATAGATAAGAAAATAAAGAGAAATTAGCTTGACCAATGGATGCACTAAGCCTTGGCTCGGACCCTAACGAAAGTGATGGATTAGTGACGTTTTGTTGATTGAATCCGTGTGGATAATATAAAAAGGGAAATACAGTTTTTTCTGACAGTTCCAGCGTTTTGTGTTTGAGAGATGTGGTAGGACGCACATACCACACTCTCTATATATATAAAAAAAAAAATGAAAAGACTGTGATACCTTGAACCAGCTATTGCCATCTCCAGAACATTATCTTCCAATGGAGGCGTCGCGGGAATTAAAAGCAGAAACCTGGACTCTTCTACCGTGAGCTATGAACTTTACAAATTAACAACAACAAAAAAAAGTAATTAAGAACTTTCATCATTGTTTTTTTTAAAGATTCAGCTAATTTAAATTTTAAAATGAACTTTTATTTGATTTTCAAATTAATAATTGATTGTTTAAATTTATATAGTTAAGTTTTGCTAAAATCATTTCCATTTTATTATTTTTATTTGTAATAATATTTATTGTAGAAATTATTAAATGCATTACATTTAAGTTGGGTATAGACGTTGCATAGATTCGTTAGCGGTTGATTATGTTGTGGTTTTCACAGTCGATTAGAACATATAAGTCAACAATGTCACTGCGGTGTCTTATGATGAACACCAAAGGGTCTCCTGTATTCCCTCAGCAATTGATGTTATCGATTGACTTTGTATTTTGATCGGTTGTGTTTAATTTGGAATGTTTTTAACTGTGGAATCTGTGCAGCCGATCTATACTCGACATTATAAAACAAATTGTATAAAAATAATCTGTGCGAATGTATTTAAATGTTAAATTTAAGTCGGGCGTGAATGGCTATATAGTTTTGTAAAGTTATATTAAGGGAGGGTAATCTTAGGTTATTTATTTCGTAGTTGAATTGGTTCAATGGATTGGATATATTTGTGTAATTGTAGATGTAGTATGAGATCCGCTACAGGCAGGATTATAGATATACGCCATATACCTTCTGTTTGCCTATGGATGGGTTTGTAAGCCGGCAAAGGACCGCAGTCCATTCCTATGGAGTTTTATGTTTATTGTTCTACTCGCCAACAGATGTGACATTCCTGTTGGTGGAGAGACAATGTCTTCTCTAATTCTACTTGCTGTTCAGATGTACATTCCTGACAGTATAGTATTTTGTGTTGTCATATTTTCATGCTATATTGAATACATAAATGTGTCAGATGGATTGGCGCCGGTTTGATTGCGAAATTTGTTGCCTAAGGTTAAATCAGGGAAGAATATTTTCTTTTCAAATGCAGATCTATGTAATCTATTCATACTCGACTCACTAAATAAATATTAAACTCATGATTGTAATTTACTTAAATGTAAAACTAAAGATTAATAGAAAAATCTAAAATGTTGAATTTATTTCCTCAAAATTTAAATGTTATTTTATATGTGCGTAAATAAATATTTTATGTGTTAATTTCTGGCAGTGGCTTTTATTTATTTATATTTAAGATATAAATTAAGATATAGATTTTTATCTCTGCGTCTCCACTGAGCTAGTGACTTGGGCTAACGATCTGAATATTTAAATAAAGTGGAATCTTAACAGCGCGTATCTGCCTACTCTATAAATTTTTCTAGGTTTAAATGCCTAGATGGCGTCTTGTAGAGCAGATATCGTAGTTTGCGGTTAGATTCGATCTTCACTTTCATTTGGATCGTTATAGTATGTTTACAATTGTATTCATTCAAATATCAGCCTTTCAAGCTAATTGTGCATACGCTTTGTGAGTGTTAATAATAAATGAATACTTTCTCACCAATACAAGATATAGTATTTATGCAGGAATAAAAGGAATCCTTTTATTCCTATGACTTAAATGCTTATCTTATATATGAGCAAACCTGAAGTATTGGCAAGTAAAGCATGAGGATGGAACCATCACTTTAAATTACTATATACGATGTCTGAATGAATGACGTGGGTGAAATCGTCTAGAATTTATTAAATGTCATTCCAACTGAAACTTAATCATATGTAAATAAGCATTTATTTTATATAGCATATGTTTACAATTGTATACATTCAAATATCAGCCTTTTAAGCTAATTGTGCATACGCTTTGCGAGTGTTAATAATAAATGAATACTTTCTCATCAATACAAGATATAGTATTATACCATAAGAGGATTCCTTTTATTCCTGCATAAATACTATATCTTGTATTGGTGAGAAAGTATTCATTTATTATTAACACTCGCAAAGCGTATGCACTATTAGCTTAAAAGGTTGATATTTGAATGTATACAATTGTAAACATACGCTATATAAAATAAATGCTTATTTACATATGATTAAGTTTCAGTTGGAAGGTATTTGAGTATTAACTAAGCTATGACGTACTACACAACCCTCTGGTAGATATAATCATCAAAGAACCAAAGCAATGTCATGGCAACTGAAACATTGGCATGACTAATCGATAGAAGCTGTTATCTTAAAGATCATAAGATTAGAATAGTATGCCTTTGGTGTAGTACATCATAGCTTAGTTAATACTCAAGTACCCCTCTTATTCCTACGACTCAAATGCTTATATATCTTGTATTGGTGAGAAAGTATTTATTTATTAATAACACTTGCAAAGCATATGCACGATTAGGTTAATAGGCTGATATTTGAATGTATACAATTGTAAACATACGCTATATAAAATAAATGCTTATTTACATATGATTAAGTTTTAGTTGGAATGACGTTTAGTAAATTCTAGACAATTTCACCCGCGTCATTCATTCAGACATCGTATATAGTAATTTACAGTGACGGTTCCATCCTCATGCTTTACTTGCCAGTACTTCAGATTTGCTCATATATAAGCATTTGAGTCGTAGGAATAAGAGGATTCCTTTTATTCCTGCATAATTACTATATCTTGTATTGGTGAGAAAGTATTAATTTATTATTAACACTTGCAAAGCGTATGCACAATTAGCTTAAAAAGCTGATATTTGAATGTATAAATCAATATTGTATAATTCAATTGAAATGTTTTTTAAAAAATCTTTTTAAATTGAGTTATTGTTTTTTAAAATTTTAGTTTATATACAGACATTCATATAAATAGTATATATATATTTTCTTCATTAGCTCTTTTTTGTAAGATTGTTTTTAAAAATGCTGCATATGCTTTCATCAGTATTTTATAGACGTAAATTAGGGAGTTGAACATTGTTTTTTAATCTCTCCTTTTCAAGTGTATACTGCTTTTTAATTTTATAACCATTGTCAGTTAATGATTTAAATTACATATAATACAGATAATTATGACAATATTGATAATATAATTTGTTCTAAGTTTTTATAATCATGACAGGCTTTGTAGCACATAATAGTTCACAAATCCATCTATTGTTATCATGATCTGGTGTTTCAAGCAGATATAATGAAGAAATTTATTCAGGTTCTAAACAGTTGATTTTTTTTATTTTTCAGGCTGGCAGTCCATAACCAACAAACATAGCCATCTAATTGTTGGCCGATAAATAGGGTTTTTAGCTAGAGTGTAATGCAAGTAAAGGAAATTGTAACCTTCATCATCCATTATATGTTTTAGTCTGATAAGTATTATAAAATGCTGGTTCATTTTTAACAACGTTCTTATAAAATTCTTGAAAATTTAATAGTTCATTCATGAACTATTATCAACTAATTTTAGCTTGTCACTCGATTTATTTATTTTTTATAGTAGATATATTTTGCTTAATCTATTTATTAAATAATTCTAAATTATTTAATTTGATGATAACAGAAATAAAACCTTATTTATCTATAATGTCTTTATGCCATGTAAAAAATTGGCAACATATTGCATTATATTTTTGTGTCAAAACATCTATACTCTTTTTTTTTTTTTTTTAAAGTACCAATGTGGTGATGAATTATTCTGAAGTTGAGGCCAAAGTGAGGGAGGCTACAAATGATGAAGCCTGGGGTCCAACAGGAGCTTTGATGCAAGAAATAGCTCAATATACATTTACATATGAGCATTTTCCTGAAGTGATGGGCATGCTATGGAAAAGAATGCTACATGATAATAAAAAAAATTGGAGGAGAACCTATAAGGTAAGCATTGGTAGTGTTATATATTTTATAATATCAGTTCATTATTTAAGAAAATATGAGTAGTAATTATAATTAAGTGTTCTTGATTGATCATTATACCTTTTTGCCTAAAAACCTTGATTTATTTTTGGTAAAAATTCAGAGATATATTATGTAGAAAGATTAGTGGCTATCAAAAATATTCCATACTATTTAAAACTGTATTGCATAATGTGTTGATTAAGTAGATTTTAATATAATGCACATTTAAATAGACAGTTGTTTTATGCAGAAGACTAATATGATTTTAAAAAAAAGACTAAACATTTTTATATATACATTCTTTCCGAAGTTTTTATTGTTGCAGCTGAAATATTTAATAACAATATAGTTTCACTTTTTTAACTTTAAATCAAAAATTTATTCATAATTACATTATAGATTGTCTGGTTTTGTTAGCACTTCTGGGTCATTTGTAGACGCCCCGCCCCCTACCTTTTTTTTTTTGTAATAAATAAGAAAGAAAACTATTTTCTAATTAGATTTGTTTTAATACATTGTATAATATATTATTATGTAGTTCAATATAGAATTTTTTTAAAATATTTTTTTGACGAGATAACAAGAATTTTATAATTCCTATATAATCTATATGAATATGTTGCATGTACTTATGTAAATACTTATATATATATATTCTAAAATAAAAATAACTTTATTTTTATACTCATTATATTGCAAATGTTTCATAAATCTTGGAAACACCCCATCAAATTATTAATCACTATTGTTACTGAAATTACATATATTACAATATTGAAAATCAAAAATGAAAGAAATGAATAGGTTTTGAACAATACTAGTTTTAAATATTTTAATGTTATATATATATACATATATCTATATTAAATACCTTGGTAAGATTATTAATACAGATGAAAGCATAATGGATAAAATTAATTATAAAATTAAGCTTGGTTGGAATGCTTTTAGTAGAAATAACTTGATACTAAAAGGAAATATGCCTATGTGTTTGAAAAGGAAGGTTTTTAATAAATGTGTTTTACCAATTCTTACTTATGGATCTGAGACTTGGACATTTAATAGAAGAGCAATACAGAGACTTCAGACCACTCAAAGAAGTATGGAGAGATGCATATTGGGAGTAACAAGAAGAGATCGAAAACGCAATATATGGGTAAGAGAACAAACAGGTGTTACTGACCTTGGGCTGGACTTATTGCTAGAAAAGATGATAATATATGGACAATTGAAATCTTAAACTGGATTCCAAGAAAATTGTAAAAGACTCGGAAAGATACCACATGTGAGATGGGTGGATGAAATAAGAAAGTGTGTAGGGATGATGTGGGGAAGAGAAGCTAAAGATCAGAAAAGATGGATTGAACTTGGAGAGACCTTCATCCTGCAGTGGATTGATAATGGTTGATAATGATATGAAATATTACATAACACTAAATGAAACTCAAATATATTAAATGAATACAAAACATTGCTAGAAAGTTTCAATAGTGCTACCTGTATTTAGAAACACAAAATCTGAATACAGGTAATGGTAAGCATTGGTTGGTATTCATATATTATATATCTATGTAAATATATCATGAAATAAAATTATTACAATAAAATTGTACATTATATTTATATACTTACAATATTTGAATTAAACATCTTACTTTCCTGTGTTTACATAATAAAATAATCATGATTGAGTTTATTACCATAGAAAAAGCTTGTATTTTTATCCCTTGTTTCTATATGCTTTAATGAATGAGAAAATTATATTTGTTTGTATCTCTACAGAAAAAAAGCAATTTATAAGTGTAAAGCAGTAAGTCATAAATTAGACAAATATAATTAAAATTTTAGAATGAATGTTTTCATTTAGTAGAATATGAACAATTTTGAGATCTGATTTTTTTTTTTTTCAGATAAATTATCTATCAATAAGAAAATAATTTAATGTTATATTTATTTCTCTCTCTTTCTCTTTTTATTTACAAACTAAATGAATATGATGAAAAATAAATTTTCCAAAAATGAAAGCAATTAAAAGAAAGGAATTGGAAAGAGAGAAAAAATTCTTTTATGGATAAATAATTATGGATTCAAAAATATATATTATTTTTAATTTATAAAGGACTAGCGATGAGATTGTTTTTTCTTATATTTGTTTTTGATGATAATAAATTTCATTTCATAAAAAAGCACCATCTTCTAATTTAATTTATATATGTGAAGAGTAAGTCTGTATTAATAATTTTTTTGAGTAAGTGTTATATGTAAATTTTATTGTTTCATTTTATAATTTATTATTAATAATTATTTTAAATCTTTTTTATTTTTGTTTAATGCATCTGTCATCTTAGTAATGGCCCATTTATTATTATTCTGTTTTTAATTTTAATTAAGTGTAACACATTAAATTCCTATTTTAATAATATTTATTCGTTTTAGATAAATAAAAATGATTTAATGCAAGAAAAAATATATATATATAAAATAAATTGTAACAAATATAAACAGCTTCTTTCATGATTGTCAATTTCAAATGATTAATTTAGTTTTAAAAGGATTAAAAGATAAACCTTAGCTTCATTGCACATAGGAATATGATACCTTCCCATCTACTGGAGCCTTTACCATATAGCTAATATTTATTACATACTCTTTTATTGACCATAAAGTAAGGCTAGTTGAAATTGGCTAAGAGCTAATTGGGAAAAAAATCTTAGGCCTATTTAATTGACCTGATCCAGATTCTTTAATTCCACATCGCAAATATGGCAGGAAAGTGTTCTTACCATCATTACTCTAAGACTTCATTAAAAGAATTATTTTATGTAGTAATTTTAAACATGTTAAAAGGAATTCAGTATACACGAAGTAATAGTAAAATCATGTCAACATTAGAAAATTAAATACAGATCTTCATTTATTATACCTCCTACATTGAACATAATTTCGCACAATCAAGATTAAATAATTGTAAAAATGATACTTATCATTCATGAAGGAAAACTTTATGGTATGAAATAAAACTTTCATAATACTTAAGCCCCCCAAAAAAAAGAGTTTCACTTCATTTTAAAATATGATGGCTATTTTCATTATTATTAAATTAAGTATTTATATATAGTTTTTATAATACATTTTTTGTAATTATAATTTTAATCTCAGTACTTAAAAAGAGAATAGTATATTTGCAAGTAAGGGTGAAATTATAAATTATATCAAAATGAATTATATACTATATATGAGGTTGTTATTAGACAGAATAATAAATAATAGGTGATAAATGATTAACTGAAAGAAAAGTTTGCATTTAAATAGTAAAAATTCATGTAAATAAAAATTTAATGAAAATTTATTCAAACGAAATTAACTGCTTGATGGAGCAGATATTACATTCCAAAGTAAATTTTTAATTTAGATGAAAAACTAAAAAAAAAATTCTGTTTATTAAACCAGTAGCAGAATTTGTTTACTTATGAATACAGTAGTGATAAAAAAACTATTTTTAATTTATAAAAGTGAAAATCTTGAAAAAAACAAAAACAAATCTTTACTATCAGTTATTTGGAAACTTAAAACAAGAAAATTTGTATATTTTTAATCTAATAATATATTTAAATTTGAAGGTAAAATTGCAAATGGGAAATTATAGAGATATAAAAAAAAGGCAATGCAACATTTAATGTTTTTTTTCCCTTTTTAAATTCATAACTTTTATTATTATTATAAAAAGTTTTAGTTTTTGTGCTTATTTAATTTATATCTTCTTGTTTTTAAATAAATGTTTCTACAATGTAGTTAAAGTATTAATCTTCTTACATTGTATTCAGATAATGATCTTATATATAGAGCTCGCAAAATAAGCTCTTAACTTTGAGAATATCCCCAACTCCAGACCGGTTTCTGCTACTGGCGTCATCAGTGAGGTGCCAGGATATTCAAGCATTAGATTAAAAATACCAGAATAACCCAGCACTTTATCTAATGTATAACTATTAAGTATAAAATCTGAAATTTTCAGACATCCATGCTTTCCAATCCGGCTATCTAACTTAAATAGCCATATGGACCTGAACTAAGTCTATATATAACATTTGTAAATACAAGCTTATTAAATTAGGTCATGTGACATCTGACTTGATTTTTTTTTTTTTTGTAATTTTATTTTTTGCTGTTAAGGCTTTGGCGATTTTATATTGCTAAAGCTATTATATGGTGTATCTGAACTTAGTTTAGTTCCATATGGCTATTTAAGTTAGATAGCTGAATTGGAAGACATATGGATATCTGAAAATGTTAGATTTTCTACTTAATAGTCATACATTAGATAAAGTGCTGGGCTTGTCCTGGCATTTTTAATCTAATGTTTGAATATCCTAGCACCTCACTGACGATGCCAGTAACAGAAACCGATCTGGGGTTGGGGATATTCTCAAAGCTTGTTAAGAGCTTATTTTGCAAGCTCTATACATAACCTTTGCAAATACAAGCTTATCAAATTAGGTCATGTAACATCTGACTTGATTTTTTTGTAATTTTATTTTTTGCTATTAAGGCTTTGGCGATTTTATATTGCTAAAGCTATTAATATATGGTATATCTGAACTTAGTTCAGTCTCATGTGTCTATTTAAGTTAGATAGCTGGATTGGAAGACATGGATGTCTGAAAATTTTAGATTTTCTACTTAATAGTTATACATTAGATAAAGTGCTGGACTTCTCCTGGTATATTTAATCTAATGCTTGAATATCCTAGCATCTCACTGACGATGCCAGTACTGGTCTGGGGTTGGGGATATTCTCAAAGCCTCTTAAGAGCTTATTTTGTGAGCTCCATATATAACATTTGTAAATACACCTGGGTCTCGTTTTATGCGATAGATAAGTTCCTCAGAAAACGCGCACAAAAGAAATCGCACAAAAATAGACTTAACTTACCTTGAAAAATGGGGGATATGTACTGTAATTTTCCAAAAATCGCATAATAGCAAAGCAACAACGTAAAATTACTTTAAAATTCACATAAAAAAAAAATAAGAAAATAAAATATGACTAATAAAAAATTTCAAATTTGAAAAAAATTGATACAAGACAACCTTTTTTTATTAACTGCAGCATTTAATTTTATTCAAAACAATATATTTTTATGCGTAATTTAAATTTTTTTCATACTTGTATGGTATTTTAATTATTATTGCTATTTGAGACATCAGATTCGTCATGATGTGATGTGAGGTATTGTAGATTCTCCATAAACGAAGTCAAGAGGAAATACAACTAAAACGTTTTCCAATCGCTGTTGATCCTTTCCATTTCACTAAGCCATCTAAAATTGAAATTTTTGTTTCCAAAGAAATTCATTTTTTTGGGTGTTTTTTTTCCTCTCTGTTAGAGTAAACTAAAAGTTTAAAATAAAAATAAAAACTTAGACTTACGATAATAAAAAGACACCGACTCACCACTATGGGGCAAAATTTAATTAAAACTAATAATTAAAAATTAAATTCTTATTTTTGTCTTTAATTTTTTAATTTTCAATTGCGTTTAAAAATCAAATTTCATCGTTTCACATCACCTCGTTACATAATTTTTAAATTGTTAATTACAATTAAAAATCAGATTTTAATTGTCAAATTTAATTGTGCCAACCACTGTTACTCATCTTTTAAAAATAAACTTGCGGACACTAAATGATTGATTACGTACTCGTTTTATAAAAAGCAAAAATTGAACGTGATTTAAAATGCAAAAACAACAACATACATCATATAGGCATCTATAACGTTTGAACAGATTTACATTATAGTCTTGTAAAATTTATTATTTGCGGACACTAAATGATTAATTAATTATGTACTCTTTTTATAAAAAACAAAAATAGAACGTGATTTAAAATGCAAAAACAACTACAAACATAATATTTTTCATCTATAACGTTTGAACAGATTTACATTATAGTCTTGTAAAATTTAATGTGTGTATATAAAATGGGGAAATTCTGATTTTAAGTGAATTATGAACTACATAAAATCTATTACAGTACTATTATAAAGTGCTGAAAATATTGAAATTATTAGATGGAAGTCAAATTCCGATAATGCGCTATTACTTTAAATATGACGTGAGTGCTCAAAATTTATAATATTTAAAGTAATATCGTATTATCGTAACTCAACTTCTGATCTAATAATTTTTATCGCATAAAAGAAAACTGCATACAAAGATATTAAGAAGAATCACGAATCGTATAACTTCAAAATCGCATTAAATAAATCTGCATAAAACAAGACCCGGGTATATAAACTTATTAAATTAGTGTAATGGTCAGAAAAAAGTATCTCGCTAACACACTACAGAATTCAAACCCAGACACGAAACTCAACACTCTAGGAGAAGTTGCCTTCCAGAAATCATAAGTTCGAATCTAAAGTCTATGTTCATAGCGCCACCTACATGGTAATGCATCTGATGCTACTAATAGCATAGTTTCTTGCCGGTGGTCAGGGAGAAGCAAGAGACTATATTAAAACACATTATTAGGTTCGCTAACTAACGACTATGTATGGTACAAAATATATATATAAAATGTGAAAGAGACCGAAGTAATGGTGTGGATCGCAGAAAATAAATAAGTAACATCAAAATGATTAAAATTTCAATATTGTTTATTAATTAAACATTATAATGATAGCATTGTCTGTATAAGCCAGACTGTGCCGTTAACTCATTAAAATATATATTTGAAATAAATTTAATGAAGTGCCATTTAGATTTACATTAATGGCTTTTTAATTTATTTATACTCTCTATACCTCGGGTTAATACAAGATAATATGATAATAAGGTGCTTAAATAAAAGTACAATTACACAAAGAAAGGTTGATTTCAAGATATACGAGGCCTACAGCGAATATAATAAATGTTTGCTTAAATCAATTTATACATTTAATATTTGAGAAAAGAACTTATATTGAATTCACGAATGGTGCGGACAAAAGCTCGCTCAGCTAGAGGCATGGAAGTGATTAAGATGTGGGCAATTGAATAAAATATCAACTTTAATATTAAAAGAGATTGGTGGTACCAGTGAAGGATCAAGGTACAGGATGGAGTGCGATAAATGTTAAAACCACGTGGCTTTGTGAATTAAAAATAAAATAATAAATAGCAAAATTAAACCAGATGGGATGGCATCTCGCCATTGACCCCATGGAAGGTTTTGTCACAAACAGTCTGAGTCTGGCATTGTACCATGAAACTCCATGGCTGGGTGACTTAGGCGTAAAATTCCCAGGTATGGCTTTCTAGCGCATACACTATCTGGAAACCACGAGAAGGAAAGGGAAAGGTCTGAGCTGTAAATCCCTAGAGAAACAAAACAGGTCTCAACAACCCATACGCCTACACCGGTAACACACAATATAAAGTATAAACGAATATAGAAGGGGTAATTAAGTAAGTAAAGGCACTTAACCAATTCCTAAATAATTTTAAGTTGGTCCGCACATTCTCAACCTCAACTTTTACAGTTCATAAATTACGTGATAAATACAATAAGACAAGTTACTTTAAAATAAGAAAATGGAGGGGAATGCATGATTTAAAAGGTATTCATAAGATTACACGTAGTCATGCATTTTTCTATATTATATAGTCCACTTATTAACTTCGTGCATATCATTGCGTTATAAAAAAAATGTGAAATATACCTTTCTTGAAAGACATAATTATTTAAAAGATTAATAAAAGATAAAATAAAGTAGCCCTCGAACAAGCGATTTTATAAGACATTTAATAAGGGGTCAATTATACAATTTATCTGCAATAAGATGACGGCATATTAGTAAAAGGGAAAGTAATAATTCGCTCGTTTGATGACTATCTAAACACACTACTATAATAAAAGACATAAAATAAATTAGCAAATATATAAAATAGAAAATATCAACCCAAGGATAGAGAGAAAAGAATACAAGTTAGATTACAAAATATTTTATAGAATTATGCAGTTTTATAATAAAGAATACACTTAAAATTTAGCTAGCATTAAAGGGAAATATACAACACAAGAGCTCTTGAGTTAATTGAGGTTACCTCATATCAGTTGGACAGTCCGTGCACATTTTGTCTTCTCCGGTTTTAATTGGAAGCTTTAATGGAAATTAAGTTTCTTGAGGTGGCAGTTTCTTCGCTCCATGATCAATTTTGACACATTTTCAGCAGCAGTGGCAGTTTACAATAGGTACAGATATCTGATGGTATATGCCGCAGGTTGGCCATTTTCCTGAGCAGGAAGATAGCCTTACTGCCAGCTTCTACTCAGACATTCTACTTGCAATTAGCAAAGGATGGTATCAAAATATATGAACTTGTTGAAAATTAAGGCGAGTTTGGTCTCTTTGTATATGTAATTTCACTTAATTCCGCGATAATAAAATCTCAAAATAATATATTCAGCTGTGAATTCAACTGAATAAGTTTAAAATAATATCTCAGCTAACAGGTTAAAGCAAAACATTAAGAACAATATAATATATTTAAAGTAAAGGAACTCACAATAGATTATAATATTTAGAAAAGCATATGACATAAATATCAATTAGAGAAGCATAGAATATATCTCAATTAATAAAATCGGCCCTATGTATACCAAGGGAACTCACAATAGAACTACCCTGCAGCAGTCACTCTAGAACCAAAAATAGATGCAAAATAAAAGCTGCCAACTTATCTGAATATCTGAAAACAGGGATTAGTAATTAATTTTACTTTTGTTTTAACAATATTTTAATTAAACTTTTGTTTTAACAATATTTTAATTAAAAAAATATCTGAGTTTTCATCTGTTGTTCATCTGATGGCAAAATATTTAAGCCACTAATTAATAAATTTTAATAAATTTAGCTAATTAAGCCTATTGTTCTCTTCTCAACCCTCATTTACTTTTTATATAAAATTTGCAGTGCGATTTTTATAAATCTAAAAACAACAAAATTATTTACTCTGTAAATTCTAAATGTTTAAATCTATTTACAGTTAAATATTATTTTATTAAATGAAAACAAATATTACGAAGGTAATACTTCCAAAATAAATAGATTTAAACAAAATGACTTTAAATAACGAAACTATTATTTTTATTTAAGTTTTAAAATATATTATCGCAGTATGTGAGTAAATTTACTTATATGACCTACTTTTTAAAATGAATATGTATACATGCACAAACTCGCAATCTATAAATTACTAATGTTAGGGTTTTGAAATTATATATATCACAAGTATTTATACATTCGTGTTCTAATTTAGGCGAGATTTCGGCATATAAGCGGCAGTATAGACATTACGATAAATTGGGGTTTAAACTAAGGTATGAGGGTAGGAAAGAAGTGAATTGAAGGTGAAATGAAGATTTATAAAGCAAATCTTACTGTTTCATTAGGTCATGTGACATCTGACTTGATTTTTTTGTAAATAATGATCTTTTATTATGTTCAGTACCATTTTAATATTATGATTATTCCTATAAGAATTTGTTTCAAATTGATGATGTAAATTCTATTTTTTTAGAAAAAATTGTGAAGAATAAACCACTCAATGCAAGCCAGAGTAATCAATGGATGTGAGAAAGTGTGTGCATAAAATCCCATTCTAGTGCCTACTCATCCAATATCCCAGACTAGTTTCTAGCTTGTGACTTTCATCAGTGAGGAGCCTTAGATCTGAGAGCACTACACCTAGATCTTAGGATCTGATGCAACCCTCCACTAGTCACCTTTTATCTCTACTTAATTACAAAACTATGAGTCTAAAATTGAAAATATAATATTTTCAATCCAAGCTCATTAGTTTATATAGTCTTATTAGATCCTAAGATCTAGGTGCAGTGGTCTCAGATCCAAGGCTCCTCACTAATGAAAGCCATAAGCTAGAAACTAGTTTGGGAATATTGGATGAGTAGGCACTAGATAGAGATTTTATGCACAAACCTTCTTGTATCCATTGATTACTCTGGCTTGTACTGAGTGACACTACTGTATGGAAAGTTTTTCCTGTTTTAACAGCTTGAGCAAGCAAAAGAAATGGTGATCATGTGATGTTTAGTGGTTTAAGAACAAAAATCCTTTGTATTTATTTACAAAATGATAGTATATCATACTATGAGATATATTTATAAACTTTATTTTTACATAAATTAAATAAATCATTTACTATTTTTATTTAAAAATATTATTTGTTCATCTATAAACTTATTTTTTTATAAATACTTTTAAGATTGATGAGATATGTTATTGTTTGATTTATTCTTAGGATAGTATATACATAATTTTTTTAACAAAAGTGTGCTTTTATTACAAATTTGAATAGTGAATACATGTTTGAAAAGAAATATATGATAGAGTTACATTTTGAACAATCTCTTAAGAAACTTAAAGATTGTTTTAATAATGAGTTGGAAATATTCACACTTACATGATTATTTAAATAATGGTTTGAAACATAGTTTACATTTGTTTTTCAATAACTATTACACTCAAATTTTTCAGACGGCAATGATCGTAACTAATGACAATTGTGTTAAAAAATTATTGTCATTTTGTTGACATAAACATTTATATAGTAAAATACTGTGGTATTACTATTTTCTTTGTTTATGTGTATGTTTGCATGTATTTAAAAAGGGAATAAACATTTAAGTCACCTTATTTAAAAGTCTTGTAAAGAAATAATAATAAACAGTCACTCATAAATCAAATATGGTCATTATAATTAATATAAAAAAAAGGACCAAGAAAGCGAAAAAAAAACTGCTTCAGAAAGAGTTTTGCAATGACTGTACAAATCAATGTGAGTTAGAAATAAATCCACATGTAGAACATGCTGGTTCATTTTTCTGCTTATTGTTATTTTATGATGCTCACTTACTAATTTCTTCAGCTGAAAACTTTTCTTTTTGAAATAGTTCACCATTGTATCTTATTATAGCACTCCAATGTATTCTAATTTCTGCCATATACTTTAAATGGAATAAATGTCATTGCACTGCTTTAGAATGTCTTTAAGATAATTCTTATAATGTAGATGGCTTCTATCTTTCCCACAAAAATAATAGTCAGGTTTATCATAAAACCTAATTTTAGGAAATCTTGCTTTGTTCATTTTTTTTACATGTGCAATCCAATGAAGATGTGATTTTACAATAATGAATTCTATAATATTACATCCAGCAAGTTGAAGAACAATAAATATTGATTGGTTTTTTGTTCTTTCCTTTGTATTTTGTAAAATTTTACAGAGCATTCTTAAATGAAACTTTTTTAATGCTATTTATATTACACCATTGGGTGTCCAACTCTCACTTCTGTACTTTAAATTAAGTAAAATAACAGCTCATTCTACAGCTAACTTTGTTGCAATAGTTATTTTCCTGTGATTAAATATTCTATCTTTTAAACTGTTAAAAGCAACAGCAGCATGTTGATTGATTTTATGATCTTGCCATTGTATTTGTAAAATTGCATCATAAAATGAAACTTTTCTAATGTTCTATTATATTGCACCTAGATCTTAGATCTTATAGAGAGTTTTGCCTGTTTAAGAGCAAGCATAAGAAACAGTGATCATGTGATGTTTATTGGCTTAAAACCAATCCTGCCTAATAGCATAGTGGTGGCTATGGTTATTAAAGAACTAAAGACACCAAAATGTATATGTACTGAACTGTGTTCAGACTTATATTATTATATAAGCTGATGAGCTTGGATTGAAAATATTATAGTGTTTTCAATTTGTCTCATAGTTTTGTAGTTAAGTAGAAATAAAAAGTGGCTGCTGAAGGGTTGCATTAGATCCTAAGATCTAGGTGCAGTGCTCTCAGATCAAGGCTTCTCACTGACGAAGCACAAACTAGAAACTAGTCTGGGGATATTGGATGAGTAGGCACTAGATGGGGATTTTATGCACAAGCCTTCTGGCATCCATTGATTATTCTGACTTGCACTAAGTGGCAATAAGTATAGAGAGTTTTGCCTGTTTTAATAACAATTAAGAGCAAGCATAAGAAATGATTATCATGTGATATTTTAAATAAAGAAGATAAATATGCCGTTAAATCTATTAAGAATGAAAAGGTCAAGAAATGGTGGAATTATTATTGTTATCTTAAAAGAGGCAGGTGGAGAAATAGAAAAACTGTTGGTAAGTTATATACTAAATGTCTAAGTGATCAAAATATATCAAATGATATTTAATAAAGATATTAAAGAAGATATTGGAAATTACAGATCTATTAGCTTCTATCAATTCTATACAAAATCTTTACTAAGATGATTACAATTTGTCCACTATGAATTTTTTCTGTTTATCCAAAAGAACAAGTTGGATTTAATGGTTTTTAGCACAGTGGACCACATTCAAATATTGAGAAAATGTATAAAAAGGACAAATGAATATAAATTGTCATTATGCTTTAGATTAGTAGATTGTGGAAAGATATTTGAGTAATTCCACAGTCATTGCGGCCGTGATTAGATTACATGATGATGCTAAGAAGATTAACATTGAGAAAAGTATATTGCAGAGGGATTCCATATCTCAAAACTTTTTACAGCAGTTTTACAATAAGTATTTTAAGGATTAAAATGGAGGAACTAAAGAAATAAAAGTAAATGGAGAGGATTTAAATCATCTAGATTTTTACCAGTTTTTATTTACGGATTTGGATTTGGGTACTTAATAAGAGAGTAAGACAAAGGCTTCAGACCACAATATAAGGAATTATATGTTAAGAATAACACGATCAAAAATGGAATACATCGATAAAGAAAAGAAACTGGTATCACATATTATTGAAAGAAAAGTCTGAAATGGAACTAGTGCTCGATGAGATAATAATTAGATAAATAGTTGAAGCTTTAAATGGGATCCCAGGAAATTGTAAAAGACCTAGAAAAAAACGTGCGAAGGATGAGTGGAATAAGGAAATTTTCTAAGTCAACCTGGAGAAGAAAAGATATGGATCAGAGAAATTGTATTAAATTTGAGAGAGACCTTTATCCTGTAGTAGATTGATAATGATTGTAAGTGATGGTAAAGATCTTAGAGAACATCTGAAGTTTAGCAAAGTCTAGATATTTTAAAATTATTTGAATAGGATAGAAAAAAAAATTATAAATATTAATCTGAATACCTATAATATGGATTGATAGGACAAAACTATAAAATTTTGACATTGAATTTTTTACAAAAAAAAAAAAAAAAATATTTATATATTTAAAAATAAAATTAGAAAACTAGTTCACTAAATATTCATAAATTATTATATCTAATTGCAGCAGCTATCTGTTTTATTGTTTCTATCATAAGTAGTCAATTGGATATGAGTGTAAAATTGCAATTTTCTGAAGATTTCAAACAGTGAAATTTCAAAACTACAACTAGTAAAATTAAAAAATTTGGATTTTTTTGCTATCTCTGGAGTATATTTTGAAAAAAAAAAATGGTTCAGGTATTTTGATTAAATCATTTGGGTCATAAATTGCTAAATTCATTCCAATGCCATACTTAAAGATATAATTTTAGAAGCTATTGCGAGGTTTTTTTTTTCTGTTATACATGCTGCAACTTTTTTTTTTAAAGATTATCATTAAAATACATCTTATTATTTTTATGTATTTAAAACAAAACAAAAAAAAAATGAAATGTCCTTTTCACAATGTATGGTTACTTGATATTTAAGTTTAATCAATTCATTTTCTCAGAGTAATAGGATCTTAAATTAACATTGGATCTCAGTGTTTTTATACTTTAAATTATACTCTCTTTTTTTTTTAATAGAATGTAAGAACATGTTTTATATATTGCATGTATTCAGAATTCTCTTTCTTTAAAGTTTTGTTAAAATATCTAGACTTTAAGTTGTTTTAAATGATAACATTTTGTTATCAACACTAATTTGTCATTTTTAGCAACTTTTTTAATATAATATATTCTAGTATTTTTATTTTCAGAGGCAATATCATAAATTTTAATAAACTCATTATATCATAAAGATGTAATAATTTATTATATAAATAAAATATCTTTTTATATAATTGCATTTAATTAAAAGTGTTTAAGATTTAAGTTATAATTAAAATTTATTTTATTTTTACAAATGAATTTTTAACTTAGGAATTTAATCTCTATTAATTTTATTATTAAATTGCAGGTCACATTTTAAAAACATCTGCTCATCTTTATTATAATTATATTTCTCCTAAAGAATTTTACAGTTCATTTAAATAAATGTTTATATTTAGACTTGTGGTTTTTAATTTTATATAAGTTCATATGCTGTATTTAATTAGGTAGTGTTGAAATTATTATATTATGATAAAGGAAGTAGTTGATATATTATGCTTCAGTTTGCTGAAAGGTTTTAACTCATTATAATTTAAAGTTGTTGTTTTTTTTATTGTTATTATTGATTTATTCTAGGATATTATCCTATGGAAAATGTTTGCTTTATTATTACTAAACTAAATCATGACTATATTTAAATACTGTTTTTATAAAATACTCTTATGATGAATGATTCTTGGTTAGAGGGTTAAAAAAATAAGAAAATTATTAAAACTTCATCATTTATTATTTGTCTATTCTAACGACTAGTGTCTTTACTTTTCTCTTTTGAAATATGTTGGAGAGGTCTTTGTTTGGAGTAGATTATTTAAAGATTTATTTTTCTTTTTATATAAGCTGCTGAAATTTATGAAGTGTCATTGTATTGATGGATTATTGATTATAAATTTTAAATAAACTTATTGTACTGAAACCCATTGCTTTCAGTAGAAAAAAACATCTCCCTATTGAACAATATAATAGGCACTTGGTGCCTATTATATTGTATTATAAAATATTATATTATATTGTATTATAAAAACACTTGGCGGAAATTTCTACCATCTTCTACCAAAATTAACTTTCATCAATCATTTTTAATAAAAAATGATCATGCATATGATTCTTAAAATGATTATTTGAAAGTTATGATCTCAATAAATATCTTTGAATCATAATTAATAAAATATCAATAAGCAAAGTAATGAAGGCATATCCACAGATTGAATAAATGAAGAACAATAACTAAGATAGTCATCATAATTTAACAGAAATATTACTAGTTTAACCTTTTAAGATTTTACAATATTATTATTTTTAAATAAGATCACATTAAGAGACTTAATAATTATGAATTTATAAGAGTTTTAATTATTAAGAGTAGACTTTAGTTTAACAGTTTGTGCACATTTGTAGTATGGCTAGCTTATAAGAATTATTAGAGTGATTTATTATGAGATCATCTTCTTGCTGAGGTGGCTTGCATGGTGTAGATACTAACATTCACTAGTGGGCTGCTTTATTGTTGGTGGCTTCTTGGTAGGCTGCTGTTTTGGACTCCCTCCATCTCCTAGACAAATTGCTGACATTGTAAATTTGGGCATAGTGCCTGGATGTATTTGATTTGTTAAATGATGAGAGTCAGCTTCTTTTGAATACAAACTTTCGTTTTTGTAGCAAGTCTTTCTCGCCCCTCACAATTTTTAAGGTCTTTCTCGCCCCTCACAATTTTTAAGTTTTAATAACTCTAATAAATTTTAGCAAAGACAAAAGATCCAGCTGCCGGTTCAATAATTTTGTCTTTGTTTTTTAACTTTATTTTTAAATCATCTTTGAAACTTTGGTTTTTAGTTTACAATTTAATGAGAGGTATTTCTGAGAAACCAATGATCTTGATTCTCTTTTTTTTTAAAAAAAAGATTTGAGTTGTCAGCATTCTACCATATGTATAAGACATTCACCCCTGGATTTAAGATTTATACGCGAATACAAACAAGTTTATAAATTTAACAACTTAAAAGAGATAATTTGGAAAAGTTGTAATGTTCGCAAAATCTATCACATTAGTTTCCTTCGCATATATACATAGGTGTATTTCTACACATACAACAATATTTACTACTTAAATTAGTTTAATCATTTTAAAATATAACTATGTATACATCATTATACACTGAATCGGTCGGATCTAAGTTCGATCCTAGCTTCTTGATATCTCACCTATAGCCACTTCAACCTTAGTACTAACCATGAATTTCCGAATGCAATGGGGCTTTATACGTTCAATACACACTAGTTTCAATAAAAAACCAGTATTATATAAACGTGTGTTAAAACCAACTACTTTGATATTTAAACTAACCAATATCATTAATAAATTCATGATAAAAATATTCATGAATTTATATATATTATAACTGCGTGGATTGTGTGTATGTATTTATAAATAATTAAATATATATATTCGTTATAAAGTTTCATTGCATCAGAATGTTTTATTTTACTTATACCAATTTGTTCAAATTTCTGTGATTAAAAGCTACATTCTTTCGATAAGCTTTCAGATTGCCCGCTCCCAAAGACAATGGGGAAAGTTTTATTAATTAGCAAAAAGATAATAATTTAAAATGTAAGGACGGTTCCTAATTAAAATCATTTTTCTGATTTACAAATTCATTTTTTAATTAGAAAATCAATTCAAAGTTAATGAGTTTGAAAGCCTTATCGGAGGAATGTATCTAAAATCAATTAACAAAAATTTGTAACTTTGATAAGGTAAGAAGCTTTAGCCTGAAGGCACCAAGAGTCAGTATAGGCAGGAAACCAGAGAACAGGTATAAATAGCCCTGAAAAGTTTGGAGAGAAAGAAGCCATATTTGTTTTGAAAGAAGTGCTACTAGAAGCTACGTGCATCTTAAATTACGAATCTTTATAGTGTCTCCATCATGGTGAGGGGCTAACTTCAGCAATCTGACCGCTGGGCCCGAAGTCCCCAGAAGATCTTCAACGTAGCTGCTAAACTAAACTTTCCACACCAATCGGCTGCCAAAACCTGAAAGAATCAATCCAAATGCTATTCGTATAAGTGAAAATGCATGCCTACGTTTCAACCCAATCGGACTCTGCTGTGTAAACTAAGGAACGGTAATATCTTTCTTTAAACAACCGCAACTTTCTGGCCAGTTTCCGAACTTTATTTTACACCACCTTTTAAAATTAATTACTGTTAAATCTCCTTACTTTATAATGCCTTTATTTGTATAAGTAATTCTCTATCTCTAGTCTTTAAGTGTAATATCTGTTAACTTTCCTTTCTTATGATGGTGGTTCGTTTCACTAACTGTATTATATATATTTATTGAATAATTATTAATATCATTTATTTTTGTTTATATGCCAATAAAACTTCAATTCAATAATAATCTCTTTCGTTAAAATTCCCTCATGAAAATAATATAATATTAAGTTTTATAGTAATTCTTGCCCACTAGAACTAATTTAATAAAGTTCTATTAATTATTGAGTTGAAGGATTTATTAAATGTTTGTTATTTCTACTAATTGCTGATAATGACCATTAGCCATTTCTAGCCTATGCTCCCGGCTATTTTCTTGAGTTTCAACAATATTTATTCATTGATATTAATAATGTTAAAATGTTTTGCTAAAGGTCGATAAAGGAATTTAATGTCAATATATTCTAAGTTAAATTTTATACTTTATATTAGTATTCAGGGAGGGCATGATATTTAGGGTATAATTAGCATATTTTTTTATAATTACCTTAAGTACTTTTAGTTAAAGCTCATTTGACTTTAATTCAACATAATCAGGTCATTACGTAGAGCATTCCTTATATAAATTGGGTTTTATTACTTAAATACGATGATTATTAAGTCATCATTTTCCGAACATTGCTGATGCGGGCCATCTCCTGCCTCGTAGGCTTGTCCTCAGTGATATTATTATTATTTTAATTACCTAGGAAGAAACCACTTCCTCACTTACTTGTTTATATTGGAACACCAAAGGTTCACAGCTATGACCTGACCTCGCTTTCCCTGTGTTCCATGGATCCGTCATAGGGCATCAAAGACTGTCAAATACAAGCCGCCTTTCTATTTTCTCAAATCACCGACAAGCCATCATATTTCATATTTGTTCTCAAGGCTCGTCAGTCGTCAGTACCGTTATATCTCAGTTTAAATAAAGCCCCACTCTCATGCTCGTAAATCGTGATGAATTGATTTTATTAAAGTCAAACAATCTCATATTCATTATAATTAAATAAATTCTTTGTTAAATATTAAAGTTATGCCCTAAATATTTATCATGTGTTTCATGAGTTGATTTATGAATGAACCTCATATTCTTTTAAAATTAGAATAATAATTTCTGTCAAAGCCAAATACCTTTATCTACTTGTCGGTGCATAGACATATATAATCCTCCTATAAGTGCGTATTGATTATTGGCATATGATAATGACTGCCATTCTTATTGTAAATTCCGTTTTAAATACTAGAGGTAATATATATAATCTTAATCACAAAAGTTGAACAAAATATTTATTCTTATTAAACATTTTATTAACACATTTGGTTTTTAACTTTCTTTATTATTCAATAATTATTTTAATATTAATGCTCGCTGTCTGTATTGGCAATCCGAACATACTTATATGAATTGATTTATAAATATCTTTAGTTATTTTATTATACGTTATTGGGTCTCAAATCATCATCATCCGTTGAGCTAGTTTCTTGGCGCATAGTCATGTACCGTCGACATATGTCATCCACTGATTTGATCTGAGCTCGTGACTTGGGTTTGAATCTGACTTTGAGTTTAGATTGTTGGGTGGATTTTTTGACTGGTACAACGCATATAGATTGATTAATTAATTAATCGATGCAATATAAATACACACACATACTCATTAATAGAGCTTATTACATACTAATATATAAATAAAATTTTAAAAAAACGGTGAAATGTACGCAATATAAATACATGCACATACTCGTTAATAGAGCACAATATAAATACATGCACATAATCATTAATAGAGCTTATCACATACTAATATAAAACTGTAAATAAAATAAAAAACTGGTCAAAAATCAAATCAAGAATGCTTTTTTTTTTTAAAAAAAAACAAGTTATATGTTTTGTTTATGAATAAAAAAAATTAAATGTTTTAAAAAAATCAAAAATCAAAGTATCTCCAAAAAAAAAAAAAAAAGACCGAATGTTTTTTTAAAAAAAAAGCCCAATAACGTTATATCTATTAGCTTTGCACTAGCAACAGCGCCATCGAGCAGTGTGGATCATCCGATGTTGTAGTACCGTGACTAAATGATGTGAATGTTAGAAAATCAATTTTCATCTTGTAAAAAAAAAGGGTTGGATTTATCTTCAACAAAATAAATCATATAAGATTTAGAAATCAGAAAAAGTTCACTTTCGATAAGATATTATTTTGTAAGTATCACATCTGATAAATTTATCTTCATTGGACAAGATTGCATTGCATTTTTTTTTGATATTATCAAAATTGATTTATGGGTATAGTATTTAATGTTTCTGCAATAACAGTCAGTACTTATTCTGCAACTCGGCATTAGATGCAGTCTCAATTTTGCCCATTACCAAACCAGTATAATAATAAATATCTATTATTAAAAATTGTTAAAAACTATATTAAAATTATTTTTAAAAATAATTGTCAAAAATCAATTCTTATTAAATTAGAGAAACCACCTTCAAGAAATTAAAATTATAAAGACCAAAAAATGTATTTGAAAATGTTATAATGAAAAGTACATATGAAAATATATAGTCTGAGCTTTTATTTATCGCAAGTACCATATTAAATTTTTACTTATTTGTTTGAAAATACAATTTTCACAAAAACTCTTTCAATGCTGCAAAAGATAAAATATGTTGCTACAAAGTTAACATATCATAAAAAGCAAAAAGAAAAAAAAACAATTTAAACATTTTATATGTTTTTAATTTTATATTTATTTATAAATTGAGAATTTTTATAAATAGGTTCCTCATAAAATTATATTTAGACTAATATATACATTTTTTTTATTAATTGTAGCTTATGTTCCATTAATCAAAAAATGAAAATGTTTAATATTTGATTTTTTATGCAGAAGATTAACCAGTTTTCAAATGATATATGAGGAATATCATTTTTCCTTAAAATTAAAATAAAATAAATATTAGAGATACTATAATTTGTTAATAAATGCTTATTAATAGCATTTTTTTTTGCATAATTTGCTGTCTAAATTTAACCATGAGTTCAAGATGTGTATACAATCGGTTTCACGTACTAATGCATGTTACTTGCAAGGAAGTCTTTACATTGTAAGCAGTAGCTTACAACTCAATCATTCCTACCAAGAATAGCCCGCTTATTAAATTAAATCCATCTTGAAACTTGCACTAATAATGGGAATGTTATTTGATTATTATTAGCACACATATACATATATGTACAACACGTATTTATTTATTGAAGTTATGATGGATTGTTTTTTTATAGTGAATCATTTAGTATGGCAAAGCGATGTAGGAAAGAATTATTTATATATACCAAGCATTAATATATTGTGTTATACATTCTATACCAAACAATAAACCAACTAAAAATGAAACGGAATGGCTAAGATGATTGTAATGAACCAAATTCAGTTGAAGCATGTAATGCCAAAAAACAAAACAAACCAATACCTGAAATCAGCCAGGTGTGTGAAAGTTCTCTGATACTAGTTCAGACAGGTCAATAGAGATAATCAGTTTCATGCAGGAGATGAGAAGGGATAGAAGAGATTGGGAAGAAAAGGTGATAGAACTCCAGAATGAGAATACGGAAGCATTGAAAGAGTTAAGACAGGAAGTGAATCAGCTAAAGAGAATAATGAGACCTATCATTGAGTAGAAACTAAACTAAAGACAACAAATCCCAAGAGGCCCGAGCGGGAACTATGTCACCTGAGAGAGGAAACGAGAGAAAATAAAAACATCACGAGGAGCAGTTATCAGTACTAATCAGGACAGAACAATGACCAAAGAAATAAACCTGTAGTCAGCCCTCAGGGATCATTACCCATCTCACGGTTTGTGCAAATACAAGTTTTTAGGAGTGAACCTGGAGGGAATCCATTGGAACACCTGGAAAACTTGCAGGAATTGTTTTTCTTCCATCAAACAAGTGACATGAAACAAATGACCATAACTAGCCATTATTTAAAGTCAACAGCCAAGGACTTGTGGTGATCACTCTATGACAAATCAACGTTTAAAGAATACCGTGCTACCACACTCCGACAATATTGGAATGAATAATGCCAGGAGAGCATCCTGCATACTCTGACAATGGAAAAGTACCAGAATAGTCACCAAGAAACACAGTCAGTTTTTACTGCACCAATTGGAGAGATTTAGATCATTCACTGCCTTTGCATATTCTGACCATATTATACATATCATCAGACATAATATGCCTCCATGGATTTAAAGAATGATGCTTGGTAGTCAGATTTTCATGGTTGATGGTATGACAAAGTTTCTGACCTCCATAGATTATGGGAATCTGATCCCAGAACCTGAAGCGCCAGGATTCCCGGAATCAAAGAAACAAGTGACTGGAAAAGAAAACCACCAGAAGGATCCATTAATTAAGGGAAGCCAAAGGCTGACCTTCATTAGGGGATACAGTGACACCATCAAAACCATACAAACAGTGGATTCAAGTCCAGGGGAACATGACCGGTGCAAGAATTATATGATAGATGATAACAGCCTAAGGACAACTTATTCATGAAAAGGATGAAGTCTTATGAGTTATGTAACCCTAACAATCGACATGACCATAGGCACTCAAACAATCCAGTCACTATTGGATTCAGGGAGCCAGGTATCAATTATCTCTAAGGAGTGAATTACCTCATTAAAAGATGACTAGCATGATGCACTTTCCCGCATACCCTGTACAATTCACATTGGCAAATGGAAGAACAATGAAAAGTGAAAATTACCAAGTGTGGATAGACTTTGGAGTAAATGACAAGCAGGTCAGCCATACCTTTCTGTTCATGGTTAGACTATTGTATGACATGTTACTGGGATCTGATTTTTTTATACAAAACCTGGTGTTATTGACTTCCTGCAAAAGCAGTGCATAATTCACGATGATCACATTACATTTACGATGGCCTCTCATCCGACTGCCGAAAAGATGAGCTGCCTGATTCAGCCTATAGACCCTGTGTGGATCATTGCCACAGTTGATGAAATCTGCTATTACAGTACTGAGGGACCACCAAAGGATTCAGGGATCTTAGAAAAATTTGCCACATTGACGAATCCGCTATTACAGAACTGAGGGATCACCAAAGGAGTCAGGAAACCTTAGTAAAATTTGCCCCAGTGTTTTTCAATACCCCTGGCAAAATAAAAGGCTATACTCACCGAATAAGAGCCAAGGAAGAAATTTATACTCAGACTAGAACTTATTCAATCCCCTTTTAATATAAGGATGAAGTCGAAAAACAAATCCAACAAATGAGGAACTAGGACATCATCGAGCAAAGCCCGTCACTATATAACAATCTGCTAGTCATAAAGAGGAAAAGTGGGGATCTCTGGCAATGCTTGGATGCACATCACTTGTACAGCATGACTATCCTAGAGAAAAATGTTCCTCCTACCATCCAGGAAATTTTTGTTCAACTGGCGGGGAAAACCGTATTTACCACTTTGGATCTTACTGCCAGTTATTGGCAGATGAACCTTCATACCTGTGATAAGAAGTACACCGCTTTTTGGTATAATGGGCAAACCCATGTTTTTAGAAGGGTCCCATTTGGACTCTTTAACAGTGGCATGGAGCTCAACATGTCTAAATAAGGTGCTGTCAGAAGAACTAGCAACAAATGGTATGCTATGTGAACGATATTGTCATCGCCTCAAGAAACCTAACAGAACACTTACAATGCTTGGAGCAATTTTTCTGGGAATGTACATGCGAAAACAATGATCAACCTCGAGAAAAGTAGGTTCGCGATCACGGAAATATCCTTTTTGTGTCATGTTATTAATGAGCAAGTCATTAAGGTACACCCTTACAAAATCAAAGCCATTGAACACTTTCCAAAATCTATTAACTGTAAGCACATCTGATCTTTCCTCGGACTACAATTTTTTACCACAAATTCTATCCAGGTTTTGCTTGTGACACCACTAGCTTGTTGATTTATTTAAAAAAATGGGAATTGATTAACATTCACAATCAAGAGCTCCACTCGATCAAAACAAATTTCCTGCATGCTATCATGCCCCATCATCCTGACTTTACCTGTCCATTTTTTACATTCAAACCGACAACAGCAAGAGGGGTTTGGGGAGCAGTTTTATAATAGGCAGCGCTGGAGAACACCAGGTATTATACTTCAGTAGTTGGTCATTATATGATCCTCAAGTGACTCGCCATTGTTTGGGCATGTCAGAAAATTAAAATTTTATACTAGGTTCAGAGGTGATCATCATAACCGATCACAAATGACTAGAATTCTTAAGAAAAGTTTCCTTATCAATGACCGATTGATCCGATAGAGTTTGATCTTTCAACAATTTCAATATAGTATCATATACTGCCCTAACTGGGAAAATATTGTGGTTGACATTTTGAGCTTCTACCTGGTGCCTATGAAAATACAAAATCCTGAGCTAACCGATCAAGCTGCAAAAGTTATGGTGACAACCAAGGGGCATAATGTATTGGCAGGAAAATAAACCATAGTACAACAAGATCATTTAGAAGTTAATGGTGGTACAATCAAGATGGTCCCATCTAGCAATACCTGCAATACGCTAAAGGAGAGAATTCTGCAAATAAAGACAAAGAACCAAGACAATCCTTTGAAGATAGTAGCCCCCAGCATGTTAAGGAGCCAAATCATTGATATGGGCATAGGACAGTGGGGCACTATGGATCCTGGAAAATAGGAGACAGTGAGGTGCTAGTTCTACTGGCCTGGAATGTATTTCCAAATCCTTCAAGTCCTACAGAAATGCCCCATATGCCAACACAAACCGCCAAACAAGTCATATGCAGGGACTACTAATTCTATCCTCGCTTTACGTTCAAATGGATTATTGGCAATTGACCACTATGGTCCCTTGCTGAAATTTCGGCGGTTTCTCTATTTACTCATTATGATGTTTTCTCAAAATATATCAGGGCAGCAGATTCAAGGGGGGGTGATGTGGCCTTCAAGAACGGCAGTGTCCAGAAATGGGCAAGCCCCACACCATTTCTATCTGACCATGGCTCAGCTTTCATTTCTAAGGAGTGGAAGAACTAGGTTGCAAAATAGGGACTGAACCATCAACTTGTGTTCATCCATCAGGAACCGCCAGTCGAACTCATGTGAAAAAGTCATGAGGAAGATAATAGACTAATTTGCTAGCATACCTCTATCAACCACAGGGGATGTGTACACAAAACTGAGGAGATTGTGGTGGACTACATTAATTCTGTAAATGAGTCTACAGGGTTCACCCCATAAAGGCTCCACCAAGGGAAACCTGCCCAAATATATTCAAAACCCCATTGCTTATAGATGAAACCTGCATCAATCCAGAAATATACTCGGAAGCCACTTGAAGACAGCTAGCATGCATGGCAACAATCCTTCAAAAGAGGGGACCTACCCAGTGCCATTATTTTTGGGAAGGGGATAAAGTCTGGTTACGAGCACTCAAGTCCAGCAATACTGGCAGGAAGGAGTTTTCCATTATATCATGGGCCATATATACTGTAAGAGATAAGGAACAATGCATTTTTGTTGGAATATGAACAAGGAGTTATGGGTACTTACAATGCTAGACCTTTAAAGCCTTACGTGCTCCAGATCCAGGAAAATAGGGCCAAGGGTAGCAGCGAATGGATATAAATGTTGAATATACAAAGTGCAACCTGATGAATGAGTCTCATAGTCCCTATACAATGACTAGAAGCCCCATGGAAGAAAGGAATTTAGTAGAAATAAAATAAATTACACTCACTAAATAAGGAGAGTCATGCTAAAGTTTTTTTTATCGTCACTTTAAGTGGGGAAGTATGAAGCAATCAATGTCTATCCCTATACAATGCCTAGAAGCCCCATGGAAGAAAGGAATTTAGTAGAAATAAAAATAAATTACACCCACTAAATACAGGAGACTTATTAAAGATTGTTCTTGTTTTGATATTTTTTATCATCACTTTAAGTGGGGAAGTATAGACCAGTCAATGTCTAATCACATCGAGCTTCATGCTTAACCATCCATGCTAACCACCTGTGGGGTTCGAAATGCAGCAATATATTGTATGTGTGTGCTGATGGACATGCACTTTGATTATAATAATTAACAAATTATTTTAATGCATATTGAAAAAGCTAACAGTCGCATGTGCGACATTTATATATGTGTACGAATCAATAATCTTATTAAGATTTTTGGTGAAAATTATATTTGTTTTTATATATGCAATTAATTCGATTTATTATATAATGGTCTTAGAAGGTCCTAGATACTCTTAAGAGGTTGTTATCGAGCGGAAGTAATCCATTATATAATTTCAAATTACTTTCGTTAATTTTAAAAAAAAAGATTTTAATCAAACCGCTAATGAATTTCTTTGTTTATTTCTATCTGCAAATCTATTTCAGAATCTAAATAAAAATCTTGGGTCTTATCAACTTCTTAAATCTGCATTAAACAGAAACTAATGGATAGTTAAATAATATATTATCACAATAGCTATGGGCAAATAAAGAGAATATATTCCTAAAAGGATTAACGAAAGAGATAAAAAGGGGATGAAAACAAAAAAAAAAGCTAGTTAATAAGAATTTTTAGGAGAGAGTTTAATCTAAGCCATGTCAAGTAGATCTTGACCATGTACAGCGAGTAGAGTGAAGCTAAGCACCTTTCCCCGGATTTCTCCGAGGCCGTCTGCTGCTATGATGCTTTTTCCATCTATCCGGCCGCACAAGATGACCAACTGGTTTCATATGACTTCCTGCCAGTAACATGAGAAAGTGATGGAGAGAAGTAGATCTGTCCATGAATGCCATACACAAGAACCTGAGGTAACCTACAACTGCACAGAGCTGCCTTAATATGTAAATACCCACCATAATTTTTTAAATAATGTTTAGCAAAGCTTTTATCTCTTAATTTTACGACTGCATAGGTCTACCATTTTTTTAAGTGTGTTTGTAACTTCCTATAACTCAATATTATCTAAATGTATTTTCAAATATCTATTTCATGCGAAAAATCTAGATATATATAACTTTGTGCGGCTCTATTTATTATTTATCTTATTTTGTTTCATATATATATGTATGTGTTTTATATATTTGATATGCCAATACAGCCTAACCTCACGAGTTTGTAAGGGGGCTTTGTTTAAAATCATAATTAAAATTATTATTTATCTGGATTGTCATCTCTCGCCAGGTTGAGTCGTTCTTTTTTTGTTTCTCAAATCTCTTATTAATGGTAGTTTTCTACTGATATTGCTACTTATTAAAAGATAGTGATTTTTATAATTGTGATCATCATTACCTGCCATTGTTTGGTAGAGAGCTATACCTATATTATGATAAAACGTATATGGGAATCAAAGTCCAATCTAACTCCCAAGTTATTTAATATAAGAAATACATAAATAATTATTAACCATAATGTCCATTGATAATTATTAGTTTTAATTTCATCGATGATTCATTATTCCGATATCATAGGGCATGTGTTAAACACAATAGGCTGTAAATGTTATTGTGTCTATCATATTATCTTGCTTTTAATGTTACGGGCATATTGTGTTTGTTTCATTCTGATATTTATATTTTGCTATTGCTTTATCATTTGGAAATTTTGGAAGTCCAAAGCCGCCCACTAATCATTCATAATCAGGGGTGAAAGCTATTCCATATAGCTGATAGCTTTGCGACAGACCATATGCTGCACAGTATTTGAAGCCCAATCTCTCTTTTCGGTATTGTTCCGCTAAAATATGCTGACATACCAAAATTTTATCCATATGATACGCCAAGTGATGGAGTAACCAAGTGGTCAAATGAGCAAAATGCCTTCCTCATACCAAAATTTTATCCATATGATACGCCAAGTGATCGAATGAGCAAAATGCCTTCCTCTATTATACCTGTACCACAACTATTAATATTATCTTATATATCGCCTACTTGACCTAAATAAGCTACAATGAGGTGTTTATAATAACAAATCATTACATAAATAATCATTCGATAAAACATGAGGATGGAAGTTTTTTTCATGGTTTTCTCCCTTTTCTAAATAATAAATGAATCCCGTATATGTAAGTGTTATTTCTGCAATGTTAAATGCATGCAAAGTCTGTAATAAATAATAATGCATTAACTTAGCTCAGATTGTTACTAGCCCTCATGTAAATATTCTAAAGATTTTTTTTCAATGCCACCACTTAAGATGTGTTAATTTCTTGTATTGTAAATAACGATATAACATGAAATTATTAACGCACCAACCACTTCTTGGCAAAATGTAGAATATATATATATATTCAACTCTATCATGATCATTTTAAACATCCATATTGTTATTATGAAATATGTCCATATCTGAAAATTGACATATTAAGCCGCACCAGTTATAACCTCCTACTGTAACCCACCTACAATGACGTAATTTGTTTAACGTGATAGCATTGTAACAAAATCCCACTTTATAATAAATACTGTAATTAACAAGCGTCAAATAATTGTGTAATACATATATATAAATTTCTCATTTGGTTATATTAAATTACTATATTTAAAATATTTTTTGAGTTCGAATCTTTCATTATTAATCAAATATTTATGACAAAGAATCTGAATAATAAATGTTGGGCTATTTTTGGTTGTCATCGTCATCGTTATTTATGGTTTCATGTTTCTCTCTGTACTACCGGGCTGGGATTTAAGATAATCATGCTGCATCACTGGGACTGTTATTCATAGGGTTGTAGACTCGAAGAATAGGCAGTAGATTAGACTGTAGGACTGCTACTGAACTATATATCTCGAGCATGATCGAATTCGAGGTACTGTTGCTTGGACTTTTGGTCTTTTTTATAGCTTGAACAACTTCCATATTTCTCCATTCTTTTTTATTTCATAACAACTTCCATATTTCTCCATTCTTTTTTATTTCATAAATAATTTCATATAAATGAAGATACAATAAAAGGCAAATAACCCCCAAATTGCATTTCATGCTGAACCAACACTCGTCAGTTGGGCCAGGTCATCGTCTCTCATATATATCTTTATTACATGAAGAGTATTTATGTAGAGCAAATTGTCTCATTTTTATTTTCAAGTGTCAATTTACTTCACTCCCAACTTTTATGCTATCAACTTTTTGATAAACACATAGTGATTATTACTAATCTTTTATTAAACTAGAGATTTTCTCTAGCACAGATATAAACTTTAATCCAAGTTAAAGATTAATATATCTGATTTTCAGCACACACACATGGCTATTTTAAATTTCTCTTTCTCCCATACATAATATCTTTATAGATTAGACAACTTCTATATTTCTCCATTCTTTTTTATTTTATAAATAATTTCATGTAAATAAAGATACAAAAGACAAATAACCTCCAAGATGCATTTCTTGCTGAACTAGCACTCATCAGTTTGGTCAGATCATCATCTCTCATATATATCTTTATTACATGAAGACTTCTTGAATGATCTCAAGTCTCTGTATTGCTCTTCTGTTAAGTGTTCAAGTCTCAAATCTGTTAGAACTGGTAACACATTTATTAAAAATCTTTCTTTTCAAACACATGGGCATATTTCCTTTTTAATTTTATATTATTTTTACCAAAAATATTCCAACTAAGTTTAATTCTATGATTAATTTAATCCATTATGATTCCATCTATAGTAATAATCTGACCAAGATATTTGTAATTGTTAACTTCTTCTGAGTCATCGTTATTAATGTTTATTTTCTCCTTTAGAGAAAATCTATTGAACATTACTTTAGTCTTTTTAACATTTACCTTTAATCATACTTTCATCTGATAACTCCTGCAACATTTCCTGAAACTCTAAAGCATTATTTGCAAAAACAACTACATCATCTGCAAAATTTAGATTATGTAAATAATCTTCATTTACTTTTATATCCTTAGGTTTCCATTTTAATTTGTAAAATACTTTTTGCAAACAGCTGTAAAAAGTTTTGGAGATATGGAGTCATCCTGTCATACACCCTTTTCAATGTTAATATTTTTAGTATGATTGTGTAATCTAATCATTGCTGCTGCATTTTTATAAATATTCTTCAGCATATACAATATCCTAGCTCTATATCTTGATTCAATGTTTTAATCACTGAAGAAATGGTTATAGAATCAAATGCTTTTTTCATAATCTACAAATCCAAATCATAATGGCAATTCATATATATTAGTCCTTTCTACAATTTCTTTCAGTACTTGGATATATACCATTGTATTAAAACCACTTTTAAAACCAGCTTGTTCTTTTGGTTGATTAAAATCCTTTGTTAAAAATGTTGTATAGAACTGACAAAAGATTGATAGGTCTATAATTTCTGATATCTTCTTTATTACATTTTTTTAAATATTAATATTAATACTGCATTTTTCCAATCATTAGGTACATTTTTATCATTTAGATATTTGGTATGTAACTTTGCCAAAAAAAATTTGTATTTCTTCACCTCCTTCTTTTAAGATATCGATTATAATTTCATCATTACCTAGATCTTTTCTTTCCTTCATAAATTTAATTGCATATCTCACTTACTCATTTAAAATCCTGGGCAATTAAGAAGATATAGTAGTTATAGGAAGTACTTTTTTTTGTTCTTTATTGCTATATAATTCTTCTACACATTTCATGATAACATCTTTCTTTTTAGTAATAGTTCCATGTTTTTTTCTTGTTGCAGAAATAAATTTCTTACCAATGTCAAGATGTTGTTTTATATAGCTTTTATTGCTAGTTCACAATTATATTTTCTTATATCATTACGTTCTCTTTCGCACCATTTTACAAAATTCGAGATATTCAATCCTAATCCTTAATGCATCATTTTTATAAATTTTCATATTCCTTCTTTTCTTCACAATTTATTTTGTTTTAGTAGAAATTTTACTGGTCAATTGCTGCTTTTTTGTACAAGTTATCTTTGTTGCAATTTTTAAAAGTGGTTCCGAAATTGTTAATATTTGAAAACGATTTGCAAGACTTAGGAATATCAACTGTGAATATTGTTTTACTTAATAATTTTTGTCTTTCTACTTTTGAATTACCACATATTTTGCATCTCACTAATCGATGAGCACTTCCTGTATTGAATTTATTAATGACATTTATTATAATTCTTGAAATATATATTTTCTGTTAGTCAAAATATAATCCAATTCTGCTGTATCTTCATTTGGATATTTCCATACCCATTTCTATTTAACTTTTTTTTTCAAAAAGGGAATTCATAATACACGTTTTTCTTCTGCAAACTCCACAAATCTGTAATCTCTCTTATTTCTATCATCATAACCCAAATTACCTATAGCATTTTCATCTTTCAGCATTACCAATTCTAGCATTAAAGTCAGCCATGTTAATTTAAAAGTATTGTTTTGTCTGATCAAAAATATTTTGTACATTTATATAAAAATCCCCTACTTCATCATCACAGTGAGGACTTGTTGAGGCATAAACCTGAATTATCTACATTTGATATCTCCTATTAAGTTGAATAACTGATCTGATACACCATCAATCTCCACAATGTTATTTTTCCACATTTTATTTATAATGAATCCCATTCCACTTATGCTTCCAGTGTTTGTGCTTTTGTAATACAGTACTTGTTCACTTTTTAAATCAGTTGTCTCTTGTCCTTTCTAACTTCACAAGTTCAATACTGTTCCATTTAATATGAGAAAGTTTTTCTTCCCATTCTTGCATTTTTTTTTTACTTGAAAGTGATCTGCAGTTGTAAGTACTTAAAATAAAACATCAGCAAATGGGAGCCTGCATCTGCAACCAAGAGATTCTTAGCACTTTTGTCTGCTAACCACTGCTTTAGCTGGCTACTTTATTGCCTTCTGGCATTAATGCCTTGATTTATTTTTGTCTGTCATGATTGTAAATATCTATTTTTAAAAAATCATTTACACACATTCATTCTGTCTTCAAACAAACCCAGTTAAGAACTATTGGGCAAATGAAAAGAAAGGCCATGGTGTAGCTTGATTTTAAACTCAGAGATAGAAAGCCAATAAACTCACCAAGCTGGCTAAAGTGTGTTGGTGAGCAGCCCATCCATGTTCATATACTATATGACTAATAACGTAGTAATAATAGCTGCAACAACAAGAACATGTGAGCCAAGTTTCCCATCATATAAATGGCTTTTATTTAGAGATATTAATGACTGTGAAACAGTAAAATTCCTTTGGATCTTAACCAAAAATGGAATCACTTTTTTTTTTTTTTTTTGAGTGTTTTAGAAATTTATGACTCTTTTTGTTGCTTTTTTCATTTTGCACACATATGTACATGGACTGTATATTAATCAAGATTCCAAACCCAGTTATGAAGCATGGCTGATGTGAACTAAACAAGAAACATCCTTTATATATATGTATGACAATGTTGTTTGCAAATAAGATTCATTAGTCAAATATTAATACTACAATTAAATTATTATTGAGTAATGATGAATGAAAATAACTGCTTAGTAAAATATTAATTTGTATCGGTGATTTCCAATCTTTTTTTTACTATGCCTCACCTAAACATCTCTAAAATTCTGACTCCTCCCCTCCTCAATGCTATATATAATTCTCATTATCCAAAAAATGGACTCCTGTTCACATGGAGAAAAGGCCACTAACAAAAGGACAGTTGAAGTTCAATGGAGTATCAAGCTACTTAACTTACTACAAGTAACAATGGGGAGAGGTAAGGAGTAAAGTTTATCTAAACAAAAGAGACCCTGAGAAGAAGTTGGCATGGAAAGAGGGAAATTTAAAAAAACATTCTTAGCTTAATTTGTGAATAATAAGATATAAGAACCATTAGTGGGCTTTCAAATTCACTGTTAATAACTCAAAAAAATTTTCAAAAAATTTTCAAAAAAATTTACTATTAATAACTCATTCTCAAATTTCCCTGCTGTTGAATGTGTTTCCCACATTGGGAACCACTGATTTATAGAGATATTTACATTTAATAAAAAATAAAAAAAATGATTGTCTTTTATTGTTGTTGATTTTCTTTTTAACACTCCTAAAAAAATTACTCCATTTAAAAAAATAATTTATTTGTAGTTTTCATATCCAATCTAATGTTACATGGTATTACTGTTAATATTAAATTAATATGAATATTCACAAAAACATTTTAAATGAACAAGAAAATGTTAAGATTATCGATAATTTAAATCAGTGGTCTTCAACCTTTTCACATCTGCAGGCCGGCAAAAATAAGGATAAGATTTCGCGGACTGGCAAAAATAAGAATAAGATTTCGCAGACTGGCAGAAGTCTACAGATAAATTTTTTTAAAGTTTTAAATTGCTTAGCCTTAGATGAGCATAATTGTTATAACTGACCAAAACAACACACTAGTTACTGTGTATTGTAATGGTGTTGCTTATCTTTGCATGCTGAACACTCTTTCTCGAGTTGCGCAGTCATACTACTACAGAAAACAGTTTTCTCATTAAAGTGCCTGCATTGCTAGGTTTATTATTTCATTCTTAAAAAATGCAAAAATAAAATGATATTCATCTGAAATATCACAACTAGGGTAATTACATGACAATGATTATGATAAGTGTAATATCTATATTTAATGTTAAATATACAAGATGAAGTTATATATATATATGGAGTTTGTATAATAAAATAACTTTTTTTTAAAATTTTGAATCTGGTGTTATTTTAATCGCATTTTTACCCAGTTAAAAAAAAAAGAAACAGAACGAAAACTTGTTTTGCTAAAGTCTCACATAGAAATAAAACAATCATTATAAAGATGTCATTTTGCTAAAAAAAAAAAAAAAGAGAGAGAGATAATAGATTTACGTTCTCGATGAAGGGAAATTATCATCAATGATCTGTCTCCATTGTGTGAAGTTTACAATTTCGAAAAGAAATATCACACACAAAATAAAAAGATGATACAAATGCAATAAAAATTTTTGTTATATGTGACCAATAAATGAGCTGACACAATACAGAAATGCCTACTATATATAGAAATTGACATGTAAGGAGTGGTCTAATTATCATGAGATTGACGCTTTGTCTTTTAAAGATTGCATTTTCAGATAAATTCCTTTGATTACTATTTAGTAATTATAGTATTATCTCATAATTTAAATAAAATTTTGTTTTATAATTAATTTTATTTAAACAATTGCAATGAAAAAATAAATAAAAATTGTTTATATTAATTAAAAGTTTAAAATCTTATTATTTTGTTATTACAAACTTTTCTGCCAGTCTAGCGCGGACCGGCAGAAAACTTCTGCGGACTGGTGCCAGTCCACGTACCAAGGGTTGAAGACCACTGATTTAAATTATTAATAATTTATAAATAAATTCAGATTATATGTATTTCAAAGACTTTGTAGAAAATAGCAAAAAATTCCAGGAGGAATAAAAATGCCAAATAAAAGAATTTATTTGAGATATTTTAATGCCCTGCTACATTTATTTTGATTAATTGCTAATTATTATGATATACAAAATTTGTGTTGGATTGGAATAAGCATTATATTGTTGATAATTGTTTATTTTGAAAGTTGTCAAAATTTGTATTTTTGGATGAAAATTTCACTACAATATTAAAATACACAAATTAAAATCTGTACTTCTATGTAGTTCTTATTGTATTATTATAACAATAATAAGTGCACGTAAATACAAAATTCAATACTATTTTAATATATACTTATTTTACATTGAATTGTACTAATTGTGTCAAGTCATCTTTAGTCTATAGATTGAAGTACAGAATTGAAATATAGATATGTTTACACAAAATAGAAATGAAATGCACAATGAAATTTACATGTGTGTAAAGTGAAATATATAAATAAATACAAAAATCAAACTTGTAAATAAAAATAATTTCAGTCTATTCATCCTCCATTGCTGGAGATCATGTATCTTTTTCGCATGTATGTGGTCATGTGTATCGTTTGCTTGAGATAGTTTGGAGGATAAATAGACTGAAAAATCCTGAATTCAAATCCATCTATTTACATATGTAAAAACATTCAGTATAAGCAATTTACATACTGCCTTAGAAAAATAATTTTCATATAAATACATTAAATATGCTCTTCTAATTTTTTTCTAAAACCAGTGTTTATTTTCTGAATATTTCAATTATTTTCTAATACTTCAATTATTCATTTATAGTCTTTACCAAAACATAATAATAACAATAATTTGAAATATATATACACCTGGGTCTCTTTTTACGCGGACTTATTTAACATGATTTTGAAGTTACGCGATTCCTGTTTCACCGGAAGTCGAACTCCGATAATGCGCTATTACTTTAAATAATAAATTTTGCGCACTTATGTTATATTGAAAGTAATAGCACATTATTGGAATTCGACTTTCATCTTAGTAATTTCAATATTTTCAGTGCTTTATAATAGTAAGATTTTATGCAATAATGAAATTAAAATCATGATTTCCACATTTTATGTATACACACATTAAATTTTACAAGATTATAATGTAAATTTGTTCAAACATTGTGCGTGTTAATTTTGCATTTTAAATCACATTCTGTTTTTGCTTTTTAAAAAAGAACGTAATCAATTATTAATCATTTAGTGTCCACAAGTTTATTTTTAAAAGGTCAGTAATAGCAGTGGGCACAATTAAATTTGACAATTAAAAATTAAAATCTGATTTTTAATTGTAATTAACAATTTAAAAATTACTTACGATGACTTGAAATTAATGTGATGTGAAATTTGATTTTTAAACGGAATTGAAAATTAAAGACAAAAATAAGAATTTAATTTTTAGTTGTTAGTTTCATAAACAATTAATAAAATCATCGTCTCAAAGATTAATTACTAATTACGTTGTCACCAGAAAACCATTGACACAACATGAGTGTGAAGTTGGCGCTAGTTGTTTGCAAACGAACGTGTTTTTTGGCAAATAGCTATAATAATTAAAATGTGTATAAAAAAAATGTAAATTACTGTACTGTAAATTATGCATAAAAATATATTATTTTGAATAAAATTAAATATTATAGTTAAAAAAGTTTGTCTTGTATCAATTTTTTTCAAATTTGAAATTTATTATTAGTCATATATTTTATTTCCTTATTTTTTTTTTTTTTTGTGCTAATTTTAAAGTAATTTTACGTTGGTGCTTTGCTTTTACGCAAATTTTTGAAAAATCACAGACTGCATCCCCCCTTTTTCAATGTAAGTTATGTCTATTTTTGCGCGATTTCGTTTACGCATGTTTTCTGAGGAACCTATCTTTTGCGTAAAACGAGACCCATGTGTATATATATACAATATAAAATATATATATACATAAACTAATACATATTCTTAATAAACATAAATAGTCAAATATTTGATTTTTAATTATTATTTACATATTCAAATAATGAATTCAACTTTTGACAAAAAAAATTGGAGGAGTGTAATTTTATTTATTTAAATATATTTGATTTAGTTTTATAGGAATTTTTGAAGTTATTTTTTGGTATATTTTTATATATTATTAATATAAATGATTTTAATTATGTGTTCTTAAGTATAATAAATGTGAAACATATTTAATATATTCTGATAGAAATTTAAATTTTAGTATGTCTTTCCAATTTAAAAAATATATCACACTAAGCTAATTATTTATGAATTTCTGTTTCATTAGCATAGTGAATAAAATTTAGAACTTAGCATACCTGACAATACTAGAGTGTCACTGAATCATACGTAATATGAAAAATCAGTCTTATGTAATGGCTAGCATCATTCAAAATATTCTATATATATATGTTTCATTTCTCATTAAAGCACTTAAATTGATAATAGAGGTTTAAAATTAAGATGCTTGAGTAAATTATGTTGAGAATGGCAAGCAATGGTAAATTAGGTCAATGATGATTGTGTTATTGCTAATCACTTTTAAACAGAAAATTGAATATATATGCAGTACATATATTATAACAGTTGGGGATTATTGAATTTTACCGTATCTACCGTACAATGGCGCCACCAGGCCATTCGAACCTGGAAAATTTATATAGTAGGCAGATACTTACCGTTAAGATCCAATGTTTAAATAAAAACGACCGAAATGCCCCAGTCATTAGCTCACGGAGCAGCAGAGATAATATATATTCTAATTTTAAAGAAATAAAGATAATAAAAAATAAGAATAAGCCACTGCCAGATTAACAATACACAGAAACATTTATTTTGCACATATATAAAATTTAGAATTATTTACTTTAGTATAATTTTTTATGTTAGAATTTAATTTACATTTTAACCTTTTATTTTAGAAGTTGGCACAGATGAATTTATTAATATTTTATTAGAGTGTCGAGTATGGATAGATTGCGCTTGAAAAAGCAAATATTCTATATCCCTTATTTAACCCTAGGCTAAAAGTTCACAGTCAAACTAGCTCTAATCTGTCTGATATATCAATGTATTCAATGCAATATGAATACGATAGCACAATACCGTACTGTCAGAAATGTATGTCTGAACAGCGTGGTTATAGAAGAAATTGTTCCTCGTCCAGTACAGGAATGCTACGTCTGTCTGACGAGAAGAACAATAAAAAAAAAAAACTCCACAGTTAGGGATTGCGGGTTTTTTTGCTGACTTACAATCCCATTCCATGGGCTAAAGGGGTGATCCAAGGAGCAGGGAATACTGTCTGACTCCGATGGTCAATAAGAAATAGGCTTATTTTACCCAAGTGTGGCATATAATGTGATCCTGCACGTAGTGGATCTTAATGCTACATTTACCAATTACACCAATACATCCAACCCATTAACCCAATTTAACTGCGAAACAAATAACCTAAGATCAACCCTCCCTTTAATTAAACTAACATAACTTTACGATCTATGCAGCCGTCCACACTCAACTTAAATTTGACATTTATTAAAAGTTTAGCTTAACAGAAAAAAAAATCATAATAAACACATAAAAGAACAAAAAAAAATTAATGGAAATGATTTTAAAACTACATATGATAAAAATAATTATTAATGATTTAATTTGGTTTGGTCAGATAGGAATTTATATTTTTATTTAAATATTGGAAATATTTGTACTTAATGTTCATGAATTATATATATATAGTTCTTACAGTTCAAAAGTCCATCCTTAATAGTTGCTTGTAATTTGGATCCAGTGTTAATTCCCAATACGTCCTGGGGAGACCGATATGCCATTAGCCGTTCTGTTGGTATTTATCCGGAGGTCCTTTCCTGTAGCTTGTATAGTTCTTTGCAGGATTTTATTGCAGGACCCTGATGTCCTGTAGTCCGCAATATAGGAAAATGATATTTCATTTTTTCTTTTGGAAAAACTGAAGGGATTGAAAGTGCGTCTTTTCAATCGCTTCTCCTTCAACTCTCCCGAACTAACACATATAACACATCATAATCATTTATTTCGGTTCTTTAATATTTTCCAACCAATGACGTATTACCCTGAAGCTATATCAGTCTGATCTTCCGATCTTTAAGATAAGGTCTCCAAGTGATTTGCAGACAAATGCAATCACTAAAATTTGTCTGCAGATCACGTGGACCCGGCACATTAAAAATCGCAAGATCAGACTGATATGGTTTCAGGGTAATACATCATTGATTGGAAAATACTAAAGATGACCGTCGGATAGATAATGAGCACCACCATGTTTGTTGATCCTGAAAAAAAAAAAATGTACATGCATGTGTCAAAATAATTTAGAAATTAAAAGTAATTACGTGTAAGTTTGACAATTTAGAAATTGAAAGTAATTAAGTGTAAATTTTATAATTGCAGAAATATGTACAAAATTTTTTTTGTAAATTTAAAATAAATAGACAAATAAAGAACACTTTTCCCGATTTGATGCGAATCTGGCATAACTTAAAATGTACTCTTAATTACGAATGTTTATAACAAAAAAAAAAAAAAAATCAAAAAATGAACTTGCATGAAAAATTATCTTATCTTCACAACATTTCTGATGGTATTTAATTCAATTTTCATGTTAAAAATATATAAAACAAACACTTTGAAAATGTGTCTCAATTTTTGACTGAAAATTAGAAAAGTCAGTGTGTAGCACTGGATTGGGCGGGGGGCTCCGATGGTTTTTGCCAGGCTGAAGGCACAATCAATACATGCTCTACTCTGAAAAAACCCTATATTATGCTGAATTATAAAATACAGCGCATAGCGCTGGAATTGGCGGTGGGGGGGCTTCCGATGGCTTTGCGGGCCGAAGGCACGGCCAATACAGGCTCTAGTCTCAAAAAACCTATATTGTGATTTACAAAACCACCTACAACACCAGACATTGTATTACTCTCATAGCTGTAATTTTTATAATTAAAGTTGCGGATTGACTGGACATGACATCATGATGATGATGATCCTTTCGCTGTGGTCCATTTCCTGAGGGATTTTTTATTGGCTATTCTGTTCTTATTGTTTTTTTCTCCTATCTGACCTTTAATTATAAATTTTGAGATGTCCAAGGGCTAGTTTACTTAAGACTAATTAAAAATAATCATTTCCATTTTTTAGCCTTTTACACAATAGTAAATAATTAAATTTTGTACTTTCTTAAAGATATATTTTTATCTTTAAGTTTAGTTTTAAAATACTTTTTTTTAAATAAAGTTTTCTTTTAATAATTTTTCATCTGTGCGATTTTATACATATACAAGTTTAGATGACTTTTAATTTTTAATTCTTAAAAAAGTTTTTATTTGCGAACTTTTTATTTTTAATTTCTAATTTTACTTATAATAATGTAACAGCATGTGTGCCCGTTACAACATATACTGATTATTCCTAAAAACATTCTTTACAATACTTTGATTTATATTATAAGAAAATGAAACTGCCTAAGTCAGTAATATTTCAGTTATGTAATTTTCATATCACTCATTACATGGATAATCTCTAGTCTAATGAATGACTAATAAAAATTATTAATGATTTAATCCAATCTTTAAATTATTATGCTATACAATCTTGTATTACATAACATATATCTAATAATCCGATTCTTACCTGTCTTCTTTCAACTTATCTTTTACTATTCTATCTTCAGATCTTTAATTTGATTTTTGATAATGTGTGTAAATTTTAGTAGTTTATAAACATTTTTGAATTTTCTTCTCATATTAAACAGCAATTTGAGATTGTGTCTTGGAAAACTATGACACACAAAGCAATTTCTGTTCTGTCTGGAGATTGAAATGAAAAAATATATTTTTAGTAGATATTATTTCTGTATAAGTGTATTTTATTTCTGTCTTTCATTCTGTATTTTTGCAAACTAAAGAATGATGTTGGAATTAGCATTGCTTGAACTAGTTATATGTTTATTATAATGTATTATTATGAAATATGGTAGCTTTCGGTAAAGATAGAAAATTTTTAGAGTCTTGAATCATTTTCCATTGCAAAAATAATTATAATTTATGAATATCAATATTGCTAAAATTTTATTGCTTAATTTTAAGATAAGAAAATATTAAAATGTGTTTTAGTCATAACTTTAAGATTATGAAAATTATTTACAAAATAGATAATGTTGATAATCACCAGCATTAGTAGTAATATCCAAGTAGTTTCTTAAATTAAAAGATAATTTTAAAAATCTCATTTTTATTTTTTTATTTTTTTTAAAAAAAAAAATCATGTTCTGAATTAATATTGAATATTAAAAGTTAAATAGGAAGAAATTATAATAATCATCTGATGTTTTTTTAATAGTAAGCATGATTAATCTTGAAAAAATTCACAATCTGATTTAACCTTAATCTCAAAATGTATTAAAATGAAACTTTCTCAACAAGATTATCTGATTCTTTGTATGCAAATTACTTTTTTTTTTAATATTCATTTCTCATTGAAAATAGCATTATAATTTTATCAATGTCCATTATCGAAGAAATAGGAAAATATTTTATTTATTTATATTTTCTGAATATTATATTTTAAAATAATCTAAATTAGACTAAAGATAGAGTTGGATGTGGCGATTATAGTAGAATAATAACTATTCATTTTTACTAATAATTTGTTTACTAATGTTTTCCTTATCTGTATCAGTTTAATTACTATTTAAACTTCCATTATAAATTTGATTAATGACATATTTTTATTAGGGCTTCATAATAAAATAGTAGAAAGTTGTTATATTTTTAATTATAGAAGCAAATGATTGTATATTTGTTGTAACATAAAAGATGTGTTTTTAATTTTGTTGTATCAATGTAATCAGCCATTTATTTTTTTTTGTTCTTTTATTAATTAAAAATTGTTAATTTTTTTTTTAAAAAAAAATTAATCATTGTTACTACAATTCATAAAGTATATTAAGAATTATGTCACTGCTTATTTATATTTGTTTTGTTTTTAGTCATTATTACTGCTTGCCTACTTAGTTCGAAATGGTTCTGAAAGGGTAGTCACTAGTGCCAGGGAACATATATATGATTTGAGAGGTTTAGAAAATTATACTTATATAGATGATCATGGGAAAGATCAAGGAATAAATGGTAAATTTTTTAGTTTTTTTTTAATCAATACTTTATTATATTGTTGCTTTATTTCTTTTTTTATAATTTTCTTTTATTATTATCAGTTAGGCAACGTGTCAAAGATCTCATAGATTTTATTCAGGATGATGATAAATTAAGAGACGAAAGAAAAAAGGCCAAAAAGACAAAAGATAAATATGTAGGCATGTCTTCAGATAGCCATGGGTACAGATACAGTAAGTCAAGTGCGTTAATTTTTTATGCTTTTTTTTTATTGCTAAGCTTTTTTCATTTTCATTATTTATAAATATGTATTTGAAATTACTAACACTATCAAACATATATAATACTTTGTCCTTTCAATAACATTTTGTGAATTACCTGCACTCTTAGATGTAACCAATATTTTTTTGTTTGTATAGTTTTTAGAAGAAAATAATTTTTTAATGGAATAAATGTATTTTTATTTACAGCCTCTTACATCATAATTTAATTTTATGTGCATTTTATAATATGGAGAAAATTTTTAAATGACTTTAGATTCAAAGTTTGTAGGCAGTTTGTATTAAGTATTGTTGACCACTAATTAACAATACTTAGCTAACATAGTTGTATTTCATTTTCCATTGCTCGTTTTTTTTTTATAATTGGTGTACTTGATGAAATTGTGATCCATGTTCATCATGTATGATTCGATAGTTGAATGAAAAAAATTATGAGAACATAAGAAGTATTACTTCAGTGACATTTTGCTCTTTATAGCTTGAAAACATTTTTGCATTTTTTATATAAATTCTCAAAAACTGTGTCTAGTATTAATTTGTGGCTTAATAAAAACTTTTTGACTTAATCTGGAAATTGTATTTTTTAAATCAGTAAATTTCTCTATTTTTGTTTAAAATATTTTACAAAATCTTCATTAATATGAATTTAATATGTAATAGTAAAAATAATCATCTCCAGAATTTAGAAAATGTTTATTTTTGTGACTGATTTTTGCAAATAAAAAATAAGTACTCAGAATATAATGTTGTGAAGTATTTCTGTTTTGTTTTTTTACTTTTATTCATATGTACTAAAGATTATATGGATAAACATTTGCCATTATGAAGAAACTTCAAAGAGAAAATTTCTAATAAATCAATCCTAATTATCAGTCTGCATAAATATGGCATGGTATTAAACAAATTATTTTTAAGCTGAAATATAATCATAGACTTTTTTTATTAGCATTATAAAAGTTTTATTTTTATTTTTTCTCTATATGATTTCAGTGCATACATAACAAAATAAATTCGAACTATATATTAAAAAAAGAGAGAAATACAATTGTAACACAAATAACACCATTATAGCTTTAATTAATTGGTTAAAATTGCTTATCAAATAATCTTACTAAAGTAACTAGGAAGATTAATTTTAAATTAATAATAATCTAGAAGTAAACTGATTAAAACGGTTAATAGTATTTTTAAAAAGCACATTACATGTATTGCAAAATTTATTATCATGTTAGAACACATTTTTTTTTATAATTTTGTGATAAGAGTTGGTAATAGAAAAAGAATGATAAAGTTGTCAATTCCATTTAGTGGACAAAAGTTGTGTTATATTGGGAAAAGTAGAATGTATATACCAATTAATTCTATTACAAATTTGAAAATAATACATATTTTCAAATTTAAATTTGTATTTTTTTATAATGCTTTATTGTAATATTTGATTTATTTTTTAAACCAGATCTCTGATAATTTTATGTATGGAAATATAAGTTCTGTTGGTCTTTCTAGTTATCTAAAGATTTGTTGAACAATTTGGAAAATGTATAATTATTTATATTTAGATCTTTACAGGAAAATGGATGTATTAATTCAGAAATTACAATTATAATCATAGCAATAAATAATTGCTTAACATATATAATTGAAATGGAAATAACCACGCTTCCAAATGAGCTATGTAAATGTCATTCAACTACATTATTTTAAATCAGAGAGTGAAATCTCTCTATTATTTTAATTTATGTACAAATTAAATAATCTGAAATCACTATTAACTATTCAGAGAGATACGGCTAAGCTCCAGTTTTAGCAACCACCAAATTCCAAATGAAATGTCAGTTTTAATGTGTAATTGAAATGGAAGTACCTGTATTTCCCAATGAACTATGTAAATGTCAATCAGCTGTGAAAAGGTAGAAAATAAATTACCCTGTGATACCAATCTACTTTTTAGCTGTGTTAGTATTTTAGTTTAATTTTGGATTATTTGTTCTATATATAAATTAAAATAATAGACAAATTTTATTCTGATTTAGAATAATGACAATAAACTAAGCTTAAATATCAACAAAGATAAAAAACAGATTGTTATCACTGGAAATCGTTCTACCTTTTCAAAAATTGATTGATGTTTAAATAGTTCATTGGGAAGTGCAGTTACTTCTATTTGAATTATATATTGTAATGTTACAGAATGAAGAGGTGACATGGAGAAGGCAAACAATACAAAATAGAAGGAATAAAAATATAAAATAGGGGCATGAGATCAGGAGAGAACAAAACTATATAAGTAGTCATACTAATGATAAACTACATATTATATCAAACTACCTCAACATTATACATAAACAGTCAAATCAACAGTCACCTATTGTGATTGGATTTTAAAAGAGATTATAAACACTGCCAAACTTAAAGCACAATATGCAAACATTTGGATGCACATATATATGTGTTAAAAGATTATCCTACAAATAATAAAAAATAATGCTGGGATACTAATACATGCGATCATCAATGTTCTGGCTATATGATACCATTAGTGTACAGGCCACTATAAACTAAATTTCTAACAAAAAAATATAGAATGCAGTGAATGGACTTTAAAGGTAATATGTTTGTGCCATTTGGAGTTATCATCTGGATGTCCAAACAAATATAAACTACTACATCCATATAACTAATCATTATTGCTCTTTAGAGCTGGCTCAAAATTATAAAACTTTAGGGATTGTAACTGTGAAGTAGAAAAAATAAAAAAAATTAGGCTTAGTCTATTATAATTGAATAGCTTTAATGGAATAATTTAAAAATCTCATTAACATTAATCTATTTTGAAATCAAATCACACACAGTGCTCATTTGTAGAACAGATAGCTGAAGTGGCAATAAAGACATTAAAACAATTTTTTAAACCATTATTTGATAAACTAACCAATTAATAATTTTAAAAAATTTAAATGACATGATAATATAAATCAAACTTTAATACATTTTATTAAAAAATATAATTTCCTACAGCAAATATGATTAACTAGTTGGTTTTTATTCATTAAATTAATTACCTTTTACTTTTATTTACTTAGTTGCTCTTTCAATAGTAAAAGTTAAAAAATAATTTTTCACAATCAGAGATAAGGAACATGTAAATCATCTAAAAACTTTTTATAATTTTTGAAGGGTAAATATAAAAAAAACATGGTTTTAAAAAATGCTAAATTAATAAAAAATTATTCAATGTGACCAATTATTATTTATATAAAAAAAATTTTGCATAATAAAAATAAAAATTCTAATTTAACTAAACCCTTTGTATAATTTTGGAATGGAAATGATATTTAAAAAAAATGTTTCTATGAAACAATTTAAAGCTCATCTATAAATTTAAATGTAATGTGCACATTAAAGTATCTTTTTACCATGGATTTGTTTTTTAATCATTTGGCAGTTGTAATTTTCAATTTTTCATGTTTTCTTCCTGAAGGTTTCTCCATAAATATATACTTCTAAGCTATTGTATACAGTTAATTTATCAATTTTTGCTATATAATATTTTCAGGTTTCACAAGCTGAATTTATCCATTTTTGCAATAGAATATTTTCAGGTTTCTATTCAGAATGAATTTATACATTTTCTTCAATCAGTTTATTTCCAAGGCAGGCTGACACATATGTGTTTATCTATTTTTCTTAATTTTCCAGATCAGTCTAAAACAGAAAACGATAGCTAGGGTTTCTCCTTTTTTTTTAGATTTTTTTTGTGACCAGGTTATATGATGAGATTGATGAAGTTCAGTTTCTTGCTAAAACTTAGCACATTGTTTTATTTAATTCCATTTTAAAATCTTTTTGTTAATTGATAGTATTCCGTCACAGCTGAACTTTTACTTCTGTTTTCCTCAACAGCTGAATCAGAAATCTCTGCTGCTTTTGGCTTCTTCGACAGCTTAACCAAGATTGACTGGTTTTTACAGGATACTGATTTACCCATGCCTTTAGTTATTTTTTTGGAACAATCCTATGTCCATCCAATCACAGTCTTGTCTCTCACCTGACAAAATTTAACTGACTAATTGGGTGTATTTTTACTAAAGATTATTTTTTTCTTCAAAATTGAAATTGCATAACAAGTTAATGATAAAAAAAATTCTAATCACAAGAACCTTGTTTAGTTATTTTTTTCTTATGCCAAAAATAAGATAATCCTTTAATTGCTCTTGATTTGGTAAACATTAGTTTTTGTTTGGAGAGAGATAAAAAGAAGAGAAAAAAATCTTTAAGTAATTAAAACAATATTCAACAAAAATGTTAAACCTCTTTTTTTTTTTAAAAAAAAAAAAAAATCTTACTAAACGTAAAATATTAGTCACTTTATCTCTCTCGTAAGTTAAAATATGTTAAATAATTTGCTAAAGAGAAATTTGTTTTTACTCTTAATACCTTTTTCAAAATTAAAACTGGTAGAATATTATACTTACTGAAGAGGGAGAACAAAAGAAATTATTATATTTTTCTCTCTCTTTTATAACTCTTAACAAATTATAATACTATTTACATTATTATTTAAAAAATAATATTTGAGAACTATCATATCATCATTTTAAAAAAAAAAGTAAACTTTTAAATACTTTAATGTTTGATATTAAAAAAAAAACATATGGGAAATTTAAATCTATCATTTTCCCATTAATTAATATATTCTAAATTTAAGAAATTTGTAACATTGGCATGGTCAGGGTTGGCGACTGTCTACAAGTTGTGATTATTTTCTGTTAAATTTATTAAAACTGATAGTTTATTTGATATTTGAAGGTTATTAAAACCAGAGCACTGCTTAACCCTCTGTATACAAAGTAAAATAATGGATAGATTTTATTCTCTGCTTAAGAATAATGTCAGCACTGCCTTAACTCTCTGAATAGTTAAGCAACAATTTCAAATTATTCTGTACGTAAATTAAAATAATTGATAGATTTCATTCTCTGATTTAGAATAATGCAGTGAACTAAGCTCGAACACCAACAAAACTATAAGCTAGATCAGTATCACGGTAAATTATTTTTTCTTTGCAAAGTTGATTGACGTTTACATAGCTCATTGGGAAACACAGTTTCTTCCATTTCAATTGATATGGTAAACTGTGATTATTTATTGTTACATTTATTCAAATTGATGTTTCATTTGATATTTGAAGGTTGTTAAAACTATAGTACTGCCTTAATGCTTTGAATAGTTAAATAGTGATTTCAGATTATTTATTTTATACATAAATTCAAATAATAGTTATCACTCTCAATATCAATGAATTATGTTTAAATAGCAATAAAACTAAAAGATAGATTGTTATCATGTGGTATCATTCTATCTTTTTATTGATTAATGTTTACATAGCTCATTAGGAAATGCAGTTATTTCCATTTCAATTAATTCTAATAATATAATTAAGAAGAATGAAAATTGTATTGCCTGCAAGTATTACTAAATTTTATTATAATATTTATTTTATTTTTTTTACAAACAAAAAATATTTAAATTGGTTATACCTTTGAAATATTTAGCATATAATTTTTGATTATAGATTTTCTCACTAGTTTTTGTCATGAATAATCAAAATTTCTTTTGGTTTGAAAATGAACTTTATAGTAGAATTTAAGTTTTCATTTTCTGATTAGGGACAAAAACTTATTTATCTTATTATAATTAAGAATAGTAATTATTCTGAAAACTTTTTTATAGGACTTGATCAACTGACTTACTTAAGTTATGCTAATATGCAAAGATTTGAAATATTTTCTATATCTAGTATTATGGTTCTCACATTATTTGAAACTACCATATTATGTAAATTAACATTAAATGATAAGAAAATTAACTAATCTGTCATATAATTTATTGTTTGATTATAATGCCTAAAACCTAGATACTGTTGTCTTAGTGCATTTTCTAAAAAAAAAAATTATATGTGTAGACTTATCCATCTATTTTCAACATTTATCCAAAAAATAATAAAAATAATTTAATAATTGTTTTAAGAACAAAATAGAACATTGCTTTCTAATATATTTGTCTTTTTATGCAAACATTCATTAGAATTGTTATCATTAAATTAAACTTAATTTTTCTAAAAATATGTCTTTGGTCATATGTTTATAATTACATCCCTCCACAAGGTGTTAAAAGTAGATAGAAACCAGTCCCTACTTTGCGTGATAGTGGTGTAGTGAAAATTACAATACAGAAATATTATTCTTTATTGGATAATCTCTTGTCTAATGAATGACTAATAAAAATTATATCCAATATATTTCTATAATACTCTTTCATCAAAATAATGACTATTACTGTTTTAATTGTTGACATTTATCATTGACATTGTGTTAGTCTGATAATTGTGATTTATTGGTTCATTTCTTGGTATTCTTTTTGGTAGTTGTAACTTACACCACATGTGGCACTGGTGGCACTGGTGAAGCATGCAAGTAATAAAAAATTAAAAAATTGCTGAAATCATCAATGGAACAAAAAATAATAAAAAATCACGCTGAAATCATCAATGGAACAAAAAATAAATTAAAAAAACGCCGAAATCATCGACACCCCCCCCCCCAAAGAATTTCTATCCAAAAATAGCTAAAATGGACAAATTACAATGAGTAAATTGCACAATTCCTTCTAAAATACAAATTTAAAAAAAAAAGAAAAGGTTATGAAATTCAAATTACCACAAAAACAGTAAAACTATGTCTAAAAAATGAACAATGGCATGTGGGTCTTCATTAAAATGGCGCGTGAGTTACAAAAGCAGAATTTCATCAATATTTAGCTTTCAAAATTTGCAAATATGCATCTGCGATCCCAAAGCATCAATTATATAAACTAAAAAGAACATTACACAAGAGATTCTATTTATGAAATTAATTATACTCTGCTTTGAAATAAGTCAAATGTAAAACCGACTCCCCCCAATGAAGAATTTCTAACCAAAAGTAGCTGAAATGGGCAAATTGGAATGACTAAATCGCACAAATCCTTCTAAAATACAAATTAAAAAACAAAACAAGAAAACTATGGAATTCAAATTACAACAATAACAGAAAAACTATAATGTAAATGTCTAAAAAAATAATGAAGCCTCATTAACTAATAATGGGGGATGGCATAGTTTTCAAAGAAATAAAAGACTTTCAAGATTTGCAAATATGCCTGTACGATCAGATTTCTAAGCAGGGATTTATGTATGCTAAAAAGCAATAAGAACATTACACCAAAGAGGTTCTAATTGTCTCCCAAAAATTTATCAAAATAATTATTCTCTGCTTTCAAATTATGGAAAAGCATCAAAAATAAGTACTTTTCAAAAAGATTCTAAAGCAGTGATTAATATTTGTTAAAAAGCAATAATAAATGTACATGGGAACTTATATTTATCAAATTAGTTATACTCTGCTTTGAAATTATGGAAAAGCATTTAAATATTTTAAAAATAGATTTATAGAAATCTTCAAAAAAAAATTCTTACCCAATTTTTTTCAAGGCTGATTTGTAGCAGGTTGCGTTATTATTTTGAGCCTTATTGCAGCCTATTGGAGGAAAATTAAATTGCAGCCTATTGGAGGAAAATTATTTAGAGAAGCTTTTTTTCAAACAGATTTCATTAAGCACACTTAACTAATAACAACAGTTTTATTAACAGTCGTTATTTGGTTTAAAAAAATAAAACAAAGATGGCACAAATTAACAGCAGGCTTTTTTACAGAATTAAATCTGTACATATATATCAATTAAAGATTTAAAAAGAGAAATCTAATTGCAGTTCAATACATTACAAGTCACAGTTTAGTTCCGCAAATAATAAAATAGACAAAAAGAAAGTTCAAATTTTTAGGCCTTTGGTGCAAAATTATTGCTAACAAATTATTTACAGAAACATTCAACTTTTGAGGGTTATTGAAGCAAAATTATGAAGAGCAGTCTTTTACCAAACACGTTGCACAGATGAAAAACAGTGGTTATTTGGTTTAAAAAAATAAAACAGATGGCACAAATTAACAGCAGGCTTTTTTACAGAATTAATATCTGTACATATATAACTATTAAAGATTTGAAAAGAGAAGTCTAATCGCAGTTCAATACATTACATGTCACAGTTTAGTTCCGCAAAAAAAGTAGACAAAAAGAAAGTTCAAATTTTTAGGCTTTCGGTGCAAAATGATTGTGGTAGTTGTTTTATAGACATCCACGCCAAGAGATGGTGTTGTTTTTCTTGAAAAAATATAACTTATGAACATTCCTAGGCCTTTTTTTTAAAATTTGAATTCCTTGTTTTTGACTTTTGAATTTTTTGTTTTTGACTTTTTTTTTTAAAAAAAATTAATTAAACACAAATTTTATTTTATTTTTTTATAAACATTTATTTTTATTAACACCAACAAATAATAGATAAATATAAAATAAAATCAACATGTTGTAAAATTTCTACGGTATATTGTAACATTTGTGCTTTGGCTTGCGGCTTTTTTAAAAAAATAACTTCAACAAAATGATGAAGTTACAGTGTTTTATATACAATTAAAGAACATAAACAAACTTAAAGGTTAATAGGCATTTTTTTATTTTGCCGCTTTTTTTAAAAAATAACCAATAAAATGATGAAGTAACACTTTTAAACACAAATAAATCACATAAACAAAATCGAAACTTCGTAGGCGGGGTTTTTTTTTTTAAAGTTAACTTTAGTAGACTCTTTAAAAAGTTATGACGCTTTTTTATTTGTAAAAATAACATTTTTTTGTACCATTTTAAAACAAACTTCAAAGTTATTAAGCTTTTTTTTTTTTGGTTACACAAATACTTAAAAAAGAATAGGGAAGTATGGAGGTGTTTATTATATAAGATATTACATACGAGACAGAGAAAGGTGAATAATTCCGTGTGTGTAAATTTAAAAAATAAGATATATTAATCTTTAACTGAGGTTTAAAGTTTATATCTGTGCTAGAGATAATATCTCTAGTTTCGAGGATGATTAATAATAATCATTAGTGTAGTGAGCTGAAGTGGATGGCGTCGTGGTTGTGAGTGGAGGGAGTTTGACAATGGTTAATGAAAATGTAACAAATAAATTACAAACAAACTTTAAACTTAGTAGGCTTTTTTTTGAAATGCCGCTTATTTTAAAAAAAAAACAATCAACAAGTTCAAAGTTATGAAGCTTTTTTTTTTTTTTTGGTTACACAAATAAATAACACAAACAAACTTTTTTTGGATTGCTGCTCTTTTTAAAAACAACTATCAACAAGTTCCAAGTTATTAAGCTTTTTTTTTTTGTTACACAAATAATTAACTTAGTGGGCTTTCTTTTTGTATTACCATTTTTTTATAAACTAACATTAACAAAAATAAAACTTATTATGCTTTCTTTTTGTTTTTTCCTATAAAAGATAAACAAATTGATAAAGGATTAAAAATAACATTGACTAAATTTAATAACATTTTTTAAAAAAACAACAAAGTTAAAACTTAGTAGCCTTTTTTTTTTTTTACTTACCGATTTCTTTAAAAACTCACATCGACAAAAATAAAAATAACATTGGCTAAGTTTAAAATGGCACCCACCCCCCCTCAAAAAAAGTCCATTGTGGAGATAGTACTTTCCTGGTGGTTCTTTCTCCGGCTAAACAGAGTTTCATCAACCTTAACTATCAAACCGGGCCCACCGATTTGACAGCACGGTCGAGATGACAAACTCTCAGAGCACAGCTGACACAGACCGTTGGTCAAATGCAAAACAGCATTTTTGCCTAGGCCCAATTCTTTCTGGACAGCTTCGACAGTTAGGTATTCACGGCTCCAGTAATATATTAGACGTATAGCTTTAATCAACAGTGTTCTGGAGCCGTCAAACCAAGTGAGATTTGTAATGGAAACTGTTTTACTGCATGAACGAGACGAACATCTAAACTGACATGCACTTTTTTCGATCCTAAATTTCATTGAGGCTCCACATTCGCATTTCTTTGAATTTGGAAATACATTCTTGCTTTGCAAAAAGGCCACAGCATCACATTCTGTTGTCGGTAAATCACACAATTGAACGTCTGGGTTTTACTGCACCATTATTATTTTCTCGTGGACATTCTCGAGTAAATGCTACTTGATGCATTAACTATTTATGAGTATGTTCAGACATACCCTTGGAGAATGTTTTACACATTAAAATTTCACTATGGAAGTGTGTAAACAGTCTGTTAATTATGAAATACTTCAATCGCGTGATTTCAATAAATATTAAAAAAAAATTAAAGTAAAAATAAGAACATTTGATTGAATTAAACACACCCTCACACTACACCATAAAAACATGTGAAGTGTGCGATTCGGCATAAATAATTTACTGCGATGCGACAAAGCGGTCTGTAATGTGTATTACAGCATAATTGTTGAATTACACTCAAACATGACTGCGAAATGTCGGCTGCGTAAACAGCATTTTTATGGGTTTTAGCACATAAATCACGCCATCCCGTGGTGTGGATGTCTATAAAACAACTACCATTATTACTAACAAATTATTTACAGAAACATTCAACTTTTGAGGGTTATTGAAACAAAATTATGAAGAGAAGTCTTTTACCAAACTCATTGCACAGATGAAAAACAGTGGTTATTTGGTTTAAAAAAAAATAAAACAAAAATGGCACAAATTAACAGCAGGCTTTTTTATGGCAGCACACGTCACAGTTTGTTCTTTCAAAATGAAGTGTGATGCAATAGACATTTCACATGAAAAATATAATTTTTTGAGCTGACAAATTTAATCAAAATGTAACTGAACTAGTCTTGAAATATCTGTTTAGTTTTATTATGACATATTAAGTAATTTGTACTGCTACAAATAGAAGTTGTTGGGATTATTTGTATTTTTCGATGTTGTTAATATGGATTATTTTTTTTACAGAGATGAATACAATCTTAAACATGTGCAAACTTTCAGGCAACATTTCAAAAACCCATAAACTGTGACTATAATGTATTGAACTGCGATTAGATTTCTCTTTTTAAATCTTTAATTGGTATATATGTACGGATTTAATTCTGTAAAAAAGCCTGCTGTTAATTTGTGCCATCTTTGTTTTATTTTTTTATATCAAATAATCACTGTTTTTTATCTGTGTAATGTGTTTGGAAAAAGACTTCTCTTCATAATTTTGCTTCAAAAACCCTCAAAAGTTTAATGTTTCTGTAAATAATTTGTTAGCAATAATTTTGCACTGAAAGCCTAAAAATTTGAACTTTCTTTTTGTCTATTTTTTTTCGTGGAACTAAATTGTGACATGTTATGTATTGAACTGTGATTACATTTCTCTTTTTAAATCTTTAATTAGTATATATTGTAATGGTCAGATTCGTATGCTTCGTTAACATAGTGCAGAATTCGACCACCACACAGAAAAGTAGCACCATAGATAGTAAAACTACCAGTAGTACTGAGTTCGAACATGGTTTATCGGTTCCACAATACACTCTACGAAACAACGCATCTGATGCTACATTAGTAAACATTTCTTTAGGCACAGGGATCAGGGAGATTTGAGAGACTCATAGACTTTATTTTCGAGTTAGCTATATATAATATTAATATTAGACATTTATATTTTAAATAATCGAGAAGATTGTACATTGAATATGTGTCGAATAAATAAATATACGACGGCAGACATATGGTTTGAAATTATTTAATTATAATATTTTATACTAAAATCATCTAATTAAAAACATTTGATCATATTAAAATCTCAGTAGCAGTATTATTCTTTCGATACTGTTTCATATTTACAAAGAAATACAATTATTTGGCTGACGTAATCTAGCTACCTGAATTTTTGAGCAAGTATTTCAAGATCATGTCTTCGGGGATTTAATATCTTTGCAATGCACGAGTCTAAATTAGGATTGATAATAGCAGCTGCGGACATATATTTTATTTAATTAAATAAGATATTTATAAGTGATTAATTATGGGCAGACATTTATTTGAGAGTGAATTTATGTCATATAATGCAGAGACAGAGTCATATACGGAATAATATAATTAATAATAAGAAACACGTGGTACGTTTAGAACTGCAATGCGAGTCTGGCAGTACATTAAAACTGCGAAGCCAATGGATGAGTTTAAAACAATGGGTTGGCGTTTACCGTAGGCCCAAAGGTAAAGATGTCACATAAACATAATCAGCTGCAAAGGATTCGTGCTGCACTTATTCCCTGACTGCATGACGGGCGTCAAGCCCTACGGGAACATTCATTATGTCCACTTGTGTAGGACGACTAGGATTCAGTAAATACTGTATGATCCGGGATATCCAAGGCTCATGTTGGATTATCGCATCTCTAAACTGTAACACTTGTATAACTAACATAATATACTGTTAAGATTTAATATAAATTTATGACTCGGTCTTACTGTACCAACATTTAATAAGTAACATATTTGGCTCTCAAAGAAATGCACTTAATGGATTTACCGAATAATAACTTTATTATTTAAAATTAAACACAAGTGTAAAAGTAATAGGTAAATTGGGTGGGTATTAAGAACTAATATGTCCACCACTTGCTATGTAGTAGACTCCTGCATTTACGAGACACTTAAATTTTTACCAATTTCACAATATCAACTAATAAACTATAATTTACTTTGATTAATCATTAAGATTTGATTTAATGCAAGAAATTGTCTATACTCAGGAGGTTACAAATTTATTGCCATCCTATTGAAAGGAAACCCTTTGATTCCTTTTGGAGGCCTTAAAGGAACTGAGCAAGGCAAATTCTTAATGTCCACTCCATACGTTCTTGTCAATACAACTGTTTTTACTATGTGATTATTCATATAGTATATAAACATGTATGGGCTGCTCACCAACACGCATTAGCCAGCGTGACGAGGTTATTGGATTTTTACCTCTGAGTTTAAGATCAAGAAACACCATGGACTTTCTACTCAGTTGCCTGATAAGGCAGAATGAATGCTTATGTAAATGATAAATATTTTTCCAATATATAATACAATTATGACAGACAAAAATAAATCATGACCCTTATTCCCAGGAGACTGTAAAGTCACCAACCGAGGTAGCAGTTGGTGGCCAAAGGCAGAAGGTGTTAAGAATCCCCTGATTGTGGACCCAGGCTGCCATTGATGACGACTTTTTTTATTTAGGTTCTTACAACTGCAGATCACTTTCAAGTGAAGAAAGATTGCAAGAGTTAGAAGAAAAACTGTCTTATATTAAATGGGATGTTATTGGACTTTGTGAAGTTAGAAGAAAAGATGAAGAGACAATTGTTTTAAAAAGTGAACATGTACTCCACTATAAAGGCACAAATATTGGAAATACAAGTGGAGTAGGATTCGTTATAAATAAAAAGTGGAAAAACAATATTGTGGAGATTGATGGTATATCAGACAGAGTGGCAAGATTAGTTATACAACTTAATAGTAGATACCAAATGTAGATAATTCAGGTTTATGTCCTAACAAGTTCTCAAAGTGATGACGTAGTAGAAGATTTTTATATGGATGCACAAAAGGCTTTTGATCAGAGTAAACAACTTTTTGAAATTGTTACGGGAGACTTTAATGCTAGAATTGGTAAACAAATGAAAAATGAAAGTGCTGTAGATAATTTTGGTTATGGTAATAGAAATGAGAGAGGACATAGACTTGTGGAGTTTGCAGTAAAAGGAAAACTTTATATTAAGAATTATTATTTTGAGAAAAATGTTAAAAGGAAATGGACATGGAAGCATACAAATGAAAGTATAGCAGAATTGGATTATATTTTGACTAACAGAAAATACATATTTTAAGATTGTAATGTTCTTAATAAATTTAACAGAGGAAGTGATCATCGATTAGTAAGATATGAAATACGTGTTAATGCAAAACTAGAGAGACAAAAATTATTAAGAAAAACTATATTTACAGTTGATATTCCTAATTTTCAGAAACCTTCTAATGAATTTAAATTAGAACTTACAAATAGGTTTCATGTATTAGTAGATTTTGAACATGATTCAGATTTGAATGAAATTAATATGAAAACAACTGATACACTTTTAAAAACTGCAACAAAAATAGCTGGTTGAAAAAAGCAGCACTTGATCAATAACATTTCTACTGAGACTAGAGAATTTATGAAGAAAAAAAGGAATATGAAGATATACAAAAATGATGCATTAAAAAGGATTGAATATCTCAAATTTTGTAAAATGATGCGGAAAAGAGTTGAAAATGATATAAGAAAGTATAACTGTGAACTAGCAAGGAAAGCAGTAGAAGAGAATGAAAGTCTCAAGAGTATAAAACAACATTTTGGTATTGGTAGGAAATTTATATCTGCAGTAAGAAAAAAAACTGGAATTATTACTAAAAAGAGAGATGATATCATGAAATGGATAAAAGACTTTTATCAAGAATTATATAGTAATAAAGAACAAACACCTCCTATATCTATTACATTTTCTGAATAGCCCAGAATTTTAAATGAAGAAGTGAGACATGCAATTAAATATATGAAGAAAAAAAGTTCCAGGTAATGGTGGAATTATAATTGATATATTAAAAGAAGCAGGTGAAAATATAGAGATTTTTTTAGCAACATTATATGCCAAATGTCTAAATGATAAAGATGTATCAGATGATTGAAAGACTGCAGTATTAATATTAATATTTAAAAAATGTGATAAAGAAGATATTAGAAATTACAGACCTATCAGCCTTTTATCAGTTATGTACAAAATTTTTGCAAAGATAATTACAAATCGTCTACAGAGAACATTCGATTTCCACCAACCAAGAGAACAAGCTGGATTTAAAAGTGGTTTTAGTACAGTAGATCATATTCAGGGATTGAGAGAAGTTATAGAAAGGACAAATGAATATGAGTTGCCATTATGTTTTGGATTTGTAGATTATGAAAAGGCATTTGGATTTATAAACTTTTCTTCAGTGATTAAGGCATTGGATCATCAAGGTATAGATCCAGGATATTGTCATATTTTAAAGAATATTTATAAAAATGCAACAGCAACAATTAGATGGATTAGATGATAATACTGGGAAAGTCAACATTGAGAAGAGTGTAAGACAGGGTGACTTCATATCTCCAAAACTTTTTACAGCAGTGCTGCAAGAAGTATTTTGTGGATTAAAATGGGAAGCTAAAGGAGTGAAAGCAAATGCTGATTACTTAAGTCATTTAGATTTTTCAGATGATGTAGTTGTTTTTGCTAATAATGCTTTAGATATACAGGAAATGTTGCAGTAGTTATCAGATGAAAGTAGGACTAAAGATAAATGTTAAAATGATTAAAGGTTTAATGGATTTTCTCAAAATATGAAAATAAAGACTGTTTATGATGAGTTAGAAGAAGTTAACAGTTACAAACACCTTGGTCAGATTATTAATACAGATGGAAACATAATGGATGAAATTAATCATAGAATTAACCTTGGTTGGAGTGCTTTTGGTAGAAATAACTTGATACTAAAAGGAATATACCTATGTGTTTGTAAAGGAAGATTTTTAATAAATATGTTTTACCTGTTTTTACTTATGGATCTGAGACTTGGACACTTAATTGAAGAGCAATACAGACTTCAGACCACTCAAAGAAGTATGGAGAGATGCATGTTGGGAGTAACAAGAAGAGATTGAAAATGCAATATATCAGTTAGAGAACAATAAGGTGTAACTGATTTCATTGAAAAAATTAAAAGATTAAAGTGGAGTTGGGCTGGACATATTGCTAGAAGAGATGATAATAGATGGACAATTGAAATCTTAAACTGGATTCCAAGAGATTGTAGAAGACCCAGGGAAAGACCACATGTGAGATGGATAGATGAAATAAGAAAGGGTGCAGGGGTGGTGTGGAGAAGAGAAGCTAAAGATCGATGATGAATTAAACTTGGAGAGATGTTCATCCTGCAGTGTATTGATAATAGTTGATGATGATGATTGTTTTACTTTAATATGCAAATTTAATTAAACTTTTTCTGCCATTATTAAAAATAAATATGTATTCATTAGTTTTTGCAGATAATGTACTTATCTCATGATAAACCTTCAATTACTGAACAAGTAATTAATCATTTCTCAACTGTATCCAGCGTCACATGACTCTTATTTTGATGGTTCTATCATAAAGTAGATAAAGTGACCTATTGCAAAAATTCTAATTAGATATCAGCTTTCATTGATAAATCCTTAGCTTGGAAAGTATCTACTAAAAAAGTATTGCCTTTACTTTTTTCAAAATTCTTTCATAATGTTTAGATGTTCATCTAGATATATCCTATACCAAAATTAACAAAACTTGTAACAGCGTAATTATGAAACAAATTAACTCATTGTTAAGCTCTTATAATAAGTAACATTACTATTACAAGCTGTGGTAATATTACTAATTCAATAATGAAAGAAAGAAACAGCGCACTGGCAAAGATAGTACTATCAGGCTTCTGAATTTTAGGCTATTAAGATCATATATAATTTTCAATAATCATCCAATTTTGACAGGCAATGTCTTCCAAATTATTTATGAGGATTAATAGTTTTAATTTTAACAGTATACACGCCTAATATAAGCATCAAACATTCATATCTATTTCAATGGACCCTCATGCATTCAGTGTTGCTCTTAATAATTTAAATGCAGTTGAGTGCAATGTTTTTTCTTAACCTTTTAAACAAAACAATCCAAATTTCAAAAATAATTCCTCAATCTGTGTTTGTTTTATAGACCATGACATTTTAAATTCCAACCATCAATAAAGATATTAAATGTATATATTTTTTAACCTGCAACTTAAATCTGTGGATGACACTCTCTCACATATCTTGGATTACTGTCCTTATCTTCATTAATTTACATCTTGTAAATTTTTTTGCTATATTGTCATTAGCTTTTGCATTTTGCTCTAAATCTTTTTTTTTCTTTCTGAGTCTGTATAATATCTTACTTTAGCCATATTTATTAAACCTATTATTTTGAAATTTCCTTGTGAATATATGACATTTTTAGTTATTAAAATGATTCTAAAGTTTTAAATACAACTTCAATTAACATTTATGCCTTGAATATTTTTACTCGATTTTTACACTGGAGAGAGCACCACACACTATGCAAATCTCTGACATCTTATTAAGTCTACAAAGAATACAATGTTATAAGGGTCGTATTCTTCAATCTGCTTGATGTTTTATTGCTTGCAAACATATTAATTTTAATAAATTTATTTTTTACCAAAGATAGTAAAACTTAAATGGTTTATAAATTTATTTAGATCTTATATTACAAATAATAGATGTATGTGTATACATAAATTGTAGAGTAAACTTCCTTTAAATTTGAACTGAATAGATATTTTAATATATTTAAAGGAGAGTTTGATTTGCTTTCTCTCCAGTAATTTAAAAATATGTATTAATTTAAAAATTCATTTAGAGATGCTATTTACCTTTTTAAAATAACACGTTTGCGAAATAGTAATTGAAAGATCTATAAACTGAAATATAATTTGTATTACTTTCAAAGTTATTGGGAAAAAAAAAGTTTTACAAACAATCATCTTTTAAAATAATACAGTTTTGAAAGAAATACTGCCGTAGGAAAAAAAAATTACCTTTTTTTTTTTTTAAAAAAAAAACAAAACAACTCAGACCGATTTTTAGCAGTGTTGAAATAAAGATTGTCGTAAAAATTATCTTTTTTTTTTAATTTTAAAAAAAACCCACATTAAAAAAGTGGGAAAGCATATTTAAATAGTTGTGGCTTCTAAAGTTAATCACACCTGTCTATTATAGGCCATCCATCTTTTAAGTAGTATGTACATAAATGCTATCAAGCAGGCATTAGTAATGTGTTTAAAGTGCAGTTTCTCCGTGTGTAACGTGGAGAAGCAGCGCCACGTAGTGGGCTAGAATCTTGGTAGTTGCTGGTAGCAGACAACGTAAGCTAGATGTGTTTACGGCAATCAGCGCCACCTAGGTTTTTGGTAGTTCCTGGTAGCAGACGACATAAGCTATGTGGGCTTACGCACGGCAACCAGCGCCAGCTTGTGGAAGGTTCCTGTGCATACGCATAGTGAACAGTTTCACCTAGCAGCTGGAAGAAGCACTTCTGCTTTCGGGGCCCGTACCCTGTATGTTCTGTGTGCTAACACGGAAACAGCGCCTCTAGCGGCCATTGTGCATGTCGGATAAAACTACCGTTTTTTTTTTTAATTTGTATTTTAGAAGGAATTATGCAATTTACTCATTGTAATTTGTCCATTTTAGCTATTTTTGGATAGAAATTCTTTTGGGGGGAGGAGGGGGTGTCGATAATTTCAGGTTTTTTTTTATATATATATACCATTTTTTGTTCCATCGATTTCAGAAAATTTTTTTTTTTGTTCCATCAATGAATTCAGGGATTTTTTTTTTTATTATTTATTGTTCCATTGATGATTTCAGGGATTTTTTTTATTATTATTCATTCCATCGATGATTTCAGCGTTGTTGTTTTTTTTCATTTTTTGTTCCATCAATGATTTCAGCGTTTTTTTTTTTTTTTGTTCCATCGATGATTTCAGCAATTTTTTATCACTTGCTTGTTGATGGTACCGCAGCAGCCACATGTGGCCTACCTTATTTTTATATTAATGTTAAGAATAAATATTTGCTTTTATCTTTTATAACTTTATTTTATAAATATTTTAATTTCATTTGTTTTTGAATATCTGATTTCTTTGAAGAGTAAATCATGAAATGTTTGGTGTTGTAATTATACAATGTAGCCAAGCGTGGTATCCTTCTGTATTACAACTTAATTTAATCCAAATAAAGTGGCAGCCCAAATATTCTAAAATCATAGAATGAAAGTAATAAGAATAAATAAGAGTCTCTCAATTGATGATATATTGTATTTCAAAGTGAATATGTGAAATTAAAAAAAAGATAAATTAATTTACTATAAAATAAAACTACAAGCTAAAAGATTTGTAAAACTACATGTATTTTAAAAACTATATGCTTAGTTATATGAAATAAATGTTAATCTGATTTCGTTATTCTCTAATTTTAAAATACTAGAGAGGATGTTTATTATAAATAGTTTATGCCTTCTTATAGAGAAAATAGAGAATATAGTTATGTAAATAAAAAATATAAATAATCTAAAATGAATAAAATATACATTTTCAAAAGTCACAAACAATTTTTTTTACTTGTAAAAGTTGTTTTATTATTATATGTTTGATGGTTTAATTAATGTTTAATGAAAATAGTCAATTAGTGGTAATTATCAGATTAAAGTAAAGAAGAATAAGGAAAAACAACAGGAAAAAACTGGAGTTTAAGGTAATGAGAAACTATGTTTTCCTTATGCTTAAAAAAAGAAAGAAAAGACATAAACATAAAGAACATTATATGGCTAAAAGAATAAGGAACTGTATATAAGCAAAATATTCCGAGTTATAGCAGTTGTTTCTGATTCTGAATTCAGTAATAATTACTTGTCTAATCAAAAAAAAATACAGCTGTTAAAAGTATTTTTCAATGCTATGTTAAATACCACTATTATATCATTTCTTTACACTAGAAATTATCAAGTTATTTACTAAAACCATCAAAAGTGCACTAGTTCTAAGCTTAAATTATGTCGCTTTCACAATCATGAAACAATATCTGTTGCAAGTCTAGAAGTAGTGTAAAATACAGCTTTTCTTTTTCCATAGTGGAAGTATTCTTGTTTTTCCGCAATTATCAAGCTGACCTACTGAAATAAAAGCTTATCAACATTAAGAAGTTAAAATTTTCACCTGTAAGAAAGCAAACTGTGATATATATATATATATAAACCACTAAACATCACATGGTAACTATTTCTTATGCTTGCTCATAACTGTTATTAAAACAGGCAAAACTCTATACAGTAATGCCACTCAGTGCAAGCCAGAGTAATCAATGGATTGTCAGAAGGCTTGTGCATAAAATCCCTATCTTGTACTTACTCAGCCAATATCTCCAGACTAGTTTTTAGCTTGTGGCTTTTATCAGTGAGGAGTCTTGGATCTGAGAGCACCGCACTTACATTTTGGGTTATCTTGGGTTCTAATAGAACCATCCAGCAGCCACTTTTTATCTCTAATTAACTACATAGCTATGAGAATAAAATTTAAAACAATATTTTCAATGAAAACTCATTACCTTATAGTCATATAGGTCTGAACTCAGTTTAATACCCATACATTTTGGTGTCTTTGGTTCTTTAATAACCATAGCCAACACTATCTTATCAGGCTGAATTGGTAATAAACCACTAAACCTCACATGATCACCATTTCTTATGCTTGCTCATAACTGTTATTAAAACAAGCAAAGGTCTCCATACAGTAGTGCCACTCAATGGAACCAGAGTAATCAATGCATGCCAGAAGGCCTATGCATAAAATCCCTATCTAATTTCTACTCATCCAATATCTCCAGACTAATTTCTAGCTTGTGGCTTTCATCAGTGAGGAGCCTTGGATCTGAGAGCACTGCACCTAGATCTTAGGATCTAATCCAACCCTTTAGCAGCCACCTTTTATCCTCTACTTAACTACAAAACTATGAGAATAAAATTGAAAACACAATAATATTTTCAGTCAAAGCTCATTAGCATATATAGTCATATAAGTCTGAACTCAGTTCAGTACCGAACATTTTGGTTTCTTTGATCTTTAATTGTAGCTACCATTATCCTATCAGGCAGGATTGGTATTAAATCACTAAACATCACATGATCACCATTTTTTATGCTTGCTCATAAATGAAAATCAGATATATTAATCTTTAATTTGGATTAAAGTTTATATCTGTGCTAAAGAAAATCTCTAGTTTAATAAATGATTAGTAATAATCACTACGTGTTTATCAAAAAGTTGATAACGTAAAAGTTGGGAGGGGAGTAAATTGATGCTTTTAAATAAAAATGAGACAATTTGCTCTACATAAATACTCTACATGTAATAAAGATATATATGAGAGATGATGACCTGGCTCAACAGATGAGTGCTGGTTCAGCATGAAATACATCTTGGGGATCATTTGTCTTTTATTGTATCTTTATTTATATGAAATAAAAAAGAATGGAGAAATAGGGAAGTTGTCTAATTTATAAAAAACTGTTATTAAAACAGGCAAAACTCTCCATACAGTGTGCCACTCAAATCCAAGGATCCTCACTGACAAAAGCCACAAGCTAGAAACTAGTCTGGGGATATTGGATGAGTAGGCACTAGATAGGAATTTTATGCCCAAGCCTTCTGGCATCCATTGATTACTCTGGCTTGTACTGAGTGGCACTTCTTTATGGAAAGTTTTGTCTGTTTTAATAACAGTTATGAGCAAGCATAAGAAATGATGATCATGTGATGTTTAATGGCTTAATACTAATCCTTCGTAATAGGATAGTGGTGGCTATGATTATTAGAACCAAAGACACCAAAATGTATGGATATTGAACTGAGTTCACACCTATATGACTATATAAGTTAATGAGCTTTGATTGAAAATATTATTGTGTTTTCAAATTTTATTCTCATAGTTTTGTAGTTAAGTAGAGATAAAAGGTGGTTTCTGGAGGGTTGCCTTAAATCCTAAGATCTAGGTGCAGTGCTCTCAGATCTAAGGCTCTTCACTGAAAAAAGCCACAAGCTAGAAACTAATCTGGGGATATTTGATGAATAGGTACTAGATAGGGATTTTAAGTGCAAGCCTTCTGGCACCCATTGATTGCTCGGGCTTGCACTGAGTGGCACTATTGTATGGAGTGTTTTAATATATATATACCTATGATTAATAATGTGTTTACTGAATTGTCAAAGAATCTGTGGTGAGATTTTTTTTTATTTCATGAATGTAAATAAGAGGCCTCAATAATTTAAACAATTTCCTCATGCTAGTTTTTTTTTTTTTTGCTTTATTTATTACTCTCATATTAATATTTTTTAAATATAATAATGATTTGGACTAAGAAATAGTTGGAATATAGGTATGTCGGAAATTAAGAAATTGAATTGATTTAACGGATTTTCTGTCATAACAAAATTTTCAAAATAAATAACCTGCTTTCTCATATGCATATATTCAATGATTAATGTTATCTTTATAAAGTTAACATGTATAATGATAAATAAACACACTAATCAAGATAATTTTAAATAAATTTTGTTATATAAATGATTTAGTGGTTTGTGCTATTCTTGTCTTATTGGTCTATCTGAGTATATAGACAATACCTATTGATCCTGAGAAATCATGTTCTGAGCTGGGAAAGTGCAAAGCATTATGATGTCAATTTGTGATGGTGTTGCCAGAGGATATTCTATTCATAGGTGTTCTTTTTAACAAATGATGCTTGAAGGTAGGGAATAACATTAAAAGAACTGCTTTTAACTGAGAATGAAGTACAACCATCTGATGAATGGTTTGATCATCAATTTCAATCAGTCTTAATTAAACTTAGGAAATTTAAATTTTTATTATACTTTTTTATAATAATAAAGAACGTAGCATTGAAATTGTTGGTTGTTATATTACATAAGAACAATTTACAAATATGCATAGATTTATACATCTGTCTAATTATCCCATCAGGTCAGGCACCTATCCAATTTTCCAATATAATACCAAAAAAATAATTTGCATACCAATAAACGTCAAACATTCATTGTTATATATAAAACTTAGATACTTTATCACATTCATTTAATTTTTAATATTTGAAAAAGTTTCAAAATAACTGCCAGATTATTTTACTAAAGAAAAACATTTATTTATCTTAATTAGTATTTTGATCAATAAGCATGCAAAGATGTATAATAATCACAATCATTCTTGATTAAAAAATTGTGGAAAAATAATTCTATATTAAAGTAATATAAACGATATATATACTTGTCAGTTTTGGTTCAAAAACTTTATGGCATGCATTTTTTATCTTGGAAAGAGAAAGCTGTGAATTTTAGGTATAATAAGGATTTTTATTAGTTAAATCAATGTTTTAAATAAAAATGAAAATAACTTATATATACATTATGTAAGTTATGATATATTTTTACTTTCTTCTTTTTACTTAAGAAATTAGCTTTTTCAAGTAATTGTTGAAACATTAAAACTAATTCTTGCTATAACAAAATGACAATAAATTATTTTTAATAATGAAAATACATACTTTTAATTTTTATTTAGAATAATCTATCTTATTAAAAATTTCTGATTTATTTATTCATATATAATTTTTATATAAAATATCCATCTAAATTTTTATATTAAAATGATTGTAAATAATCTTGAATTTGTAGAAATCTTTTTTTCCTGAGAGTGTGATTTTTTTTTTTTTTAAAAAAAAAAAAACAAAAACATAAAAGCTTATTTATGAACTATTAATTAAAATTTGTTATTAATAATGAGTTTTAATAGATGTTCAACAACTTGAAAAATTAATGTAATTTATACAGTTATTGATTAACTATATTTATCCTTAAGTTTAATCCCAAACTTCATTAATAGTTATTATATAATAACTGAAACACACAGGCTTATTATATACCTGTGTCTATATATGTAATATATAGGGTATATGAGCACAGACTTTCACACAACCCACCACTCTCCACACTATCTCATAACACTGATACACTTGAACGCATATATGTTGAAAAGATAAATAATCACCAATATACGTATTTCATGCTAAACCAGCAATCATCAGTTGGTCCAGATTACCATCTCTACACATATACGCTATAAGTGCTTAGATATATATTAAGATAGCCAATCCTCATACTTTAATGGACAGGCTTCAATCTGTTCCACACTCCAACTCATCAACCGTCCAACCAATTGAAAATCTGATGATGGAATGCTCAAAGGCCACCCTGAGGCCGAGATTCTTGTCACACCCATGTTGACCTAAGGTGAGCATTCCATCATCAGATTTTCAATTGGATGGACGGTTGATGAGTTGGAGTGTGGAGTAGATTGAATTCTGTCCATTAAAGTATGAGGATTGGCTATCTTAATACATATCTGAGCACTTATAGCATATATGTGTAGAGATGGTAATCTGGACCAACTGATGATTCCTGGTTTAGCATGAAATACGTATATTGGTGATTATTTATCTTTTCAACATATATGTGTTCAAGTGTATCAGTGTTATGAGTTAGTGTGGAGAGTGGTGGGTTGTGTGAAAGTCTGTGCTCATATACCGTATATATTACATATATAGACACAGGTATATAATAAGCCTGTGTGTTTCAGTTATTACATAGTATAGATGTCATGTACATGAGGGATCAGATTGACCTTAGGTCAACATGGGTGTGACAAGAATCTCGTCCGCAGGGTGGACTTTGAGCATTCCATCATCAGATTTTCAATTGGATGGACAGTTGGAGTGTGGAGTAGATTGAAGCCTGTCCATTAAAGTATGAGGATTGGCTATCTTAATATATATCTGAGCACTTATAGCATATATGTGTAGAGATGGTAATCTGGACCAACTGATGATTGCTGGTTTAGCATGAAATACATATATTCGTTATTATTTATCTTTTCAACATATATATGTTCAAGTGTATCAGTGTTATGAGATAGTGTGGAGAGTGGTGGGTTGTGTGAAAGTCTGTGCTCATATACCCTATATATTAATATTATAAATAATTAATATTTATATCATAACTTGTAAAAAGAAAAAAAAATATTGCATTGTTTATTCAAATGAAGTAAATTTTTTATAATGAATATAAAAAAATATTTTATAATACTTTTATTTACTATGGACTGAAAAGACAAAAAGTAATTGTTTTTCAGCCACAATTGGAGTTTTTGTATTTAACTTGAAATAAAAGCTTAGGGTATCCAGATATTAATTAATTCAATTTCTTGTTGTAAAAAATAGCGATTGAATTAATTAATTTCTGGACACCCTACACTTTTATTTCAAGTTAAATATAAAAAACCCAATTGTGATTGAAGAAATAATTAATTCTTGCAATTATTTCAATTCAAAATTTAATATGGTGATTAAAACTACGTTGCAATCTACTTAATATTTGAAAGGAGAATCATGTACACTAATTAAAAAAAATTAACTTTTATAATCAAGAGAAATCAAGATTTGTTTTTATTTTTATTTTAATGGATCATTAATACATTTTAGTCTAAGGTTTTTTTATATATATATATACCATCCTCTCTCATGCATCACTGAAAACTTACTGAACTTATATCAATGTGTTTATTTCATTATCATATTCCATTGTCATCAATTTATAACAGATGTATAAAATTTGAAGGAAATTCATTTGACAAATATATTAATTACTGATTTCAAAATTTTTCCTATACAAGCAGAATTTTTAATTTAAGTAAAAGTATTAGAAACAAATATATTGTGTTATATCATAGATTTAAATAAAAAATTGAATAATTGTATTTTTTTATTATGAGATAATATTTTTAATTACAAAAATTATTTTTATAGTTACATTTATTTAATTTTAACCTCATAAAACATATGTAGTGTTGAGGATAAGTAATAATACTTATGAATCTTTGAATGCGCATACTATAAGAATTCTTGCAAGTCTGACCTGCAAAAATTTTTGTGGTTTGTGGTCATTGAGAATTATATTATAAAAATATTGTATATACAAATTTATAGCACATTTTCTGTTTATAAAAGTATCAGTTATATTTAATGTTTTAGTAATGCAAAATTGACACTATTTAAAATTATAGAAATGTCTTCCATAATGGGTTAGTTAATATGTCTTAAAAATATTCAGTAATAAGAAATAAGTGACTTTTAGAATAAATGTGTTTTGTTTAGAAATCTTTTATTATTTGCTTTATATTGTTTAGAAAATATTTAGTGAATGTAGTTTCATATGTATTTTTTTATTATTCCTATGATGTCAGATAAAATGACATATAGACTTTGTAAATAGCATTATTACTACAAATGTTTCCATTTCTAAATATTTCAGTTCATTAAATTTCAATGTTAATTGGACATTTTTAATTATATCAGAAACATCCCTGCTTTAATAATTCAAAATTAATATTTATTATTATAATCGAGGAAAATATTACATACTTGCACATAATTTAATTTAAAAACTATATGTTAAAAACTTATTGTAATCTATAAAAATAATTAATGATTTTTTGTAGAACTTCAGTTTTATATGTATTATTTTTTAAATAAAGAAATACATTTTCAAATGAGTATTGATATTTGAGAATATTTTTTATAGGATTTTACAATTATTTTTAAAAAAATTAATGAGAATATTAGCAATATTTTTTTCTGACAGATTTTTTTATTTAGTAATAAGTTTATTTCTTGTTCTTAAATATACTCTGTAGGTGATAGGTATGATGAAGAACCACGACGAAGGAAGGATGATTTCGAAGATTTCGGTACAGAATCCAGTACAGATTGGAAGGCCAAATTTTCATTTAGAAAAAAGAAAAATTTTGAAGATACTCCTGAACATAGGTAATAGTTATCATTAAATAACATACTATTAAATTTTATTAAATAAAGTTTTGATAAAATATTATTCAATTATAATTAAATATTGTAATAACAATAAATATTAAATATATTGCCTCTTGGTATTGCTTAGTGAAAGATTAACATTTACTTAATTTTGTAAAGAATTTGCTTTAAAATTTTTCTTTTTGTTAAAGGTCTCTTCTAATATAGATATATTTAGATATAAAGTCAGATAAAAGTTTGGATAAAAATTTATCATAAAGTCATGGAGTTTCAGAAAATGCATTGTCTCTGATAAAAAGCAGATATATGAATGAAAGTTTTTATAAGGACATTGTTTATTGATTGCATAAAACAAAAGAGTTAAAACTCAATAGTTTTCCTGTAATCATATATAATTTAGCATTTGGAATAATTAGTTCGGAATCATAACTCAAATTTGAGGAACAAACTATTCTGAGTATGTCACTACTCAATTTTGTCTAGTTCACTTAGTGATTTTTTAGTTAGTATATTTATTTTAACAGAAAATATTAAAAATAATCATGTATACTTTATTTATTAATAGAATACATAAAAATGTGCACACACAAATACAAACTTTTTTTTCCTAATAAAATTTAAAAATTTAATATTTTATTTCGTAGTAAGAATTTTAAATGCAATATGATTAATTTTTAAAATGCAATAATTTTAATATAACAAATAAAACTTAATTATGAAATGAAATTACATTTAATAAGGGATTGTTATTTTTATCATGTCATTTTATTAAATAAAAAATAGAATGGCATTATCGCTGAAGAATTTATAAAAAGTTTGAGTGTGGAAGTGCTAAAACACAAATTGATCCAAGATCTTACACTCCAGGTTCTGACACTACAACTACATTAAATTACATAGGGCAATGTCAATTGATTTACAGATTGGTTTTACGAATATGTTACAGATTATAATGGATCAATCTGGATAACTGGTAGTTTGGTATTCCAACCAGAAGACTAAGTATTATACTTATCATTATTTACCTTATGATTTTTATAGTAATCTCTTATCTTTAATCAGTTTTAGTTGATGTGACAATTAGTATTTCATTTTCTTAGTCTCATTTTGCTTTAATAATATTAAGACTGATTTTGAGTAACTTCTTAATTTTTTTAAAAAATGATTGGCTATTTTATGCTGCTTGTTTTTAATAACAATCTATGTAGTTTTCTAACTAACATTTAGTACATTTGAAAAGTTGATAAGTTTTGTTTTTGTTTATGATTGATCCTCCTCTTTTAAAAAGGCTTCTCTTTGCAGAAGTGAAATGATTCAAATCATGAGAGTATTCATCTGAAAATTGTCTTTACCAAGAAATTAAACATTTATTCAATATAATTTATTATCTAGTTCATGAAACATATAATCATCAAAAATTGCATATATCAGACTTGCTATCTTTTCCTTTTCTCAAATACTCTTAGCTCATAATTTCTTTTAAGATTATCAGTTACTTTAACCTGTATATTTTCACTTTCATAATTCCTCTACTTCTAAATATGTTATCATAATTTCTGCAGTAAATCTTTTTTCACCTTCTTTAATATTTATTCATTGTTAATGATATTTTTTCATTCTTTTTTAAAACCATCAATTTTTTAAGTTGCAAAGTTTATTTTATCATTATTTGCTCTACTTTTTTTTTTTTTTTTTACTATAGATGAAGTCATTATTTCTATCTTACAATTCACTTATACATTTTTTTATTGATTTCATCTTTTTGATTAATAATGTACTGTTTTTACCTTTAATCATTTCTTCATGAGATTCTGCTTTTTCCATCCAATTTTATTCTATTATATATTAAATCAAATCATCATCTATCTTTATTTCTGCATTCAGTTTCTAACTACTTATTTCTAGTTTTGTCTATTTTGCATCTCAGTTCACTATCTATACATATTTCTACCTTTTAGAATTTATATTTTTTTCATTCTCTTTATTATTGTAATCCTAAACTAAAACTTTTTTCCATTTTTAGTTTTTTCCAAACCTACTATCATTATTGCAGTGACTTAAATTTTCCTTGAATAATTCACCTTTAATCTAAGACTAAAAATATTTCTCTATATCCATCTTCAATTTATCAATTTTTTTGTCATATATTTTCTTATTTTTTAAAAAATAATTTTAACTTTGATTATTTTTAGTATATCTTTCAGAATATATTTAATTGCAATCTATTCTTAGTTTTTTGGGGTATAAATCTTGTCTTATGATTTTTGAATCATGTATTCATAAATAATCCAGTTATTTATTTGGCAAGAACTTATCAATCTTTTATCTACATTTCTTATTCTTAACTCATTCATAATCTATCAATTATTTTTTATACATCTCAATCTTCCATTTTTGTATTTTTCGTCAGTTTCTTCATACATGATTTTTATCCCTCTATATTATTATGGACATTAGCTGGTGTACATGTCTGGATAATCAGTAGATTCTTTGGAATTATTTTTGGGTTTAATCATTAACTATCTTTATTCCCTATGCCAAAAAAATATTTATGCTATAATCTACTTTCTTCTAAATGATATATTCTTACACTATCTTCATTTATTAAAACAGGCAAAACTCACTATACATATTGCCACACACAAAAAGCTAGAGTAATCAATGGATGCCAGAAGGCTTGAACATAAAATCCCCATCTAGTGCCTACTCATCCAATATCCCCAGACTAGTTTCTGGCTTGTGGCCTTCATCAGTGAGGAGCCTTGGATCTGAGAACAGTGCACCTAGATTTTAGGATCTAATGCAACCCTCCAGCAACTACCTTTTATCTCCATTTAACTACAAAACTATGAGTCTTAAACTGAAAACACCTTAAGGTTTCCAATCCAAGCCCATTAGCTTATATAGTCATATGGGTCTGAACTCAGTTCAATACCCATACATTTTGGTGTCTTTGGTTCTTTAAAAACCATAGCCACCACTATCCTATTAGGCAGGATTGGTTTTAAACCTGGTGGTCATGTGATGTTTATCTTCATTTATTTTCAAATTGCTTCTTAATGTATTATATTTAGTTTTTTCATCTCTTGTTAATAAATTTAGCATTTTTACTGTCTTATTCATAATATAATATTTTAAGTACATATTTTTATAATATTTCTTAATTCTAATGACCTTAATTAGGCAGTTGTAACTAAATAGATATATTGAATCTTTAGAATCCATAAATCTACTTAAATAGTTTTCAACTTTCATTGAATTGCTTATTTATGCATCTCTAACATTTTTATATGAATGAAAGGCCCTATGACTATTTTTAACTTTGGAATTATAGAGTTGACTATCTGAGAACTATAATAAAAGCTATTATACAAAGTGATTCATAAATTAAATAGCAGTAAACTATGTACATCAAGTAGTGCATGTGATGTATGCATAAAGTTAACTAATATGTGAAATGTGTGATTTTAGAGATATTTCTAATTATTCATAAACTTGAAGTCATTCTTTCAAATATAATGGTTTTGTGATTGCAGATATTAAATCTACATAATAAAAATTACAATATCAGTGCATATTAATGGATCATATACCATATACTATTCTGGATACTAACAAATGATTTTTTTTTTTATGATATTTGAAAATATTGTATAAATCTTTGTAAACTTAAAAAGAAAAAGGGTATTACTAAAAATGATAATATATTTTAAAAAATTTGTAGAGATTATATTTTCTTTAAGTAATGGAAAGTAGAATTACATACAGCTTCTAGATAATTCTCAGTAAAAGTTTTGAATTAAGAAAACTTGCTGCATGCCACTTGACTGCAATCAAAATGTTAATTTTAAAAAGGCAAATTTTCCAATGTGCTATTTTTCAGTGTATATTATTTCATTAACTTTTATTGAATATGTACAGAGTTTACTGTAAAAGTTTTAGATTTTTTTTAGAATATCTTATGCTATATATATATATATATATATATATATATATATATATATATATGGATTTAAAAGTGGTTTTAGTACAATAGATCATATCCAGGTATTGAGAGAAGTCATAGAAAGGTCAAACGAATATGAGTTGTCATTATGTTTTGGATTTGTAGATTATGAAAAGGCATTCGATTCTATACACATTTCTTCAGTGATTAAAGCATTGGATCATCAAGGTATAGATCCAGGATATTGTCATATTTTAAAGAATATTTATAAAAATGCAACAGCAACAATTAGATTACATAATGATACTGGAAAAATCAACATTGAGAAAGGTGTAAGACAAGGTGACTCCATATCTCCAAAACTCTTTACAGCAGTGTTGCAAGAAGTATTTTGTGGATTAAAATGGGAAACTAAAGGAGTGAAAGTAAATGGAGACTATTTAAGTCATTTAGATTTCGCAGATGATGTAGTTGTTTTTGCAAATAATGCTTCAGAGCTGCAGGAAATGTTGCAGGAGTTAGCAGATGAAAGTAGAAAAGTAGGACTAAAGATAAATGTTAAAAAGACTAAAGTAATGTTTAATCGATTTGCTCAAAATATGAAAATAAAGATTGATTATGAAGAATTAGAAGAAGTTAACAGTTACAAATACCTTGATCAGATTATTAATACAGATGGAAACATAATGGAGGAAATTAATCATAGAATTAAACTTGGTTGGAGTGCTTTTGGTAGAAATAACTTGATATTAAAAGGAAATATGCCTATGTGTTTGAAAAGGATGGTTTTTAACAAATGTGTTTTACCAGTTCTTACTTATGGATCTGAGACTTGGACACTTAATGGAAGAGCAATACAGAGACTTCAGACCACTCAAAGGAGTATGGAGAGATGTATGTTGGGAGTAACAAGAAGAGATCGAAAACGCAATGTATGGGTAAGACAACAAACAGGTGTTACTGACCTTATTGAAAAAATTAAAAGATTGAAATGGAGTTGGGCTGGACATATTGCTAGAAGAGATGATAATAGATGGACAATTGAAATTTTAAACTGGATTCCAAGAGATTGTAAAAGACCCAGAAAGAGACCACATGTGAGATGGATGGATGAAATAAGAAAATGTGCAGGGGTGTTGTGGAGAAGAGAAGCTGAAGATCGGAGAAGATGGATTAAACTTGGAGAGACCTTCATCCTGCAGTGGATTGATAATGGTTGATGATGATGATGATGATGATGATATATATATAATCATGAAAACTGTGCAGAAGGTAAACAAACTCACATTTTTTAGCATATTTGCCATATGTTATCATACAGCATACACTAATGTGGTAATAAACAATTTCTCTCATACTCAACAGAGCATGATCCCAACCATAGTGACTATAGTTATTTTTTCCACCTTACATTTTGCAATCAGTTAGACTAGCCTGCAAAAATGAATTGCTGATTGCCAGTTTAGGAAATGAGGAAACAGTTGTACAAGATTCCAGTCTTATTTCTTTTATGTCTTATCCCAGTTAGATCCAAAGGTTTCTCATGGCTTTTGCCTAGTTTTTTATGACTCTTTCATGAATACTTCAACAAATTATTTTAAAAATAAAAAATTGAAAACAAAATATTAAAATGTGTAAGAATAAATAAATTAAAAACTTAAATAATACATTCATTGAAAGATTTAATCTAATTTCTAATTATTTATATGAATTGCACAATTTTATACATGTTTCATGAACAAAAAAAGTGATAATAATTTAAAAAATATACCAAGAAGTGATTGATTTATCTTGTGTATCATCTTTTGACATATTTACAATAAGGGGGAGGAGTCAAATTATTTAAGCCACCACATGTAGTGGTATTGATTCATAAAATGCAACTGCTTTATTGAGTGATCAGATGCTAACATTTTATGGAGTAAATGCCTCAGCTTTGTCGTCGATTAACTGCAATATTAATCACACTACCATCATATTAATTGTACTTAATATGTGCAGAATGAGAAAGGAAAAAAAGCGTTTTTGCTTTGAATAATTGCATTATGTTTTCAATATAAGTATTGGAATTCTCATAACAGCTACTTCATAATTTCATATTTATGCCCGATTACAAACCGTGAATCCAAGAACACTTTCATATTATTATATCTTTAAATTCAGTTTGTATGAAGCAGTTGCATAATTGTTTTTTGAAATATAAAGAATTTATGCAAAATCTTTTTAGCTGTCTAATTTTTATTTTTATTAAATATTTTATTCTGTTAATACTTTTATTTTAATAACAATAATTAAAGATATGAATCTGATGACAATAAATGTTTTATTTTTTAATGTTATTTTTATTTTAGTAATGATGATGAGAGGTATGAATCTGATGACAATAAATATGAATTTAAAGATAATGATAGTATAGGAGAAATAGAAAATCCAAAATTATCTAAAAATATTAATGATAATAAAATAAATAAATCAACACGACCAACCCGTAAAATAGACCTGGGAGCAGCTTCTACCCTAAGTCAGAAACCACAGGTAATTTATGTGTAGATATATATTTTTTCATATACTATATAAATATTTTAGATAAATTGAGAATTTTATTGATAAAGAAGAAACCCAAATTTTTTGATAATGTTAATTAATGTGAATCATGGTATGGTCTCCCCCCCCCCCCCATAATTATTTATAATTTCATCTTAGGAATTTTGATCAATTATATGAAGTTAAGAATGAGTCTTAATTAAAAAACAAAAGATAGTTCCAGAACAAAAACATTTATTTCTGCTATGGTTTGTAAGATGTTATTTTATGCTTGATAATTAACAAAATATATTGTGAAGAGCCATGAACTGAAAATTCTTTCAAAAATATTGAATTTGCTTATCAATAAACAAGCATATATTTTTTTATCAGTAGAATTACTCATAATATCAGTTTTGAAGCTACTTATAACATGCCTTAATACTGTAATGTAAAAAGATATATTCTAAGAATAACAAAAATGATTAAAGAAATATTATTTGAAAGACTTATAGTAAATTTTAATGAATTTTATATTTGAAGATTTTTAAAATTAATTTGAAGTGCCAGAACTCAGTCAAAAAATTTCCATTGGTATCTTTTTTTAAATTAATAATAACTATTGCTTTTTTCAATATTCTCAGAGGTCCTTCATAGAATACTTATATGGATTTATTGAATAAATTGCTTCCAGTTATCATCTTTGATTAGTTCAATAAAAAAAATATTTATTATTTTTATATAGTTGTTTTATTTCAATTGTGTTGGAACTATTATTAGTTACCAGAAAATCAGTATAGTTCTAGAGAACAAGATGCACTATATATAATCATATTTTTGTTATCTGGCAAATGAAATAAAAATATCCAGAGTAGAGATGTGATCCAAGTATTGTAACGGTCAGAAACGTGTGATTCGTTAACATAGTGCAGAATTCGACCACCACCCTGAACTGCAGCACCATCTAGATAGTGAAGCTACCCGTAGTACTGAGTTCGAACATAGTTTATCGGTTCCACAATACAATCTACAAAACAACACAGCTGATGCTACATTAGTAAATACTTCTTTAGGCACAGTGATCAGGGAGATGCAAGAGAATCAAGAATTTATTTTCGAGTTAACCAATAATAACACTAATATTAAATATTTATATTTTACAGAATCGAGGAAATATTATATGGAATAGGTATCGAATAAATAAAGATGTAAAGGCAGACGTATAGTTTAAAATTATTTATTTAGAACATTTTAATAATAAATCATTTAACTAATAATATTTGGTAATATTTAAAATATCAGTAGCGGGATTTTCCGATACTGTTAGATATTAAAGAGATACATTTATTTATATAGCTGACGTACTCTAGCTGCCTAAATTCTCGAGCAAGTATTTCAAGATCATGCCTTCGGGATTTATATCTTTGCAATGCAAGAGTCTAAATTAGGATTTATAATAGTAGTGGCGGACATATTTATTTAATTAAATAAGATATTTATAAATTAATATGGACGGACATTTATTTTTTATTTGGGAATGAATTATGTCACTAATGCAGAGACGGGGTTATATATTGAACACTAAAATTAATAAGCAAAACACATGGTATGTCTAGAAAGGCGATATAAGGGTGGCCGTATATTGAAACTGCGAAGCTGTGGATGAGTTGAGAACAATGGGCTGGTGTTTGCCGTAGGCCCGATATAAGGTGTCACATAAGCATAGCCAGGGGCAAGTGGTTCGTGCCACGATTGCTTCTTGGCTGCGTGACGTTTGTCAAGCCCTATGGAACATTTATTGGTTCGCTTGTGTAGGATGACTGGGATATTTAAATCCTAAAGAATCCGGAGTATCCAAGGCTTCTAATAGGTCATCGCATCTCTAAAACGTAACATATGCATAATGTACAGACTATTCTGCTAAGATTTAATATATTTTATAACTCGGCCCTACATCATCAACATTTAATAAAGAACATTTTTAACTCTCAAAGAAATGTAATTTACGGAATTATTACTTAAAATATAATAAAATATAAAAACAATAGGTAAGCTAGGTGAGTATTAATGACGAATATGTCAGCCATTTGTTAAGTAGTAGACTCCTGCATTACAATAAATGAAGCATTGAATACGTGTCGATTTATATGAAAATATTAAGTACTTTATGGAAGTAAATATTAAAGAAGACTTGACACGTATCCACTGTTTCAAGCAATCATGGATTTATACTAAGAAAATTATGAGCATGCTATAATTAGATAATAAAATGTAAATTTTAGAAATATGTACCCAAGAAAGATAGAATTAGGCAAGCTAGATTATTAAAGAAATTTAAAGAAGGATAATTAAATTCAGTTTTACAAATTATAGTTTTACAAGTTATATAGAGTGAGCTGTAGCGTGATTATTTAGAGTACTCTAGGAGAATTTGGATACAGGTACCGGTTTATACAAAGTTTTCAAGTTCAGTATTCAGTAGCAAATTGTTCATGATTTCAGAAGTAGCATTTCTTTCCAGCATTTAGATGATTCATTTAATTTAACAGCAGCAGCAGCTTTCTAATTGTTTGGGCAGCAGATCTTGGTTGGTATTCTGGAGGGCAATGGGAATGCTTGGCATACGATAGGCCATCTCCAGAAGGAGAATAGTCTGGGCGCTTTCTACTCGACCATACTGTGGCAGGTAAATTAATTTATATATCTGGAGACTCTCTCTGATTGAGAGCACAGCTAAAGTTAAACTGCAAATTCTGAGAAAGTCCAAAATGTCAGAGCACAGCTAAAGTTAAACTGCAAGTCTGAGAAAGTCCAAAATGTCCTCCTTTCTTGATCTTTTTACTTTTTATTATATTTTATTTTGGATTCAATCATTTGCCCCGAGGATAATCAATACATTCTTATACATTTAATTTATATAGAAAGCTGCTTTACTATTGTTCACATTTAATTTTACATTTACATTTTTGGTAATTAGATTTTAGGGAATTTTTCTTTTTAATTAATCTTTTATCTCTCACCTCCGTTACTTTTAAAATTTCAAATACAAAAGGGAACATACGATTATTTTTACTTTTAATTAAATATTACAATCAGATTTCTAAAATTATTATTAAATGAAATTCAAACAAAGCAATAAATAACGAACTTTATAAATGGTTAAAATTATATATTTTTATATACTAAAAAAAATACAAATTACATTAATTATTTTTATCTATTGCTTTAAATTTGTTATTGAAACGTGTGTGTGTTTATGGTGTATTTTACATATATTTATTCATTTTTAATATTGCTAAACACACAATTCGATACCAAAAAAGTTTAAATTTGGGTAGGATAGAGCAGTGGGTGAGAGACGATTAAAAAAAGGTGAAACTTAAGATTCGAATACGAATCTTACGGTTTCAGTATTAGACTCATTTAATTGAAAAGGTTTATAGTAATTTTAAAAATAGCTGGTTGTCCACCACAAAGTTTACATTATCAAGTAATATATAATGGAATGAGAGGAAATGTTACTATCGATGTTAAAAAATCTGAATTATTTGAAATGAAACTGGCATTAAACAAGGATGTATGTTATTTCAAATTTTCTATCCATTTTTATAGTAGTAGTCTTTGGAACATTTATAAGCATCTTCCGTGAAGCTCACATCAAGACATATTATTTAATAATAGTTTTTAATTTGAGTTAATTGAAAATAAAAATCATAACTTCATCTTTTTGGATTTTAGATTTACAACATGTCGATGATTTGCTATTATTCTTTACTGAACAGATGATATTTAAAATAATATTTATGTTTTGAATGCAGCTTATAAAGGATTTGGTTTAGTAATTAATGTTCAGAAAAACTTAGTGCTTTGTCAACCAATGATGCTAAGAAAAATGTTTAGCAGCTTCTGGTTTAGATAGTTATCATTTTGAAAAATATGAATTATTTTAAGTATCATGATAGCTTTTTAAATAGAAAAACAGACTTGGATATTGAAATAGAACACAGACGACAGTGAACTATTGCTGTATTTATTAAAATAAAAGATAAAATATTTCATCATAGTGATATAACTTTATCACTTGCATATATCCTGTATATGGTATGTAACGGACACTCATTCCATTCTGATCACAGAGGGCGCCACCAGATAATTACATATCCAGCATCTATCACTCTCAATAGTCACAATTATATAACACTAAATGTCTGTGTTATGTTCTCCTATATATCTTCTTAACTAATAACTCAATCCTATTTCATTAAACACACACATATGCCTTCCAACTAGCTATAGATTCATTATCATTATTATAATACTATTTCCTTAATTTTAATACTTGCACTACTTGGCTTCCAAGCTAGCTCTTAGACTTAATAATCAAAGAATAGGAGAGGTATTATAAAGTCAAATATAGAATAGGTGACTTGGAAAATAAGAAGATGGATTGCATTTGTATTACACAGTGTTTATATAATCGGCAGAAAAGAATTAGGCGTGCTCTGGTAGAATGTACAGTATGTGCTGAGGTGTAAATGTTTGAATAAGAATGGGAAGGATGTATCAGATTTCTGGTTATGTAGTAAATGTGGAATGTGAGAAAAGAGGTGAGAAAGTAGTTTCTAAGTGTAGGTAGTCTAGAGAGAAATTCAGGGGAAAGGGAGCAAAATGTAGTTAAGGAAGATAGGACAGTATACAGTTTTAGTGGATTGTCAGGAGATATGGGAAAGTAGTAGTGCAATGGAGATGATTAGCCAGAGAATAAATAAGATAGAGGAAGAAGTGAAAGATGTAGAAGTAAAATTAAAATTGTTAGAGACAAAGTGTGAGCAGATAAAGGAATTACTGAGTAGGAATGATAAGGACGAAATGGATAAGGAGATCTAGAAGGTGGTAGAAAATGTTACAGATGGAATAGAAAAAAGTAGACTATGAGACAGTATTGATAGGAGAGCCACTAATTAGAGAATGTGGGGATATAATTGCAAGGGAAAATAGAAGCAGGTATGTAAGCGCATGTTTACCTGGAGCTAGAAGTAGGGATGTGATAAATAAAGTAAGAAAACAAGGTAGTAGAGACGTGTTTCTTATGATAGGGACTAATAATTTGTCAGAGCCATCAGAGAGAGTAATGGAAGAGTACGTAGAATTGATTAGGAATTTGAGTAAGATTAAAGGAAGAGTAGGTGTAGTTGGATTATTACCAAGATTTGACAAGGGGCATTTGTTAGATGGGGCATGTTCTATAAATGAGAGATTGAAAAAATTGTGCGAGAGAAATAATATTATGTTTGTGGATGTATGAGATTGGTTTATTGGAAAGAGGGAATTATATAATAAAGATGGATTGCACTTAGGAAAACAAGGAAGTGAAGTTTTAGGGAGTCTGATGTTTAAAGAATATAATTCGGGAAACTTTTAAAGGTTGATGGGTTTTTAAATTGTAGTATTATCAAAAAGAAGAAGAATGGATGGGATGTAATAAATAAGCAAAAGATAGTTGTTTTAGATAGTGGAGAAGGAATGGATCTGTAAGATTAATGGCAAGAAAGTTTTTTATAAATGTAATGGAGGAGAAAGAATCAAAAGAATTTATAAGAGCAGTTAGAAAAGAAGAAATTGTTAAAATTGGGTATTTGAATATTCAAGGTGGTAGGAGACCAGAAAATTGGTTGGAATTAAATAAAGCAATTGAAAATGAAGAGCTTGAGGTATTAGCAGTAGTGGAACCGCCTCTAAGACAAGAAGAAAAGCCTATTTTGGAAGATTTGGTATGGCAGGGTATAAATAGAAAAGAAAAAAGGGGTGGTGGTATAGGTATTATATCGAAAAAGTATTTAAATATTGTTAAATGTCAAGAACATTTGTGGTTTGAAATAAGGTTGGGTAGAGAAGAATGGATGGTGGCTGTAGTACATATAGCCACTGGAGATAAACTGTAATGGAATGGAACAGTAGCATATATAAATGCCTAGTTAAGGATATAAAGAGTTTTAAAGAAAAGGGGAAGAGAATAATGGTTATAGGGGATATGAATGGGCATATTGAAGAAATTGATGATGTAGATAATAAGAATGGTCAGTTTTTGAAGGAATTTTGTCAAAGAATGAATTTGAGAATTGGGAATTTATCAAATATTTATGAGGGACACTATACATGGTCTAGGAATAATATATTTCACACAATAGATTATGTATTGGTAGAGAAAGAGGGAATGAATAAAATAAGTAAAATTAAGGTATTTGATAATGAAGAGAGAGTATGTAATAGTGATCATAACTTTATTGTAATAGAAATGGTCAGTAATGTGATGGAGAATAGAAATAAAAGTAGAAACAATAGTGAAAAATGTGGATGGAGAGTGAATGATAAGAATAAGTTGGAAGAGTACAAAATACAAGTTGAAGAAGCCATGGAACAGTTGGTTGGGGATGAGTATAAGAACTCGTGTGGTGAAACAAAAAAAGTGGCAAGAATATGCAGAATAAGAGTGTAAAAGAGAGGAAAGAAACATGTAGAGAACATAAGTGTGATATTAAGAACAAAGAAAGTGAAAAAGATATTAATGCTAAATGGGAAAAGTACTTAGAAAAGAAGAAGTTGACTAAAATGGATAATTATAGAGAGAGGATGAAATTGAATAGTAAATTGTTGGAGAATATTAATAAAAGTAGAAAAATTTTGGAATTACATTAAAAGGAGAAATGTAGGGGAGAGAGAGATAGTATTAATAGATGATGAGGGAATAGAGTGTAGCTCTAGAGAAGAATTATAGAGAATCTTAAATAGATATGTAATGGATATAGAAAAGATGTTAGACATGAAGGACAGTGATAGAAAACATGAATGCATTTAGTAATGTGAATATTAGGTTCACAAAAAATGAACTGCACGAGGCAGGGAAGAGATTGAAAAGTAAAAAGGCAAGAGATTTAGATGGATAGGCAGCAGAGATGGTAATGAATTTAGGGCATAGAGCAAAAGTAAAGTTATTATCATGTTTTAATAAGATGGCACAGAAGATAGTTTTTCCGGATAGATGGAGTAATACAAGAGTAAGATTATTATTTAAATAAAAGGGTAAGGATCATAGAAAGTTAAATAATTATAGACCGATAGCGGTAACAGTCAGTTTTATATAAAATTTTCTCATATATGGTGGCTGGAAGAATTGTAAAATGGATGGAAGAAAATAATGTAGTGGAGGAAATGCAAGGAGGTTTTAGGTCAGATAGATGTTTAGGAGATAGTTTATTTGTAGTTACACAACTTGTAGTTACACAACTTATGGATATGAGTAGGAATTCAGGTAGATCATTATATATGAGTTTTATAGATATAGAGAGGGCATGTGATAGAGTAAATAGAAATAGATTATGGGTAAGTTTAGCAAATTTGGGATTAGTTGAAGCTTTAGTAAATATTATTAAGAAATTATATGAAAATAATTATTATACTTATCAATTAGGGAATATAGAATCAGTTAAAGTTAAAAATGGGGTGGGACTAAGGTAAGGATGCACTATGTCACCTATTTTGTTTTTGTTGTATTTGAGTGAAATGGAGAAAGCAATAGAAAGACTAGGAAGAGGGATAGAGATACCGTTAATAGGGGGCAAGGGAGTATATGCTTTGTCGGGTCTTTTTTTTTGCGGATCATATCTTTTTGTGTGCAGAAAGAAGAAAAGATATGGATATTATGCTGAGGACATGTGCAAGGCTGGTTAAAGAGTTGGGGATTAAATTTAGTGAAGAAAAATCAAATATAATAATGATTAATACTGGGGAAAGAGAAGATGTAGAATTTTTAATGGGGGATATAAAGTTAAGTGTGGTGGGAATCATCTTAAAGTAATCAGGAAAATTGCTTGGATGAATGGGAGAAAAAATAGGTAAATGAAGCAAAGAAAAGAAAGGGTTTGGTAAAGAAACTAACAGTGTTTTTATATAATAAATATGATGTAGCTAGAAATGTATGGAAGGGAGTTGCAGTAGCAGGGTTAACATATGGTAATGATGCATTATGTGTTAGTAAAGGGTTTTTAGATTATTTAGAGAAAAGTACAAAGGGGAGTAGGAAGACATGCATTAGATGCAGAAGTGTGGATAGCAAAGGACGCAATTCAAGGAGAAATGAGATGGTCAAGTTTTTATATGAGAGTTGCAAAAAGTAAAATGAAAATGTTTGGTAGGTTGCAGTTTAAGGATAGTAAAAGAATAGCCATAATAGTGTTTAATTGGGTTATGAGTAAAGGTCAGGTACCAAAATGGGCGAGAAAAGTAATGCCGTATGCAAAAGATTTGGATAAAGAATTTATATCAGTATACTTGTATAAAAGGTGGGATGATTGTGTAAAAGGATTTTGAGTGTTATAGTGGTAAGGAATGGGATAAAAGAATAGATGCATTAATAAAGAATAAGGAGTTGGAGAAATGGTGAACTAGTATGGAGGGTAAGAAGAGTTTAAATATATAGAAGTAAATGGAACATTGGGTGAGAGTTAATTTATGATAATAGTAAGGAAAGTAGTTTATTGCTTAAGGCTTGAACGCGATCTTTAGCAACAAGAGAATATACATGTAAATGGAAAAATATGGGTGATTTAGTGTGCAAATTGTGTAAGGAAGGTATAGAAAATATTAGGCATCTGTTGATTGAACGTAAATGCTTGAAAGCAAAATGGGTACAAATAATGAAGTTATGGGGAGAATAAATATGAACAAAGTGATTATACAGAAAGTGGGTTATTGGTTTTTATGTTGGGTTTGGGAAAAGATAAGAGGGATTTGGATATAAAGGCCATAGAGTTGACAAAAATTATGTTGTGGAAATGGGATGAAGCAGGTTATGGGAAAGCTTAGGGTAGGGAATGGAAGGGGAAGGTAAAATGACTAACAGGTTTTTTTGGGCATAGTTGCTGAGAGATTCCTGACTCCTTTTAAGAAGACACAGTACATCACATGGAAAATTTATTTACTGTGATCAAAATCGATGAGGATGATAGTTTGCGGCGACTAAGTTCAGGGAGAAACAAGAGATCTTATGTATTGTTTAGACAATTGAGAAATAAAAGCACTAAGACAAACATCAGCCAAATAAATTTGAACAATTTGAAAATTTTATTAAAAGTTTAAACAATTTGAAAAATTTACTAAAATTTGGACAATAGAATAAAGAAATCTAGCCACTAATATAAAAGTGACTTCGATTTGAATACGCATATTTATCAGAATGCAAACAGAAAACATTAAACATTTTGGAAGCAAACTTCTCTCACCTAAAATAAAAAGAAAATGGATAGGATATCTTTCTGCTGGCTATTTACAAAAAAAACACAGCAACTCTAGTTTCCTGATTCAGAGATATGAAAATATACGGTCTTGCAGGAAATCGACAAAACAACACCAGCGAGCATTTCTTGCCCCGAATAATACATTGAGAGAAGAATGTCATATTGTTGGTAGGAGAGCCCTCTGATATACTACCTTTAAAGCAATTTGGGGTCGACTTACGTGCAAGACAAAATAAAAATATGATTATGTTCTTACGTAATCTAGAAAATAAGAATATAAATCTTCAACTATAGAAAACCAGAACAAAGAACCCAATAGATCGCCAACCAAAAGATTTTCTTGTTTGAAAAAAGCGCAAACTAAACATATTTAAAATTAATTATTTTACAATAACAACTAAGGGCAGGTGAGTAAATAAAAATTACGAAAACTGCCAAAGCATTTAGCAATAGTTAGTGAAATAATTGGACATATATTAATCATATAAAAATATATACCCACTAGACACTCTCCAATAAATAAAATTGAAAGCAAACTTGATCTTAAAACTAAGATTCCAAGACACACGGCAAAGTACAATGAAAACAAATACAGCTTATAAAATATGAGGTTAAATATTGATTAAGAATACAGATTTATGTTTAAGATTGAGCGGAGATTTAATTAAAAGCAATTTATTTACCCTGGAAAGAATAAAAGGAAATATTTACCTTAAGGTAAGGCAAAGTTCGCGTAGAGTGCGCACTTTTATTTCAGTTCATATTTCAGATATTTTGACAGCGGCAAGGTAGAGGTATCGAGGATCTGGTTTCTTTTAGGTGTTCATGGCATGACTGAAGGAGAGTTGGACGTTAGGGATTCATCCTTTGGTTAAGTTAGCACGGCATATAGATGATGACAAAACATAGAGTAGTATATTTTGATATCTTGGAGAAAGCAAAATTGTTTTAATAACTGCAAATTTTGCTTCGAAGAAATTAAATGTCTGAACTGCTAATGGTACAAATGTTGAATGAGGTTAAACAGAATGACTATTAGAAATAAGAAGCTGAACCAACCACTCGGACGGAGTATTTGCTTGGTCAAGGCTCTCTAGAATAATCCATGAAATTTTTTGGGTTATTTATATCCACACTCAATTTCCCGCGAAAACTTGTTTTGTTGTCGAATTCTACGCCTTAGGGCAATTTTCCGCTCAATCTAATTTAGGAATTCCAACCTGGGATTATTTTAAACTAAAACAGCAACACAAAATTAAATCTCCGCTTTTAGAATGAACTTTACAATGATTAAAATAAAAGAGACAGGAATGTAATTAACAAGCTTGCTTATTTTTTAATTAAATTGATTAAAAACTAGCGGTGAAATAAAACTTTTTTTAAAATCAATTCTATATTTAAAAAAATTAAAATGATCTGTTTTAAATATAAATGAGTGTGTTTTATACACATACTCTTAAAAACAATTTATTTATTTATTTATTTTCTTAAATAGCTTTACTCTTTCAAATTTAGTAAACACAAAAGTTCTACTTTTGTGTAGTGACCTTTGAAACGGCTACTATCCGGTTCAATAGTGATATAACTTTATCACTTGCATATATCCTGTATATAGAAACAATAAAAAATATATAAACTAATTAAAAGAAATATACAAATAAAAAACAAAATACAATTTTTTGTCTATAGAGCTGTTTTAATATTTTAAGCAGAAGATTGGTTTTCAGCAAAAAAATATAATTAAATAATATTATATAAAAATTAACATTAAAAATTAATTCCATATCTGGTAAAACAAAAAGTTCTTACGGGTTAATAAAACTTTTATGTTGAGAGAGTTGAACCAATCAAATGCTATTCTATTTTAATAAATATTTTATTTATTTTCTTCCAAAAAAAAATCGTATTATCTCTTTATAAAAACTTTTAAATAAAACTTTTTAAATAGTTAATTAATTCATTTTCAATTCTATGTATTGAATTAATTAAAAAATAATAATGGTAATTAATTTAAAAAAAATTATACAATATATATATATTGTTTGCCTGAAAGTTTGTGATGATGATATTTTATATGTGATAATATATTGGACAATTTTCGTCATCTATCATTAAATGTTGAATGTCTAGAAAATTTTAAGTTTTATTTAAACTTTTCCAACTACAAACAACTGTTAGTAATAATATACAAGTTAGTAGATAATACAGGTTAGTAGATTACATAATGGTTTTAGTGGTATTACTCTCTGCTCATCTTCAAGTATTGCTGGCCTGAGCAGTGACAATGTTAGAATATTGAATTTTAAGGCAACCATTAGTAAAAATTTCATATACTTATTTATGAGTCGATTCAAATTCTCCCGATTCTTCTACTTTTCTTCTTCCCTTTTTTAAAATTTTTTTTCCTAAGAACAAGGTTAATAGACACTTCCAGACATTATGTTTTGATGCACTTGGTTGATTTGTAGCATTATTTGCCATTGTCATATGATCAGCTTTGAAGTTTCATCTTTGCACCTTTTCCTCCAATATTTTTTGTATTTTCCCAATCAAACACATGTTCATTAATACACATATAGTCTGCTATTGTAGACACATCTGTTTTTCTCTTATAACCATTAGTTTGTGCCCCTTCATTTGCTGTTCAACAGGGTCACCAGTCTTCCCATTATACATCCACATTGTATTTCATAGTTGCCGTTTTTGTTTTTTAGCAATTCAAGTTTAGGCTTTGTAGATGTTAGAATTCCTCGAAGTGTGATATAGCTTTGGAAAGCTGTTCTTATATTATATTGTTTGATGATTTTCTTTAATTTGTCTGCTATTCCTGGTATATATGGATACACTACAGTACCAATAATTGTTTTTCTTTTTGGTGTCTATTAAAAGGTTTTTTTTTGTTGACAGCTGATGGATAACAACTCTTCATGAGAGTTTGTTTTATGTAGATCTTTTTTTTTTTCTAAATCACTGGTTTCCAAACAAACTTCTTTTGCTCTGTTCCACAGTGATGATATAATTTTATTATACTTTTGTTGTGATTGGATTTATATGTTAAGTACTCACCAGTGTGTGTTGGTTTTTTATAAACTTGTTTTGACTTTGCCATAAGGGAATTTTGTCACAAGAACAACTAAGAATGGCAAATTTTGTTCTTGTTCTGATTTCATTGTGAATATTTATTGAAGGGAATATGTTGTTGATATGTGTTCAGAACATCTGTAATCGTGCTTCACCATATGGCATACGACAAATATATCATAAACATATCAAAACCAAATTTTAGGTGAAAATGGAGTTGTATTTATGGTTATGGTTTTTGTAGTTCTTTAATGTAAATGTTGCTAAACAAAGTGGTGAGCCCATGGTCATCTCTTAATTTTGTTGGAAGTATTGAAAGTTATTATGCAGAATGTTAATAGTTCCATATACTATCAATTGGTAGAGTTGCCTGGTTTGTAGACTATTATTATCAGATAACTTTTTCTTACAATAGACAATGAATCATCACATGATATATTTGTGAATAAACTTTCCACATCAAAGTTTACTAATATGTCAGTTCTTTCAATTTCCATATTGTTAATTAATTCTATGAAGTCCTTAAAATTATTGACAAAGGATTATGTTTTGTATGCCAAAGGACCCAAGAGGCAAAACTCTCCATACAGTAGTGCCATTCAGTTCAAACCAGAGTAATCAATGAATGCTAGAAGGTTTGTGCATAAAATCCCTATCTAGTGCTTACTCATCTAATATCCCCAGACTAGTCTCTAGCTTGTGGCTTTCATCAATCTGAGAGCACTGCACTAATGCAATTCTCCAGCAGCTAACTTTTATCTTTTCAGTTAGCTATAAAGCTTTCAGTCCAGAATGAAAACACAATAATGTTTTCAATTCAAGCTCTTGTATCCAAGGCTCCTCACTAATGAAAGCTCCAAGCCAGAAATTAGACGGGATATTGGATGTTCGACACCAGATATGGATTTTATGAACTAAACTTTCTAGCTTTCATTGTTTACTCTGGTTTGCACTGAGTGGCATTACTGTATGGAGAGTTTTGCCTTTATTATCAGCCTGTGTAAGCATAAAAAATGATGATCATGTGATATTTAATGGTTATGTCAAAGAGATCTTGACAAGTTATGATATGATGAATTTCTATAACTAACATTAGGTCTTAATGGAACATTGTTTTATGGATTTTAGTAGTTCATGTGGATGAGGAATTTTGCAGAATAACGATGTTAATTTCTTCTTTTTCTGAAACACTGAAATACCTGTCACGCTTCAGGACTAATGCTTATAACTTCTGCTCTTGGAGTTGGATTTTTTTGTATTCACTTGCTGTAAGGAGTTCTTGTATTTTGTTATCATAATCAGTTATCTCTTTTAGAACTGTGATGTTATCTTTGTTAGCAGGGAGAATGATTCTAGAAGTTTCTTGCTTAAGAAATTTAACAGCTTTCCCCTCATCCCATGAAATGTTTGATTTCTGTTATTGATGTTTCTCAAATGTTCTTTTAACTCTCCAGAGTAATTCTGCTGTTTTTTCTAGATACAATTTTTAGATGACTTCCTCAATGGCTTCCATTATATCTAATAATGAGATAGTAAACATTGTAATGACGAAGTTTAAACCTTTTCCGGGAATAGATAATTCAGCGTCTGTATGATATTTAAAGCTAATATTTTTAACTGATGCAGCTGATAGATTGTTTGTTACAGTATGGCTTTTAATATACTATGTAGATTTGCACGCATTTTTTTTGACATACTTTTATTTTTCCATGTAATTTTGAATATGATTTTCTCACCGCTTGACAAACTCTTGTGTAAAATCTTCATCAGTAAGGTATTTCTTAGAAAACATACCACATTTCTAATGGAGTATTTATTCTTTTTTTTTAATAGAATCTCACTTGCTTTCTGAATAATTTTCTTAACTCTCTTGAAATGAATTGAAGGTTTTAATTACAAACCCTTGGGAATAATCTTTTCAGATTTACATAGGAACGTTAAACTATTAACCTATCTTCTCTACTAACCTCTGTTAACTATTAACTTGTGTGTTATCATTAACAGTTGTTTGTATTTGGAAAAGTTTAAATTATGTTTAAAATTTTCTAGACATTCAACATTTAATGATATATGATGGAAATAGTCCAAACTATTATTACATCTATATATATGTCAGCAAAGAATATACATATACAAAAAAATCTACATATAAAATCATATATACAAAAAATTTCTATGTATATTAAATCTCAAATATAAAACATTGTTGTTTAACATAATAAATAATAAATTACAATTGTTGAAAAATAATCAAAAATAATATATTAGGAAAGCAGGTAATTCAAAGAAGTAAATGTCTATGTTCATGTTCATCTCATGTTGTAAAGTGCTAAATTTAAGATGAGAAAACTTTCTTTTTGCTTTCTCTTTTGTGGAGGAAAAGTTGTTTATAATATGATCACTATTAAATTATCAATTGAATGATCTGGTAATTTAAGGTGTTTATATACTCGTCTGTCTTTATTTTTATGTAAAATATCAAATCAATAGTTAGTTATTCTAATATATCAGGGGTGGCCAAGACATTGACCACAGAGCTGACGCGAACATTGACAAATTATAGTGATAAATTTAGAGCTGATTTGAATATAAAAAAATAATAAAAAAAGTAGAAATTCAAAATTATTCTAGTTTAAAAATAGATAAATTTTAAATAACACCTGTTGTTATTGTCGATTTCAAAAATAAAAACCAGGTTGAAAGAAGCTGAAAAGAATTAAATTATTTTTGTGTAACATTAGAGCTAAAATTCTTAGAAATATTTAATTGCCATTTTCATTAAGAGAAGGGAAAATAACGTGTCTTGGAGAAACAACGATCTTAATGGACTGATTTTAAAATAAATAAGTTGTGAATTTTTTAAAACCCTTTGTCTAGCTAGCAAATAATCCCCAAGGAGATTTAAAAAGAAAACAGGACTTTTTCCTATCAATGAAAGAAAATAGGTGTCAAAGCAAGAAACGAACTGTATGTCTGTGAGGATTTTTCAAAGACAGAAATACGGGACTTTTGTAAAATATTATTTTTATTGTTGTTATATTTTTTTTTCTCTCTAGCAAATTTTTGATGCCACGCTAGGAAGGGGGTATGTTTTAAATTTCCTTACTCGTATTTATTTATTAATTATACAAATGAATCAAAAACTAAATATTCAGGATTTATGTTTTGGTAAAAATATTGATTGATTATCTTTAATTTTGTATAGGTTATAAAGCCATGTTTAATTACTCCAGAAAAAAGAGAATAGAAAGTTAAATATAGAAAGGTATTTTAAGTTAAGAGCAATGAAAAAAGATTGCTGAAGAATAAAATAAAATGGGAATGATAATTCAGTAAATGTCTTAAAATAATTGTAGAAAAAAGATAGCATTGTTTAATTAGAGAAGAAAACTATTTTTAAAACTAATTAAACAAAAGAGTAAGAGAAGAAAGCTATTTTTAAAACTAATTAAACAAAATTACTAAAAAAGAATTGTTAGTACAATTAATATCGAAAATACTAATTGCAGTGAAAGGAATGTGAAGGTATGCAATTAAAGCTTAAGAGAAACTTTTGGTAAAAGACAATTCTACCACGGAATAGCCGAAGAAAAATAGTGGTCATTCATTATAATGATTAATACCAGATATGAAACAGTGATAGATATAAATAGTGTGTGTAGAAAAGAACGGTGTGTTTTTTTACTCTTCGTGAATAGTACTGCCTGCTGTTGCATATATTGACTTTTGAAAAAGGATCCAGAGTGAAAGTTGTCTGGAAAGTTATAGTGATTTTCCGCCACTTGGAAATTGTTCCCAGAGACTATGTCTCTGTAGCTATCAATAGCTGGATAAGGCAAAAACAGACTGGGAGTATAAATAACTTGTAATTATTTTAACTCAGGCCTAAGAATAGTGATGATTGATGTTAGTCTATTATCAGCGGTGAATATTATTATTCATGGAAAATGGTAATTAGAATCAAAACCTTATTGAACACATTTGTAAATGCTGAACTTTTAGTAGAGATCTGTGTTTTATGTATTTAAAAGTTAATAAATATTTTTACATCTTTACTAGTGATAATTCTCTTATATATATATATATATATTTATTTATTTATTTGTTAGCACAATGAATAAACCAAGTACAAATGTGAAAAAAATAAAAACTTATCACTATCATTATTTTTTTATTGTGGTGAAAAACAAATGTGTATGTATTATTTGCAGGTTGCATATGGCTTTACTGAAAAAAGCCAATGTTGAAAGACATTTTCACACTATTCGTAAAAATTGTGAAGATGATTATTCATGAGACACAGCATTAAGAAAAGCTTAAGTGCAATAGCTAAAGACACAATTCACTACGCACAATTTTTTTTTGTCAAGTACAATACAAGTAAACGGCTACAATTTCATCATTCAAAAGGGCTGAAATTTTAATTAAACCCAATAAGCCCTTTCAAGATGGACAAATATGGAAAGAAGCCCTTATCAAGGCTGGTGAAGTATTTGAAAATTATAAGAATAAATCTGAAATAATGATTTCTATCAATAATATGTCATCACGAAACCCAATCATGCATAGGACTGAAGAAACTAGTCAAAATCTTGAAGATATTTTACGTAAAAACATTAACAATTGTAATTTTTATCACTACAGTTTGATGAATCTCCTGATTATACAGATATGTCAGCCACAGAAAAATTATTAACAATTATTCCAATTCAAGGAAGGTTAAGATATCTATGATTTATTCAAGAATTACATTCTGCAAATGAATTTTCCAATTCACAAATTAGTATCAATAACTATCGACAGAGGTCCTGCAATGATTGGCAGTAAAATTGGTTTTGTTACTCTGTGTAAAAAATGATAATGATATACCGAATTTTATGGACTGTCATTGTATTATACTTTAACATTCCTTGTGTTCAAAAGTTTTGAAATTTAATTATGAGTGTTGCCTTCAAAATTGTTTATAAAATAAGATCAAAAAGCTTGTTACATTGTCAATTTTGGGATTTGCTAAAGGAGTGCAAGAGTGAATATAGTGAATTATTACATACTGACATAAGGTGGTTATGTCGAACAATTTTTATTCGGATTCAGGGAACTTCTACCACAAATAAAATCATTTTTGGAAACTAAAGGTGATTCATGTCCAGAACTGAATGACAAAGAATGGCTTCTTGACCTCATTTTTTTTTTTTGTGATATTACAGAAAACTAAATAACTTAAATATAGAACTACAAGGAAAAGATAAAAAATAATAGTTATGATAAGCACTTTGAAGTCATACAAAAAAAAATTAGATATGCTTGTAATGCAACTGAAGCATTGTGAATTTAAACATTTCCAAAATATGGCTGATGAGTCTAAAGATAGAAAGAATCTAATCTACAATAAATATGTTGAAAATATAATATTCCTCATAAAGGAATTTGAATGAAGATTCGTGGAATTTGACAAACTTGAAGATATTGCTAGTTTTTTGTCTTATCCATTTAATGTTAACATAAATATCGAAGATATCGCTATGAAATTAAATGAATTTGTACATACAGATTAAGAAATATTAAATATGATATACATTTAAAATCAATGGCTTCAAATGAGACTTGCTGCATATTTCAATGCATTTTTTCGTTCAACATATTTGTGCGAATCAGCATTTTCCTGCATGAATGTGATAAAAACTAAACATAGGTCACAATTATTCGATCTACATTTGGAATCTTGTTTAAAAATTAGTTCATATGAGCCAAATTTTGACAAACTTGTCGAAACTATGCAATGCCAAGTGTCATCAAAATAAAAAAAAAATTATTATTTTTTTTTTGTAAAATTTGCATTTAATTTATTTTAATACAATTCTAAAACAATTTTCTTTTTTTTTCTCTATTATAACAGTCAAGGAAAAGTCTTATGTATCTGCTGTACAAGGGTGCCATCAGGCCATTCAAACCTGGAAAATTTATATAGTAGGCAGATACTTAAGTTAAGATCCAATTTTATTTTATTATAGACCGTTAGCCCCAGTCACTAACTCGCGGAGCAGCAGAGATAATGTATACTTTAATTTAAAGAAAGATGATAAAAAATAAGAATAAGCCACTGCCAGATTAACAATACACAGAAGCATTTATTTTGCACATACATAAAATTTAGAATTATTATTTTAGTCTAACTTTTACTTTAGAATTTAATTTACATTTTAACTTTTCATTTTAGAAGTTCACACAGATGAATTAATTAATATTTTATTAAAGTGTCAAGTATGGATAGACTACATAGATTGCACTCGAAAAAGAAAATATTCTATATCCCTTATTTAACCCTAGGCCAAAAGTTCCCAATCAAACTAATGCCAATCTATCTGATATATTGATGTATTCAATGCAGCATGAATACGACAGCACACTACCATACTGTCAGAAATATACATCTGAACAGCACGGTTATCGAGAAGAAATATCTCTCATCCAGTACAGGAATGCTATGTCTATCGGGTGAGAAGAACAATAAAAAAAGAAAACTCCATAGGAAGGGATTGCGGTCCTTTTTGCCATCTTGCTATCTCATTCCATAGGCTAAAAGGGTGATCCAAGGAGCAGGGAATACTGTCTGTTTCCGATGGTCAGTTGAGAAATGGGACTTATTTTGCCCAAGTGCGGGGTATATTGTGATCCTGCACGTATCGGATCTTCATGCTACATTTACTAATTACATCCAATACATTGACCCAATTTAACTGCGAAACAAATAACCTAAGATTTACCCTCTCTTAAACTAATATAACTTTACGAATCTATGCAGCTATTCACGCCCGATTTAAATTTAACATTTATTAAAAGTTTAGCTTAACAGAAAAAAAAATCATAATAAACACTTAAAAGAATATAGAAAAAATAAATTAATGGAAATGATTTTAAAAAAAATACATTCAATAAAAATAATTATTAATAAAGGATTTAGTTTGGTCAGATAGGAATTTCTATTTCTATTTAAATACTGGGAAAGTTTTATAGTTAAAGTTCATTAGAGTTCGTAAAGTTCTTACGGTTTTAAAAAGAAAAAGTCCATACTTTCCAATTGCTTGTAATTTGGATCCAGCATTAATTCTCATGATGCCCTGGAGGAGACAGGTATGCATTTGCCATTCTGTTTGTATTTATCTGGAGGTCTTTTGATGTACTTGGTATAGCTTTGCAGGATCTTATCGCAGGACTCCGGTGACCACAATATAGGAAAACAATAATTCCATTTTTTCTTTTTTTTGGAAAAACTGAGGGGATTGAAAGTGCGTCTTTTCAATCCCTTCTCCTTCAACTCTCCCGGACTTAACACATATAGCACACATCTAATATTTTATTTCTAATCTTTTACTTTTTATATTAAAATTTCAGATTAACTGGACATGACATCATGATAATGATGATCTTTTCACTGGGGTCCATTTCCTGAGGGATTTTTTTTTTATTGGCTATTCTGTTCCTATTGTTTTTCTCTCCTATCTGACCTTTAATTATAAATTTTGAGATGCCCAAGGGCTACTTTACTTAAGACTAATTAAAAATAATCATTTCCATTTTACGCAATAGCAGTAATTAATTTTTTTACATTCTTAAAGATATATTTTTATCTTTAATGTCTTTAAGTTTTTTTTCTTAAAATTTAGTTTTAAAACTTTTTCTTTTTTTAAATAAAGTTTTCTTTTAATAATTTTTCATCTGTGTGATTTTTTATATATATGAGTTTAGATGACTTTTAATTTCTAATTTTATTTATTAGAATGTAACAGCATGTGTGCCCATTACACTATATTTTCTTAAATTTTTTTTTTTAATTATTTATAGGTAATTTAATAATTGTAATTTAATAAATATTTTATAATGCAACATGGGCAAATTGTAATACTAGAGGGAGCTGGGGTAATTTAATAGTAGTCATAGTAAAATGTCTTCCACAGTTTGTATCTTATAGAAAAAAAATTCATCAGTTCATAAGTATGTTCTAAAAACATCACCAATATTTGTGAGTACATAAAAAGCCCTTATAAAAAAAAAACACCAATTCATAAGTACATTCTAAAAAAACCAGGACTTCAAACCATCATTTTTTTCCATTCTGTTTTTCATTCCGGCAAAAATACCGTTTTTTTTTTTCTGGTTTCCGGTTTGAAATCCTGAAAAAAACATAGTCGCCCTCAGGTATACTTTCACCAAAACAGTCGCCCCCAATGTCTAAAAGTTTGTTCTCCCCTGTAATATATGAACTGGTTGTCGATTCAACTGTATATCATTTGTAATATTCTATTAAATATATAAAGTTTACACTTTTGCAATTGGTATAATTGGGGTTATACTATTTAAAATCGTTAATATTATTATTTTGGACCATTTTTGTAATAATAATATATTTGTAAGACATCTTTTAATTCTATATGAAAAACATATTTTTGTGATAGAAAATTATTACTAAAATTTGTTTCATCACGTTTGTCTTTAAGTATTCATGTTTTTGCTTTAAAAGTTTGGGTGCTTTAGGAGAAATAGATTTTAAATCTGTCAAATTTAACATATTCAAAATGTGATTAATATTGAGTAAATATTATTAAACGTAAGAACTAGTCATGGAACTTCTAATTGGCATTTTTTTTCAGAGAGAAGTTATGTTCTTTCAATTTCTAAAGATTCTACTTTTGTCTTATCCAATAGGGTTTCAGGCTATTTTGTATTTATAAATTTATTATATAATACCTTGTTATTTTAATAACTACTCTTTCCTATTGCATTGCCAAATGTATACCATATAATACTCAATTGTCCAAGCACTTTACTACTTTTACAATGCTTTATTTTCCACCCTTTTCTACAGCTTTGATTGCCCCAGCAATCTTCTTCAGAACATTCTATCTCCTAATTTCACTATTACAATCAAATTTTTTTAAAAAAATTTGATTGTAATAGTGAGATTAGGTGATATAATGTTCTGAAGAAGATTGAAAACTGTAAAAAAGGGTGGAAAATAAAGTATTGTGAAAATAGTAAAGTGCTTGGATAATTGTATGGTATACCTTGTTATTTTGTTAGAGAAATTTCTCATCTTTACATGTTTTCCTAAATTTTAAAAATTGACTATAGGAATTTAGTCTTTAAATGCATGGGATGGTTGCAATGAAAATGTAGATAACTGTAGCAGTTAATGGGTTTGTTATATAATAGTTCTAAGAATTTTATTGTAAATAATTTCAACAGCAAGAAAATGGTCTATTTTGAGAAAACTTCATTGTAATTTATATATTTGTATTGAAATTATTTATGTAATCTAAGAAAGTACGAAAGTCTTCATTATATGGCCATATCTTAAAAATATTATCTATATATCTAAGCCAAGTATGAGGTTTAATCCTAGCATTTATAATTTTTAGATGATTCCATTTGGGCCTTAAAAATGTTGGCAAATTTGATGCTGATTTTCTGCCTATTGCAGTACCTTGTTTTGTAAATAATATGTAAAATTGAAAATAAAATAATTATTTTGTTGAGATTAAATATTTAAATTAACAATAGTTGTAATATGGTGATAAAATGTTATTTTTATCTTGTAAATCAGATTAAATAGCTTCAATTCTATCATTATATGATATATTAGTGTACTACAATAATTTAATGTCTAAAGTTACTCATCTTTATTCATAATTACTGTCGTTCCACTTTTTTCAGCTGTTTTTGTAATAATGTTCTCTTTTCATTTAATGTTAATTTATTTTTATGTGGATTATATTATGTCTAATTGCTTTAATAATGTCCTTATAACTATTATCAATGTATGTATCAAGTAAAATGTTTTATTAATGTGGAAGTCTCCAATCAGATCGCATTTTATTAATGGTATTATTTGTTTTAATTCCAAAAAATTATCTTACTCTGTAATTGCCTAGGAAAATAATATGTAAAAAAAAAATTTTTTGAAATAATACTTTTATGCAAACAATATTAGCCAACTAAAAAGTGGAAAAAACTGGATCTCAGTTAATTTTCCATTCTTGGAAAATATCAGAGGTTTTAAGAATCTAGACTTGTTATAAAACAATTGGAAATTGCAGGAATATTGTCATTTCAAAAAGGCATTTGAGGTTCATATAAATCATAAAAATCAAAAAGGCCCCAAATGCTTTTATGAAATGACAATATTCCTGAAATTTCCAATTGCTTTATAACAAGTCTAGATTTTTAAAATCTCTGATATTTTCCAAAAATGAAAATTAACTGAGACTCAGTTTTTTCCACTTTTTAGTCAGATTACTTTGTTATTTTTCTATTTTTTAATTGGTTAGTATTGTTTACATAAAAACGTTATTTAACAACAAAAAATTTTATGTATTATTTTATTAAAACTAAAAAAAAAAATATCAGCTGAAACAAATTTCAAAAATATGGACACACAGACAGAAACATACACAAACATGGCAAGTTAATAAAAAAAGCATATAAAATTGTCTAAATCTTGATAAATTTTAAATTCTTTTTGGCAATATAATTGGGTTTCTGGACAAAAAGATAAATTTTTATTTCATAATGAACATTCTGTATTACTAAATATTATGTTTATAAATAAATAATAATGTTGTCTTTTGTTTTAACTAAATCAAAAAATTGTTCAATAATTGAAATGTTACAATTAGCACAAATATAGAAGAGTTAATAGTCATATGAATTCAAGATAAGTTAATATTAATAGATTTCATAATAGATGATATAAGTGGTTGTTCAATATCTGTATTCATATCACTATTCTTAAATATATTTACACTTGGCATATTAATATATCAAAAGATTTAGATATTTCAGAGTTGTAGACATTTTTTGCCTTCTTTGTAAATTATTTTTAATGCATTTAATATTAGTGTAATTGCTGCTAATTTCATTGTTATTTTATAAGAAAAAAGTTTAAATTATATATATCTTGTTCCTCATAACTCTGTAAACGGGAGTAATAAGATAATTATATATATCTTTTTATTAAAAAGACATACTGAAATAATATATGTCTTGTTAAAAGATATACTGATACTTAACTTTTACTTCTCTTTATTCAAATCATTTTATAAATTCTAGTCATAAATTCAGTGAAATAGAAACTCCCCAAATCTTTATATTTTATGCTTTTATATTTTGATTTTTTTGTTTTTTTGACTAATAATCAATCACATTCAGTCTGCTATATTGTTGGTGAAGTATTGAAGATGACTGATAAATGCAATTGAAATGTATCAGTGAAAATAAAATATGAAACAAGAAGAATACGATAATAATAGTGATAAAAAATTTTATTTGATTGAATTTACGAAAGTTCCATTTAGATTTTTATTTAAAGAACAAAGGCAGGAATTTAATATTAATAATACAATTATTTAATTTTTGAATGAATAATGACTGCCATGATATAATTTGATCTAATAAAGATTTTTTTTTTTTTTTAGAATGTAAGTAACAGCGAGTTATTTGATTCTACTCAATCCAATAATGTGACTTTGGCAAATTCATCTACACAATCTAATAAAACTAATCAAGATCTCTTGACAGATTTAGATGATTTTGCTTCTTCTAATAATTCCAATACCAATTTTGGTAAGTGGGTTTTTTTATGTTTTATTATATATAATAATTTTTGTGACAATATATATAAAAGCACTTTAAAGTGAAAATATTTATAAATGAATGAAATAGTCAAGGTCATACATATATCATCATTATTACAAAGCTATATAATCATTTTTAATATCTGAAGAAAGAGACTAAAAAGAAAACCAAGATCAGTTTTATGATAGCTATACAAATCAATCCATGAAATGCAGATATGTCCAAATATATTACATGCTGAGTCTTTAGTCCATTTTTTTTTTTGACATCTTGCAATACTGTCTTTCACTGTTTTCTGCAACAAATTTTTTTTGTGTGTGAAAAACTTTGAACATCTTCCTAATTATATATTCATTGTATTTATTGTATTCACAATCGTATTTTCCCAGCAGAAACGGTAAGCATTATGCATTTTTAAAGTATCATTGAGATAATTTTTATAACTCACTTCTATGAAAACTGCTCAAATTCATTATAAAATATCACATGATCATTATTCTTTAATTTTAGGCAATCTTAACCTTCATCCACTTTACATAACCAGTCCAATAAAGATTTACCCTTAATAATTATAGATTCATTATTATCAGATTTTGCAATTATAATTTCAGAATATTACAGAGCATCTTAAATAAAATGTTTCAATGCTTTTATGTTTCATCAATAAAGGATTTATGTCTCTTTTCCATTTAATAAATTTGGCAAAATAACAGTTCTATGTTCACCTAATTTAGTTGTAGTATTTTTTCATTGTGTTGAAATATTCCATCATTTAATTTTTTAAATGTAGAAATCTGTGTTGCTTCTTATCATCTAAATCCATTCCTACTTCTTAAAAATTACCCAGATATTTTGAAAAATTGCCGATGATTTTTTTTTTTTGTCTGATAAACTGCACGAGTTTATTTTAATATTAATTACTAAACCAAATTTTTTATACTTTGCATTCAAAACATTCCATTAGATTATTTTTTAAATGGCAAAAATGATATAATCATCAGCATGATATAAGTCTAGGGGGTTAAAAAGATAAAGAATTGTTGTTTTTAATCAATTCAAATTAAAAAATCCATTATCAAATCTGTATCACACATGATTTTAGATTTCATAAAAATCACTTAGATTAAAGATCAGCCTTTTCAAGCTATTGTGCATGCGCTTTTTACGAGTGTTAATAATAAATGAATATTGTGCATGCACTTTTTACGAGTGTTAATAATAAATGAATATTCATTTATTATTAACACTCATTAAAAGCGCATGCGCAATAGCTTGAAAAGGCTGATCTTTAATGTATTACAATTATAAACATAGCGCTATAAAAATAACTGCTTATTTACATAAAATCACTTACATAACTTTTAGATAAATGCTGGCTTTGGGTTGGTATTTTTAGATCTAGGGTCTGAAGCTATCCTAGCACCTCTGATGAGTGCCAAAGCACGAAACCATGGTCAGAGGTTGGGGGGGTTCCTGACAGATATTTGGAATGCTTTCTCTGGCTAAGCATTTATCACAAAGCTTGTTGAGCAATTGGCAATACTCACTGTTTATATTTTACAAGCTTAAGAGAATTGGGTCGTGTGATCTATGCCTATTTTTTATTAGACTAAAGTAATGTTTAATGGATTTTCTCAAAATATGAAAATAAAGATTGATTATGATGAGTTAGAAGAAGCTAACAGCTACAAATATCTTGGTCAGATTATTAATACAGATAGAAACATAATGAATGAAATTAATCATAGAATTAAACTTGGTTGGAGTGCTTTTGGTAGGAAATATGCCTATGTGTTTGAAAAGAAAGGTTTGTAATAAATGTGTTTTATCAGTTCTTAGTCATGAATCTCAGACTTGGGCACTTAATAGAAGAGCAATACAGAGCTTTCAGACCACTCAAAGAAGTATGGAGAGATGCATGTTGGGAGTAACAAGAAGAGATCGAAAATGCAATATATGGGTAAAAGAACAAACAAATGTTACTGACCTCATTGAAAAAATTAAAAGACTGAAGTGGAGATGGGCTGGACATATTGCTAGAAGAGATGATAATAGATGCACAATTGAAATCTTAAACTGGATTCCAAGACATTGTATAAGACCCAGAAAGAGACCACATGTGAAATAAAGTGTGCAGGGGTGGTGTGGTGAAGAGAAGCTAACGATCGGAGAAGATGGATTGAACTTGGGAGATACTTTCATTTTGCAGTGGATCGATAATGGTTGATAATGATGAAGTTCTGTACAAGATCTTTATTAAGTACATTACCATTTGTCTATAAAAATAATTGTGGGATTCAAAACAAGAAAAGAACAAAGTGAATTTAAATATAGTTTTAGCACAGTAGACTATATCCAAATAGAGAAGTTATAAAAAGGATCAATGAATATGAGTTGCCTTTATGATTTGGATTTGTAGATTACAAAGATATTTGATTCTGTAAGCATTTTAAAGATAATTAAAGTTTTGGAATAATAAGATATAGACCCAGGATATAGGTATATGCAAAAAAATATTTATTAAATTGCAACAGAAATGATTAGATTGTATGGTGACACTAAGAAAATTAACAGTGATAAATGTGTGCAACTGGGCAGTTTTATATTGCCAAAACACTTTCAGGAGATATATAGGAAATATTCTGTAAATGAAAATAGGAAGTTAGGGTACTAAAAATAAATGAAATTATTTATATCATCTAGATTTTCTAAATGATGTAGTTGTTTTAGCAGTTAATGTAGAATTAAAGATAATTACTAAAAAAAGTTTGAATAATGGGTTGTTTTTACAAAAAAAAATTAAAATTGATAATTATGATTTAGAAGAAGGTGACTATTGCGAATACTTTGATCACATTATTAATACATATAAAGTATAATACATTAAATTAATCATGGAATTGAACTCAGATGGAGTGTATTTGGTAGAAATACCCTAAGATTAAAAAGAAATTATGTCTGCTTGAAAAGGAATTTGTAATAGCTGTTTTACTTGTTCTTATATATAGATCTGAATCTTAGACATTTAACAGAAAAACGGTATAGAGACTCAAAACAGTAACAAGAAGCTATCAGAAGCAAAAATAACATCATTGAAATAATTAAGAGGCTGAAGAGATGTGCTGATGAACAACTGAAAACTTAAATTGGATATTAAGAAATTGTAAAAGACTAGAAAGAGACCACACATGAGATGAATGAGATATGAAAGTTAGCTAATATGAAAAGGAGAAGCTATGGATTAGAGAAAATGGATTAAACTTGAAAAAGACTATTCTGCTATAGGTTGAAAATAATGATACTGTATTTTAGATATTTTTAAATAAAATTAGGATCATTACTTATTTTAATATAATAATTAAAATGTTTAAAAAAACTATCCATGCAGGAAAATATTGTATTGGAAGTGTACCATTTGTATATATATATGATAAAAGTATGTTAGCATTGGATAAGATTTCAAAGCTAAAAGAAATAAAAATTTTAAATCGTCAATGGATACAATTTAGTTTTTTTTTTTTTAGTTAGTATAATTTATTTTTTAGATTCATACAATGAAAGTTATTTATTGGATTTCAAAAATATTACACGCTTTCACTTTTCAGCAAAAAAACTTTTATTATTGATTACAGTTTCGACTGTACTATGCAGTCTTCATCAGATCTACAAAATTTGAACACACATAAAAATACAACCATTAAAATACATTATTTTTTATAAAATTATTAAATTCCTATCAAACTTTTAAATTTTTTAAAAATATTTCCTAACCTTTTCAATTCATATAATATCTTTAACATATTTACCATCCTATTTTATATTCTTTTAAAATCTTTTCTATCCTCTTTCTCTATAACATATACCTATACATATAACTTTAATACATATAACATTTACATTATAAAGTAATTTTAATTACACTACTCAAAAAAAAAAAAAATTAATCACTATCAATATAATCTTTCTTTATCTTTTATTCTAACTAAATACTTATTCCCATTCATATTACCTTCTTAATTATTCCATATAAAATCTTCTTACCTTATTCTATTCTTTCAACTTTCTCTATCTTCCATCTTACTCTAGTAATTCAACTTTCTTTTTAACCTCTCTTTCATATTCTATCCTAAAGCTCCCTCTATTAACTATTTTTATAACTATTAATATTTCTTACTATTTCTATCACACCAAAAAAAACTTCTTTTATAGTATTATTTCCTTTTATGCTATTATTGTTTTTACCCCTCCCTCATTTTTATTAAGATTTGGTTTAATTTTTTTTATAAATATTACTTCCTTTATTTTTCTATCCCGTATTTTATCTGTGTAACTAATCATTCTAATCTTCTCTTTCCCAATATTATGACCTGTTTCCATAATATGCATATATATTGGTGACCTTTTATCATATTTATGCTGTACCAATTTAGTGTATATAGAATTTTTTGTTGCACCCACATACTTATTTCTAATTCCTTTATCTTTACATATTTTACATTCTATTTCATACACACCATTAATATTCCTTCTCTCATTAATATATTTATTCTCTAATATGTCCATCACATTCTTTCTCTTTCTGTTCATTATTCCTTATAGCAGGGGTGGGCAAATAGCAGCCCGAGGGCCACAAGCGGCCCGCTAAGAGTTTTATGCGGCCCTCCAAGACAATCAGAAAAATCCACCTTGGACTGAGATTTCCTTCCTGTTGCATGACCGAATATTCATCTCATTTTCCATTAGAATGGCCACATCAATATACATGCGTAGTGTAGATACAATGTGCAGTGCTTTTCCAGTTGATCTGATTAATTTCAATTTTATCTTTGCATTAGCAAATATATATATTTCCAACTTTTGTGAAACCATGAATGCTCCAAAAAAATGTAAAATTGGTAATGAATGTCATGTGTTTAATGAAGAATGGACAAACAAATATTTCTTTGGTAATACAGGGAATAAAGCAGTGTGTTTATTGTGTCATGAAAAAAAGATGCGGCCTTCGTTAATCTTCGCTTCCACAAAGTGGCCCCCGAGCCAAAACAATTGCCCACCCCTGCCTTATAGTATTCTTAAAAGTTTTATTAATTGTTCTAATAATTCTATTTATCCCATTAACTATTCTATTATTATTAGTTTTAATTCCTAAATACTTCTCTCTATTATATTTCTTCCTTACAACTTCTCTACCTTCTTTTTCTTTCTCTTTAAATTTCTTTTCTATTCTTTTTATATTTTTTCTTGGAAAATCACTATCCTTAAAATTTTCAACTATTCTCCCTACCTCCTTATCATAATCTTCTTTTTTATTACAATAACTAATAGCCCTATGCATTCTTGAACTTATAGAATTAATTTTATACCTATTATCAATATTAGACCTCCAATTCACAATATTATTATTACCTATTTTTCTATACACTTCTGTCTCCAATTCACATCTTCCCTTAACATACTCTTTCCTTAAGTTATTTATGTTTCATATTATCTATTTAATTAAAGTAAGATTGGAGGCAATAGAAATGCATACATATTATGTATCCAGATAAATGAAAGAAAGGCATTCCAAATGTAAATGGTTACAATCAGAGTTTTACTGATAATTAATGATGACCGAAAGAATTTACACCTGGGTCTCGTTTTACGCGATAGATAGGTTCCTCAGAAAACACGCGCAAACGAAATCGCGCAAAAATAGACATAACTTACATTGAAAAAGGGTGGATGCAGTCTGTGATTTTACAAAATTCGCATAAAAGCAAAGCACCAACGTAAAATTACTTTAAAATTTGCGCAAAAAAAAAAAATAAGGAAATAAAATATGACTAATAAAAATTTTCAAATTTGAAAAAAATTGATACAAGACAAACTTTTTTTAACTATAATATTTAATTTTATTCAAAATAATATATTTTTATGCATAATTTACAGTACAGAAATTTACATTTTTTTATACACGTTTTAATTATTATCGCTATTTGCCCAAAAACACGTTCGTTTGCAAACTAGTAAAAAATCAGATTCTCATGTGATGTGATGTATTTGGCTTCTCCTTAAACGAAGTCAAGAATATCTCAGCAATTATTCTCACAAGAGGAAATACAACTAGCGCCTAGTTCACTCTCATGTTGTGTTAATGGTTTTTTTGTTGACGACGACAATGATTTTGATAATTATTTATGAACTTAGACTTATGGTAGTAAAAAGACATTTATTCACCACTGCTGGGAAAAATTTAATTAAAACTAACAACTAAAAATTAAATTCTTATTTATGCCTTTAATTTTCAATTCCGTTTAAAAATCAAATTTCGTTTTACATCACATTAATTTCAAGTCGCCCGTAAGTAATTTTTAAATTGTTAATTACAATTAAAAATCAGATTTTAATTTTTAATTGTGCCCACTGCTATTACTGACCTTTTAAAAATAAACTTGTGGACACTAAATGATTAATAATTGATTACGTTCTTTTTTAAAAAGCAAAAGCAGAATGTGATTTAAAATGCAAAATTAACACACACAATGTTTGAACAAATTTACATTATAATCTTGGTAAAATTTAATGTGTGTATACATAAAATGTGGAAATCATGATTTTAATTTCATTATTGCATAAAATCTTGCTATTATAAAGCACTGAAAATATTGAAATTACTAAGATGAAAGTAGAATTCTATTAATGTGCTATTACTTTCAATATAACGTAAGTGCGCGAAATTTATTATTTAAAGTAATAGCGCATTATCGGAGGTCGACTTCTGGTGAAACACGAATCGTGTAACTTCAAAATCGTGTTAAATAAGTCCGCGTAAAAAGAGACTCAAGTGTATATAAAAAAATTTAGCTAAAAAGCAAAAAGGAATGTACAAGATTATCAACTTGTACATTCTAATAACAAAATAAAAGATTAATATGCACTGGAATCTAAAACTGACCATGGTATAAAACAAAGCAGACAATTGCAAAGAGGGTTCTTTTGGCTCGCTATTTCCATGGTTTGGATAGAGAAATGTCTCTATCTAGGACTACCCAGATACTGAATCAAGTCTTTAAGCAGGAGTGGAAATCTGAGTGTTTGCGGACACTTTCTTTCGTCATAAAGAGGTCACTCCAAAAAACTTTCAGGTCTAGCCTTAAAACAGACCAGGAACATGGAAAATGTCGACAGAATAAACTAACAATGAGGCTTTACATGCATGTTATATTCAACGATCTACATGAATCTGCGGAATTTATCAGTAAGCTATTATTCATCTCTAACTTATGTCTAATTAAATGTTTGCAAGCTAAATTTAACTATAAACTTTAACTACGAATTCTAAATACCAATAAAGACATTCATTTTATTCATGGATTGCTTTCTACAAAAAAACATAAAAGAAGTGAAATATTAACTGTTGAATTATTTGATTAGTAATATCTGGATAGGCATGTGTACGTTTTTTTCCATTTTATTAATAGTTCTCGTTTAAATATTTTAATTTGCCATAATAAAATATTTACCATTAAGATAAACTTTTCATTGAACGCTCTTAATTTTAGTTTATTAGATTTATTGTTAAATAATTGTGTGAGAAATGTATAAATTATTTATGCCAATATGCTGCTCTAAAGTCTGGGGAAAATTTATATAACAGATTAATTAAATGATAAGAAAATGTAATCCCGATCTTACTTTTAGTTATTTGTTTCTAATAGATGGTGCAACGCGTATCAATGGGTCTACTGGCCCTGGCGCTCTTTTAAATAAATAAAAAACTGATTCTGCTGGCAATGCAAATCCTAATAAAATATTAGATCAGTTATTCAGGAAATATAACTATGTTCTTGAAATATCCAAGTTCATACCTGAACAGAATTTTTTTTTTAATAGTTTGATTAACTAGCACTTTATAGTGTGTAAAATAAAGACCTAAATCTAAATGTAAAACATTTCAGAATTATGATTTCTCATCAATAGATGTGATAAAATAATTTGAGAAATGATGGAGTCATGAAAAAATAATGTATTTCTACTGGATCACTGATTTAGGAATCAAAGAAAATAGATATATACATAACAATGCATGCATGAACAATAATATCAAGAATTTATTATACACAGAAAAATATTTGTTTTCAAAATATTGATTCACTTTGCCATGTAATATCTTTTTTTATCATTGCTATGTTTGGGCTGTAATCCTATTTGTTGTTACGAACATAAACTAGTATATACGTTAAAAAAAGAAATGAACTCTCAGAATGACAGTCAGGTAAACTATGTAATGACAAATTAGAAAAGGTTACAGTGAATAATTATTTACAATTAATTATTGTAATAAAATATAATACAAAATTTCCACAAGTATTTTTAAATATTAATTTTATGAAGTGCAATGTCAGCACGTAATACTTCAATAAGGCTAAAACCATAGTACATGCAGCTTGAGTGCTTAATTTATTACAAGAGAGACCTCTACAAATCTAAACGCAAGATTCGACTTTATAAAGATAAGAGTGGCCCACTCTCATTTTCAACCTATTTTTCTATATATATATATATATATAGGTAAATCTAAAGTATTATGATTTTATTACAAGAGAGACCTCTACAAATCTAAATGCAAGATTCGACTTTATAAAGATAAGAGCGGCCCACTCTTATCTTCATCTTATTTTTATTTATATATATATAGGCAAATCTAAAGCATTATGATTTTAGATTTGCCTATATATATAGAAAAATAGGTTGAAGATAAGAGTGGGCCGCTCTTGTCTTTATAAAGTTGAATCTTGCATTTAGATTTGTAGAGGTCTCTCTTGTAATAAATTAAGCACTCAAGGCGCATGTACTAAGGTTTTAGCCTTATTGAAGTATTACAAGTATTTTTACCGTATATTTATCTATGCCATGAGCCTTAATAACAAATAATAATATAGACCAAGTTGGCCTTTAATTTTGCCTAGATCCTTCCTTTGAACCTTCAGCAGGGATTCACTGGGTAAGAAAACCAGTCCAGGTCCTTCTTCTTTAGTAGTGTCCAATCTTCATTAGCAAATACTTTTAATAGGTAGTTCCCCTTTCAGACTGAGCATTAGGATCCAGTGGACATTCCCTCTGTTGGTCATTTATATTTATTCCTATCCTTATTGGTTTGCAGTGCTGCATGCTCTATCCAGTTTAAATCATGCTCGATCTGAGCAAATCTATAGAAAACTTGTGTGCACGTATTTTAATTTGCGCAGCACACAGCACTATCCCGCTACTCCTGAGAAATGCCTGCTTCTCTGGAAACACATATATACTTTTAATAGTCTATTTCTTCAGGAGTCACATATATTCTTTTAACAGTCTATTTCTCCATTTAATAGTGAAACAGTAAGATTCGTATTCGAATCTTAAGTTTCACTTTTTTCTGTCGTCTCTCACTGACCGGTCTATCCCGCCCAAATTTAAACTTTTTGGTATCGAATTGTGTGTGTAGCAATATTAAAAATGTATAAATATATGTAGAATTCAGCATAAACATGCACACATTTCGATCTCAAATTAAAGGCAATAAATAGGGATAAAATAATATAATTTAGATTTCTTTTAGTTATATAATTTTGTATAATTTTAATCATTTATTTTGGATTATAAAGTTCGTATTTATTGCTTTGTTTAAATTTCGTTTAATAATAATTCTAAAAAAATCTGATGTAATATTTAATTAAAAGTTAAAATAATCTTATGTTCCCTTTTTGTCTTTGAAATTTAAAAGCATCGGTCAGTGTTAGATAATAGATTAATGAAAGAAAAATTCCCCAAAATGTAATTAGTAAATGTAAAATGTAAACAATAGAATGGCAGCTTTCTTTATAATTAAAACCAACAAAATGCATTGATTATCCTCAGGGCAGATTAAGTAGAACCTAAAAATACCTTAACAAAAATGTGAGAGATCAAGATAAGAAAAGAGGCCATCTTAGACTTGCTGGAGACATTCACTTAAACTTTAGCTTTGCTCTCGATCACTGAGAGTCTCCAAAATATAAAAATAAATTGTTCCTGCCAAGGTATGACCAAGTAAAAGCACCTAGATTATTCTCCATCGGGAGATGGCCTATTGGATGCCGAACTTTCCATTGCCCGTCATAAATTCACCATGAAGATCTGCTGCCTGAAATAAATGAGAAAGCTGCTGCTGCTGTTAAAGTAAATGAAATATCCAAATACAAGAAAGAATTGCCACTCGTGAACTATTTGCCACTAAACCAATGGACTCGGAAAACTTCTTATAAAACAGGTACCTGTCTGTGTTCAAACTCTAGAGTACTCTAATAACATGCTATAGCTCTTCTTCATCTTACTTATCTAAATTGTAAAATGTAAAAACTACCATTTGTATAACTAAAGTGAATAATTAACTTAATGTGTAAATTTCTCTAATAATCTAGCTTACCTCATTCTATCATTCTTGGGTGCATATTTCTAAAATCTACATTTTATCTATATTTATTATTTAATTATTGCATGCTCATAATTGTCTCAATTTTCAAAGTCTAAATCTATGATCGCTTGAAACAGTGAATGCGTGTCAAATTTTCATTAATATTTACTTTCATAAATCACTTAACTTTCATATAAATCAACACGCATTCAATGCATCATTTATTGTAATGCAGGGTCTACTACTTCGCAAATGGCTGGCATATTAGTTGTAATAATTCCCAGTTTATATATGTTTTGTATTTATTAAATCTTAATGAATAATTTTAGAAAATTACATTTCTTTGAGAGTCGCCAACGTTCTTTTAGTAAATGTTGATAATGTAGGGCCGAGTTAGAAATCTATTTAAATCTTATCATAATCGTTAATACATTATACATGTGTTACGTTTTAAAGACGCGATGACCCATTCCGCCGTGAAATTCCCAGATTCTTCAGGGTTGAAATTAACCCCAGTCGTCCTACACAAGCGGACATAATGGGTGCTCCCGTAGGACTTGACGATGTCACGCAGCCAGCCGGCAAACTGCTACACGGACCGCTTGTCCCTGGTTATGCTTATGTGACACCTTACTTCGTCGGGCCGATGGCAGACTCCAGCCCGACACTTTTATAAACTCATTCACGGCATTGCAGTTTCAATATACTGCCATTCCATATCGCCTTTCTAAAGCGTACCACGTGTTCCTTTACTTAATTTTATTATTCTATATATCACTCCGCCTCTGCATTATCTTCGTAATTCATTCTCAAATAAATGTTTGCCCTTAGTTATAAATAAATATTTTAATTAAATAAATATATGTTTGCCGCTACTCTTATAAACCTTACTTTAGACTCTTGCATTGCAAAGGTATAAATCCCTCCAGGCATGCATTAGAAATACTTACTCGAGAATTTTAGGTAGCTAGATTACGCCTTCAAATAAGTGAATTCCTTTTGTTAACAAATAAATAAATGTATTCTTTAAAATATAATCATGTCGCAAATCCCGCTACTGAAGCTTTTAATCCAATGATCTTATTAAAATGTGTTAATAAATAATTTTAAACTATACGTCTGCAGTTGCGTTTCATTTATTCGATATCCATTCTATACAATATTTCCTCGATTATGTAAATATGAATGTTTAACTAATATTAGTTTGATTATTGGCTAACTCGAAAATAAAATCATGAATCTCTTGCATATCCCTGACCACCGTGCCTAAAGAAATATTTACTAATATCGAAGCAGATGCGTTGTTTCGTGGATTGTATTGTGGAACTGACAAACTATGTTCAAACTCAGTACCACGGGTGGCTTCGCTACCTCGATGGTGTTGCTGTTCTGTGTGGTGGTCGAATTCTGCACTATGTTTACAAGTCACACGTTTTCTGACTGTTACAATAGTAATTATAGAATTAGTTTTTTGGCTTGCCATATCATTTAGTACTCTACTATTATTGTTCACTTTCCAAATGTTCTTTAATAAACAACACAATTTTCATGCGGCAAATATCTTGATACTTAGTTATTACGAATAGCATTAGACAAAACGGTTCATCAATAATAATAAAAAATATATGTGTATAGTCAAAATTTAAATGCGTGGTTCTTCTATAAAAATATATCTTGTTACTTAGTTATTGCGAATGGCATTAAACAAATGGTTTAATAATAATAATAATAAAAAAATATGTATAGTCAAAATTTAAATGTGTAGTTTTTTTGTAAAAGTAAATCAAATGAATGCTTACACCGAAAAGATAGTTTTAAGAATTTCTACTGATGGTTTATTACCAATTATCAACTAGTCACATATATAATCTTGTAGATAGGCAGGTAGGCAATGCCTATGGCAAAGTCCGTTTTCTTCCTGGTCATCAGTCGCATTCAATCTGGGATGCTGGTTCATGACTTCATTTGAAACTCCCTCTGCTTCATCACCGAACTCTATGAGGTCTTCAGCGCCTCTTTATTAATTCTCGATTGGATCTTCATCTCGAGTTTCCATATTATAGTCTAAGTTTACTTCGGTCCAGTTTTTTTGGACATGATTTATGTGTCAACAGTAGCTTGCCTCTGATTTGGTTTATATTTCAATGATTTGATCTGCAATAATCCTAGTTGTTATACCATCTGTCCATGTCTTGCATAGTGTATCGCATACCCATACGTTACCCCTGGCAAAATAAGTATTTTTTTGATTGTTGGTGGTTTCCATAGTCAGGCATCAGAATGGACAACTTTTTACGCAATTTTCTGCCCATCAATATTTCAGTTGATGATTTCCCAGTGGATGTGATTGGCGTAATATGTTTGTGCAACATTGCAATGTTCAGCGTCTCAGATAGGTTGGTTTTATTAAAATACTAGTTTCAAATGCTGGATGACTTTTTCCGCGATCCCATTGGATTCTGCGTGATATGGAAGAGAACGGATTTGATTTATTCCCTATTCTTCCACAAATGATTTGAATTCGTCGGAAGTAAAAGCAGTTCCATTGTCTGAAACCAAAACTTCGAATGATCCCTGATGTGTGAATATTCTGCTTAGAATACGAATAGTTTCTGCCCATTCTGAGCCAGCATCTATCAGTACTAAAATTAATTTACCATTTATTGTCCAGCATGGTTTAGGTGGACCTGGCTCCAAGGTTTATCAGTTTTTAGCCACAATGTAAATTTCTTTTGAGGTGTGTTTATGATTGATTGGCAAGATTTACATTTTTAAATGAACATCTCTATCTCTGTACCCATGCCTGGCAATACACATAACTGGGCTAACGGTTTTTCGCGAATGACTCTTGGATGCCCTTCATGTAACATTTCTAATATTTTAGAACATCCGACATGAGGAAACAATACTTTATCTGCCATTACTATGCATCCCTTTAACATTGATAATTGTTGGTGCATATTCAATAGTGGGGGTCGTTTGCTGGATGAGTGTCTGGTATTCAGATGTTTTTTGAGTCTACCTGGCTATAGTGTTGCTGTTTATAATTCCCGGCTTCCAATGGTCTTAAGTAATATGTCTACTTCAGTGTCCGTTTTCTCTGTCACATCTGGTATGCGAGATAAAGAATTCGCATGCTGTATTTGACTACACTTCTGATACACTAATTCGTAATCGTATGAAGATAGCAAATCATATAAATATCATCAAATCATTTGTGAGCTCAAATGGTCAGGTGTGGCTTTTTTATTGGTGAATATCCCCAATAATGGGCGGTGGTCTGTTATTATTTTAACTGATCGACCGTAAATGTTTGGTGAAATTTTCGAACTGCTGATATAACAGCCAACATCTCCTTGTCCAGTTGGCTGTGATTTTTTCAGCTTTTGACAATGTTCTAGACATGTATGCTATTGGGTGTTTGCTATTCTGCGACGGATGACTGAGTACTGCCCCAATTTCATATTTGGATGCGTCCTTTGTTAATATTATGTCGAGATTACTGTTGTAATGTACTAACAATTGGTTTGACATAAGCAGTGTTTTTATTTTCTGAAAAGCACTATCTTGCAGTTCCTTTGAACACCATTGTTGAGTTTTGCGAAGTAGCTCATACAAAGGGTGGCTACATGCCTTTCCCTTCAGAAAATTTTCGAAAAAATTAACCAATCCCAAAAAAGCCTGCTGTTCCTTGATGTTTGTGGGGGGTGGCACATTTATGATAGCTTTAATTTTACCCGGATCGGGTCTAACTCCTTGTGCTTGATTCAATGTGTCCTAAAAAACTTTATTTTTTTAGCACACCAAATACACTTTTTCTTGTTTAGTTTTGCACCAAACTTTTCTAGCCTTTTGCTGTTACCAATATGTCATCAAAATACAGTGTTGCTCCCTTCAATCCCTCCAACAGCGTGTCTATTTTAGCTCGAAAAGCGTTCAGGGCAATTTTTACACTGAAAGGTAGACTATTATAATTATACAATCCCTTGTGGGTTGTTATGTTAAGAAGCGCCGTTTCCTTTGTCACTGGAATCTGATGAAAAGTGGCATTTAAATCCAACTTTGCAAAGTAGTTTGTGCCTTCCAATCCAGCTAATATCTCACACATTTGGGACTGGGTATAGTCTTTTGGCCATACTTTTGTTTACAGTCAGCCTGTAGTCCCCGCATATTCGGATTTGTCCATTTTGTTTTGTTACAACAACTATAGGAGTAGCCAATTCTGAGTCTTCGACCGGATTCAATACACCTTTCTTTACCATATCCTCTAAAACATCTTCAACTCATGATTTCATAGCAAAAGGTATTTTTCTAGGCTTGCAGAGAACAGCTTTTGTGCCTTCACGAAGCTCAATTTCCACAGCTGTAGTTGCTATCCGGCAAACAATTTAGGGAATTTAAGCTTTATTTCTCTTTCTATGTTAATTTTCTTTCCCATATATATTTTAATGCCTAACGGGGTAAACCATTCCCTACCTAATAGAGGTGTATATTTCCCTTGACAATATATAGGCTTAGTTTTTTCTGGTGATTGTTTATGGCTACCATAACTTTTACTACCCCAACTATTTGAATTGGATTACCATTTGTGTTATTAGCCTTGAGCTCTGTTTTAGCTACTTTTGGCTGATTTTTGACGTTTTTAATTATCTCAGACCGATTCCTTTGCGATGTAATGGACACCTCGGCTCCACTGTATCTCCATTTCTATAGCTTTGTTATGTATCTCTACTGCCAACATTATTTGTTGACCGCCTTTGGTCTCTGCCTTATTTATTTCAGTATAACGTTCTTATTTGGCATATCTGTTTACTAGTGATTTTCATTAGCACAAGTTTTGCTTTTAGTACAGCAAACTTTCACCAGGTGTCCCACTCTCCCACATTTATTGCATGCCCTATGTCACCTATTTTGTTTTTGTTGTATTTGAGTGAAATGGAGAAAGCAATAGAAAGACTAGGAAGAGGGATAGAGATACCATTAATGAGTGGCAAGGAAGTATATATTTTGCCGGGTCTTTTTTTTTTTGCGGATGATATTTTTTTGTGTGCAGAAGGAAGAGAAGATATGGAAGTTATGCGGAGGACGTGTACAAGGGTGGGTAAAGAGATGGGGATTAAATTTAGTGAAGAAAAATCAAATATAATGATGATTAATAATGGGGAAAGAGAAGATGTAGAATTTTTATTGGGGGATATAAAGTTAAGTGTGGTGGATAGATATAGTTATTTGGGAATCATCTTAAAGTAATCAGGAAAATTACTTGGTTGAATGGGAGAAAAAATTGGTAAATGAAGCAAAGAAAAGAAAGGGGTTTAGTAAAGAAATTAACAGTGTTTTCATATAATAAATATGATGTAGCTAGAATTGTATGGAAGGGAGTTGCAGTAGCAAGGTTAACATATGGTAATGATGCCTTATGTGTTAGTAAAAGGGTATTAGATTATTTAGAGAGAGTACAAAGGGAAGTAGGAAGACATGCATTAGATGCAGAGGTATGGATAGCAAAGGAGGCAATTCAATGAGAAATGAGATGGTAGAGTTTTTATATGAGAGATGCAAAAAGTAAAATGAAAATGTTTGGTAGGTTGCAGTTTATGGATAATAAAAGAATAGCCAAAATATTATTTAATTGGGTTATGAGTAAAGGACAGGCAACAAGATGGGTGAGAAAGGTAATGCAATATGCAAAGGGTTTTGATAAAGAATTTATATTAGTAAAAGGTGGGATGATTGTGTTAGGAGGATTGTTGAGTGTTATAGTGGTAAGGAATGGGATAAAAGAATAGATACATTAATAAAGAATAGGGAGTTGGAGAGATGGAGAACTAGTATGGAGAGTAAAAAAAGTTTAAATATATATAGAAGTAAACAGAACATTGGGTGCGAGTTAATTTATGATAATAGTAAGGAAAGTAGCTTATTGTTTAAGGCTCAAACAGGATCTTTAGCGACAAGAGAATTTACATGTAAATGGAAAAATATGGGTGATTTAGTCTGCAAAGTATGTAAGGAAGATAAGAAAATATTATGTATCTGTTAATTGAATGTAAATGCTTGAAAGCAGAAAGGGTACAAATAATAAGGTTATGGGAGAATAAATATGAACAAAGTGATTATACAGAAAGCGGATTATTGGTTTTTATGCTAGGTTTGGGAAAAGATAAGGGGGGTTTAGATATAAAGGCCATAGAGTTGACAAAGATTATGTTGTAGAAATGGGATGGAGCAGATTATGGGAAAGCTTAGGATGGGGAATGGAAGAGGAAGGTAAAGTGACTAACAGGTTTCTTTGGGCATAGTTGCTGAGAGATTCCTGACTCCGTTTAAGGAGAAGTCACGTCACATTTTGCATTTTTCCAGCTGCATTCACGTGCAATATGGCCAATTTTTCCGCAGCGATAACATTCAGTTTTCGAGTTTGGTAGCTCTTCTGTTTTGCTTGTTTTACATATTGAGTTTGTTTTGTAGCCTCCAGAGTAGTTTGTTGGAATTCTTTGGAACTGCTTAGAACCAGTTCATAGCTCATCCTTCTTTTGATGGCCTCTGAATATGTCAGATCTGGAATGGCCAATAATTGTTGACATAGTTTATCATCACTCACCCCCCATAAAAACTGTTCTAATAACACTTCCTCTAGGTAATCTCTATAAGAAAACTTTCGTGCCAAATCCCTTAGAACAGTATCAAAATCTCTACAGTTTTCCTTCTTTACTTGGCATCTGTTGCACAAGTGTAGGTGGGCAATGTGCTTTGATGGCTCCGGGTTATAATGGTTATTCAGTCACCTGACTAGATTAGAGTACATTAGTCCTTCCGGCTTTTTGAGTCCGCATAACTGGTTTGCAACTTCAGTTATATCAGCTCCTCCGAAAAGTAATAGTGTGGGCCACTTTCTTTACGTCATCTTTGAATTTGTTCGCAATGAAGTAATATTCAATACGTTTTCTATATTGCGGCCACTTGGAAGGACTATTAACATCGAATTCGCAAATACCTAGCTGTGTTGTAGCCATCTTTCTTGTTAACTAACCAGAAACACCTCTTCTGGTTCTTTGTAAGCTTAATCCGCTGCACCAATTATATGCTATGTTCAGGCTGTAATTTATTACAACCACCTATTTTGTTATTACGAACATAAACAAGCATATATGTTAAAAAAAGAAATGAACTCTCAGGATGACAGTGGGTTAAACTATTTAATGACAAATTAGAAAAGGTTACAGTGAATAATTATTTACCATTAATTATGGTAATAAAATATAATACAAAATTTACACAAGTATTTTTACCTGTACATTTATCTATGCCCTGAGGCTTTTTAACAAATAATAATTAGACCGAGTTAGTCTTTAATTTTGCCTTGATCCCAGGATTCACTGGATAAGAAAGCCAGTCCAGGGCCTTCTTCTTTAGTAGAGTGTCCAATCTTCAGAAGCAAATACTTTTTATAGGTAGTTTCTCTTCCAGACTATGAGCATTAGGATCCAGTGGACATTTCCCTCTATTGGTCATTTATATTTATTCCTATCCTTATTGGTTTGCAATGCTGCATGCTCAATCCTGTTTAAATCATGCTCGATCTGAGCAAGTCAATAGAAAACTTGTGTGGACGTATTTTAAATCGCACAGCTATTATTATTATAACAGGTTAACAAAAATTATTCCATCATAACATACTTTCATTTATTTTTTGGAATTAACAACATTTCTTTTGAAAAATTTTATGGTTTATACAAATTGTCTGAGATTGGATGAAATACACCTTTACCCCGCTTAGCGATTGGCTACTTAGCGATATTTCACAATAGCGATCATCATCAATTTGTACCCACTACTTTGATTTACAATCAACTATTCACTATGACAATCGAGAAAAATTTTGAAAAAAAAAAAAAAAAAAATGGCAGCCATCTTGAATTTTGTGTCACTGATGACATCAGAGTATAGGTATTTTAAATTCATTTTACCCAAAAACAAAAGTACATTATTGTAATACATATACAGGTAATGACTTTGCTGTAATTGTATAGCACATACAATATTTTATTCATAAAACACAATGTTAGTTCTGCATTCAGTATTTTGAATATAGAACATATAAACTTAAAATATATATACAGTAATTACTGAATCTATAGATACTGTATACATATAAGTGTTGAATGTCTTTAGAAAAATTAAACTTTATTTAAATATAATGTACAGTACTTGGATTATTTAAATAAAGTTTAATTTTTCTAGACATTCAACACTTATATTAGATGATGAAAACAGTACACCTAAATACTATCATCACAAACTTTCAGGAAAACACTAAATACTAATATTAAATTGCGTGTGTGTGTACTTAATTATGTACACCCAATTGGTTTCAAATCAAAAGAAAAACATTTTTTAAAAAAAGTTTAAAAAGAAAAACAGATTGTATTTAAAATAAGTGTTAATAAATAATCTTTCTACGTGAACGGGGGGGGGGCACTATTACATCACTAAAAATATACAGTAAGAAAAATAAACTTAAGCGTATGTTTTAGAAAATTAGAGCAGATTTTTTTCTAAAGTTGACTGATTTACGATACGCATTAAGCCTTTTGTTACTCTGGAGTACAGTAATGAGTCTTTATGTTCAATTAAATAATTTATTAATTAAACGTTTGTTAATTTGAATAATTTCACATAAATAATAAACATAAATATACAGTAATATGTACTGTAATACATTTAAAAAAATGCACTTCAGGATGGATTTTTTTTTATTACGATGAAAAACTTCTGCGGAAGAATATAAAAACTCTTAAATTCAAATTTAGTTTCACCTTCTTTTTCTTTTTGCTGTACTATACTTTTTAAACAGTGAAAATATGCATTTTTTTTCCCTAGTGATATAAAACTTTTTTTTTTAGATACCATATTTAGTCATCATTGCCATGAAAAAATCAAAAAAATCTTTGAACTTGGAAATCAATGTGGATATTTTACGTCGACTGGAACCGGCCAATATTTTCCCCATAGACCCCCATTATAAATACATATTTTGTATACAATATTCTTGCTTAACGATGAGTTTTGGAGAACCAATTGCCATCGCTTAGCGGGGTAAAGGTGTATATATATTTTTTTTAAAAAACTGCCTTTAAAAAAAATAAACACAATAAAATGATTTTTTTTTTTAAATGAATAAATAAACGTGAGCCTTGCAATGTTTATTGACTGAAAAAGACAAATCAAAAAAAAAAAAAAAGAATTTTTTTATTGCAAGATACCAAATATTGTTTCGACTGCAGGGCTTTACACTCTCAGTACATGCACTGTAATGTTGTTATAATAGCTCAATGTTGTTAAATACTGAAGACACTTTCAAACTAAAGCACAAGCTAGAGACATTTGAAAAGATGAGTGGCCATCTTATCTTTTGTATTTGACTAAACATTGTTGAGCTATTATAATAACATTATAGTGTATGTGCTTAGGGTGTAAATCCTTTCTGTTTAAATTACATACAACCCCTGCAATAGTAAATAAAATTGAATATTACAAATATTCTTTCCTAAATGAGTTACATGCAATAGAAACTGTCTACCTAGAACTTTGGTTTATTTTTCCATTTTATGATTTATTAAAATAATCATTGCATATGTCTTGAAAGTAAATCTGTTTAAGAATTTAATATAAATTGTTAGTTTCATAAATGGAAATATATTTTTAAATTACTTAGGTAATGCTAATGGAGACTTTGGAGATTTTAGTCATTTCCAGTCAAATTCTCAGACAGAAAATAGGTAAGTTGAAATAAACATTTTTTTTTTCTGTAGTCTGTATGTACTTTATGCATTTCACTGTTTATATGTGTGTATTTATACATCAGAATTCAAGAGTTCCAAGGTGAATACTCAACTAATACCTTATGATAATATAATAGAATTCTATGTAACAAGTATGCATAATGCTAAATTGGAAATAATAAATTTTTTCAGTAATTTTAAATAAGTTAGCCAATCAATTTGCTATTATTATTATTAAATTTTACAAGCTGGTTTTTGCTGGCAAGTTGAATAGCTGGCTTATTTAAAATTATTAAGAGTAAGCTAATATAATGCAAAATTAACTACTAGTTAAAAATATGGAAATATTAAAAAAATTAAGAGAAAAATTGGATTTAACTCAATAAAGTTGTTTGGAGAGACAATATAGAAAAAATTTTAATTTTCTTAAAAGTGGAGTAATTATGAACATTTGAAAATCAGTACGAAGTATATTCATACTTAGACAATGTAATGTGGGTCTCATATGTTGGCAAGTAAAGTGATAATATGTTAGTCATCAATACTAAAATTTTATTATCATGAATGGACATACTTTTATATGAATAATATTTGACTGTTAAGATTTTAAAAAAAAAAAAATATTTTTATTATTAATAATATTAAGATATTTATTAAAATTTTTGTATTTGATATTTGTAAAACAAAAAAACTATAACTTATGTTGCAGTTTTTATTAGATATTATTTTATAATACAATTGATTTATTCAAAATATTGCTTTAAAATTTCAAAATTTTCCATCATCTTAAAAGTGAAAATGTGATATTAAAAGTTTTTATATAATTTGATTGCTATGATTTGATAATTTATGTAATTTATTATTTATTTTTCTTTTTATAAGTGTGTTTTATGCTCTAACAATATTTATTATGTATCTCAAAAATTGAATGAAAAATTTCTGTCTCATTTTTTAAAATGTTTTGATAAGATTGGTCATATAGTTCACCGATTTTATTTTCTTGATTTGATAATTTATGTAATTTATTATTTATTTTTCTTTTTATAAGTGTGTTTTATGCTCTAACAATATTTATTATGTATCTCAAAAATTGAATGAAAAATTTCTGTCTCATTTTTTAAAATGTTTTGATAAGATTGGTCATATAGTTCACCGATTTTATTTTCTTGGAATTATTTTTTATGATTTTTCTAAAATCTTAAATAGAATTTAAGAATGTTAATATTTTCTAGTTAAATTTGTTTTATTTAACTATTTTGTTTGATCAGGTCAGTAATCATCTGAAATCCGGGCACGGCCGCTTGGGGCATTGTTTATGTTTACAAAACACATAAAAATGCCATTTCTACGGCTGGCCTTACGGTTAATACAACATTTAATATTTGTATTAACCCATTATGGCTAGGCTGCTTTACATGACATTGCACAAAAATATTACGGCCCATTTTGTGCTTCGAAATTATTTACACGTATTTGTTCTATTCATAGCTGATTACCGTATCACTTGAGAGTGTTTGAATTTCAAGTTGGTACAACTTTTCAAATCTCTGTAATAGAGTAATGTCATTTCTATGTAAATAATGTTGTGAATTACTAATAATTGTCATATGGTTCTCACCCTTCCCTAAAAAAATGTTAATTTGTAAAAAATTGGCAAAGTGTATGTTCGAACACGCTTCGACAAAGCTCAAGCGCTAAGTCACGTTTCAGCGTGGATAATATACGAGACCAATAAAAGGTCTGAGAAGAAAGTGCAATTTTTAAACTTTTCAGAATTGCCAAGTACAGAAAGTGTGTGAGATTGTGTCCTTTTTTCAGCCACATAATGTCCACTTTTTATTACAGCAATAAAATAATAATTAATTTACAAAAAGTCCAAAGTTTATGTCCTTTTTTTTTTTTTTATTTCATTAGAAATTGACAAATATTCGGATTCTATTTTTTGCAGCAGGGTTAAAATAAATGACTATTTTTGTTGACTTTTTGTTAATAATAACAAAGTACGAAATCCCCTCCCCCCCCCAAAAAAAGCAGTTTATTGTAGAATGCCAAAAAATAAAATAAAAAGATAAGTCAAACGAAATATAGATCAAATTAAAAAGTGAGAAAAAGTTGTTGAAAAAAAAAAAAAGTAAATTATTGACTTTTTGTTACAATTCTTTTTCCGAGTGTGGGGGTGGAGGTTTTAAAACAATTTTTTATCCCCAAAAAAACACAAAAGTTACTTTTGAATTAATAAGAAAAAAAAACAATTTGGTCCAACCAAAAAAAAAAAAGGTTGAATAAATTTGAAATAGTACCCAAATAATTGCATTCTATTGTTTCATCAGGGTTAAAACAAGTGGGGTTCAAATTAATGACTATTTTTGTTAAGAATAACAGTACAAAAGCCCCCTAAAAAGCTGTTTATTGTAGACGCAAAAAAAAAACAAAGCCTAATTCAAACGAAATATAAATAAAAGTAAAAAATGAAAAAAGTTGTTTAAAAAAAAAATAAAATTATTGACTTTATATTACAATTATTGATCCGAGGGTGGGGGTAGGGATTTCAAAACAATTTTTGAACCCTCTACAACACAAAAGTTAGTTTTGATTTAATAAAAAGAAGAAAAACAATTTAGTCAAGCAAAAAAAAAAAAAGAAAGTCGAAACAAATCCCAAATAATTATCCCATTATATTTATTCATCGTGAAACAGTCCAAAGTTTTAATTAAAATTCAAAAAATTAAATGACCAAAATTTGTTGGATAAAGAAAAATATCAGGTTAAAAAAAAAGAACAACAAAAATGAATATAAAAATATGTTTAATAAAAAAGAAATCATGTTGTAAAGGAAATAAAAAATTTGTTTAATCAAAAAAAAAACAAAAAACATGTTGTATAAAAAAAAAAGGTGCGGCGGCCCGGTAACATTATATTTGATTGATTTTTATATAGTATCAATGCCGTAAGCGGCCGTACCCAGATTTCAGATGATTACCATCAGATCAATTGTTTTGATAATTATGTGGAACATTTTTTGCTTATCTTTGATTAGATTGTTTAGTTTTTGTTACTATCTTTCAATTCTGACATTTTTGGTTTCTACTTATTATAAGCTACAATGAGTATTAACATAAATAGAGATACAAAATACTTTATAGTCATCATCATCATCAACCATTATCAATCCACTGCAGAATGAAGGTCTCTCCAAGTTCAATCTATCTTTTCCTATCTTTAGCTTCTCTTTTCCACAACACCCCTGCACACTTTCTTATTTCATCCATCTGTCTCACATATGGTTTCTTTCTGAGTCTTTTACAATTACTTGGAATCCAGTTTAAGATTTCAATTGTCCATCTATTATCATCTTATCTAGCAATATGTCCAGCCCAACTCCACTTTAGTCTTAATTTTTTAAATGAGGTCAGTTACACCTGTTTGTTCTCTTATCTGTATATTGTGTTTTCGATCTCTTCTTGCCATTCCCAACATGCATCTCTCCATACTTCTTTGAGTGGTCTGAAGTCTCTGTATTACTCTTCTATTAAGGGTCCAAGTCTAAGATTCATAAGTAAGAACTGATAAAGCACATTTATTAAAAACCTTTCTTTTTAAACACATAGGCATATTTCTTTTTAGTATCAAGTTATTTCTACCAAAAGCACTCCAACCAAGTTTAATTCTATGATTAATTTCATCCATTATGTTTCCATCTGTATTAGTAATCTGACCAAGGTATTTGTTGCTGTTAACTTCTTCTAACTCATCTCCATTAAACATTACTTTAGTCTTCTTAACATTTATCTTTACCCCTACTTTCATTTGATAACTCTTGCATCATTTCCTGCAACTCTAAAGCATTATTTGCAAAAAAAACAACTACATCATCTGCAAAATCTAAATGACTTAAATAATCCCCATTTACTTTCACTTTTTTAGCTTCCCATTTTAATCTACAAAATACTAATAGCAGCACTGCTGTAAAAAAATTTGGAGATATGGAGTCACCCTGTCTTACACCCTTCTCAATGTTGACTTTCCTAGTATCATTATGTAATCTAATTGTTGTTGTTGCATTTTTATAAATATTCTTTAAAATATGACAATATCCTGGATCTATACCTTGATGGTTCAAAGCTTTAATCACTGAAGAAATGGTTATAGAATCAAATGCCTTTTCATAATCTACAAATCTAAAGCATAATGGCAACCCATATTCATTTGTCCTTTCTATAACTTCTCTCAATATCTGGATATGATCTACTGTACTAAAACCACTTTTAAATCCAGCTTGTTCTCTTGGTTGGTGGAAATCCAATATTCTCTGTAGACGAATTGTAATTATCTTGGTAAAAATTTTGTATAAAACTGATAAAAGACTGATAGGTCTATATTTTTTAATATCTTCTTCTATCACCTTTTTTAAATATTAATATTGCATTTTTCCAATCATCTGGTACATCTTTATCATTTAGACATTTGGTATATAACTTTGATAAAAAAAAATTCTATTTCTTCACCTGCTTCTTTTAATATATCAATTATAATTCAATCATTAACCTGGAGCCTTTCCTTACCTCATAAATTTAATTGCATGTTTTTCACTTCTTCATTTAAAATTCTGGACAATTCGGAAGATATAATAGATATAGGTATTTGTTCTTTATTACTATATAATTCTTGATAGAAGTCTTCTACTCCTTTCATGATATCATCCTTTTTTTAATAATAATTCCATCTTTTTTTTGTTTATTGCAGAAATAAATTTCCTATCAATACGAAAATGTTGTTTTACACTCTTGAGACTTATTCTCTTCTACAGCTTTCCTTGCTAGTTCATAGTTATACTTTCTTATATCATTTTCAACTCTTTTCCATACCATTTTACAAAATTCGAGATATTCAATCCTTTTTAATGCATCATTTTTGTATATCTTCATATTTCTTTTTAAATTCTCTAGTCTCAGTAGAAATTTTATTGGTCAATTGCAGCTTTTTTCTATCAGCTATCTTTGTTGCAGTTTTTAAAAGTGTATCAGTTATTTTCATATTAATTTCATTCAAATCTGAATCATGTTTAAAATCTGCTAATACCTGAAACAGATTTGTAAGTTCTAATTTAAATTCATTAGAATGTTTCTGAAGATTAAAAATATCAAGCTTGTGTTTTTAAGACCTATAGAGGTCCCTACCTTCGTATTTTTCAGACGCTTATTTCTAAGGTTACAGCCTTAGTAAATTATTACTTAACTATAAATATTGTTTTTTTAATGGTTTTTGTCTTTCTAGTTTTGCATTAACATGTATCTTACATCTTACTAATCGATGATCATTTCCTGTGTTAAATTTATTAAGAACATTCTAATTTTGAAATATATATTTTCTTTTAGTCCAAATATAATCCAATTCTGCTGTACCTTTATTTGGATGCTTCCATGTCCATTTCCTTTTAACATTTTTCTCCAAAAAAGAATTCATAATATAAAGGTTTTCTTTTTCTGCAAAATCCACAAGTCTTTATCCTCTCTCATTTTTATTACCATAAGCATAATTACCTACAGCACTTTCATCTTTCATTTTTTACCAATTCTAGCATTAAAGTCTCCCATAACAATTTTAAAATGTTGTTTACTCTGATCAAAAGCCTTTGGTACATCCATATAAAAATATTCTACTACTTCATCACTATGATAACTTGTTGGGGCATAAACCTGATATATCTGCATTTGGTATCTACTATTAAGTTGTATAATTAATCTTGCCACTTTGTCGATACACCAATTTCCATAATGTTGTTCTTCCACTTTTTATTTATAATGAATCCTACTCCACTTGTATTTCCAATATTTGTGCCTTTATAGTAGAGTACATGTCCACTTTTAAATCAATTGTCTCTTCCCTTTTCTTCTAACTTCACAAAGTCCAATAATGTCCCATTTAATATAAGACACTTCTTTTTCTAATTCTTGCAATCTTCCTTCACTTGAAAGTAATCTACAGTTGTAAATACCTAAACTCTTCATCAAATGGCAGCCTGTGTCCACATTCGGGATTCTTAGCACCTTCCGCCTTTGGCCACCAACCATTGTTTGGTTGGTGATTTTACAACCTCCTGGGAATAAGGACCCTGATTTATTTTTGTCTGTCATGATTGTATATATCTATTGGAAAAATATTTATCATTTACACATACATTTATTCTGCCTTATCAGTCAACTGAGAAGAAAGACCTTGATGTTTCTTGATCTTAAACTTTGAGGTAAAAAGCCAATAAACTTATCATGCTGGCTAATGCGTGTTGGTGAGCTACCCATCCATGTTCGTATACTATATGAATAATTACATAGTTATAACAGCTGCAACGACAAGAACATATGGAGTAAATGCTTTTATTTGATGTGCTCTAAAAAAAAAAATCAAAAAAATAATTGTTTCTTCAACCACAATTGGGTATTTTAGATTGAACTTGAAATAAAAGCATGGAATAATCTACATAAGGATGGAATTAATTAATTTCTGGATACCACCCCACCTCCTTCCTCATGCTTTTATTTCGAGTTCAACCTAAAAAACCCAATTGTGGTTGAAGAAATAATTTTTTGGGGGTTTTTTAGTACACAACAAATAAAAACGTCCATTTATGTTATACTTTAGATGGTCTTGACACTAATAGTTCATATATATCATTAGATATGTTAATCTTATGTATAATAAATCATTTAACCTTAAAATATGATGACATCCGTTTTGGTGAAAAGTGATATTTTTTCTTTTCCTTAAGAAATGTTTACCAAATTTATATTATAAACAAACTTTTATAGTATGATTGTACTTTGAATCAGTTTGATACTTCTGGTTTATATATATATATATCAGTAAATATTTCTTTAATACATATGGTTTTACTTTAAATCAATTTGACACTTGTAGTTTATATCACTGGTTATTTTATTAATACTTATGGTTTTACTTTAAAGTCATTGTGAAGTAACTTTATTTTATTCTAACTGAAGTCAAGTTTAAAATTGCAACCAGAAAAAAAATTGTACACAGTAGTTAAAATGTATTGAAATCAGTTTTTTAATTTATTATTTAAAAATGCCTAATAAAACTATATTGTAAACTAACTTTTATTCTATTCTAACTAGCAGGCTTTCAATTGAAAGAAAAAAAAATTATGACATTACTTAAAATGTATTGAACTTAATTAAACATATAGAGTAAATTGAATAAAAGCATTTAAAAATATGAAAAAATTTTAAACGAAAAGCTTTTTAATTATTTTGTTTACAAAATAGAATAGAGATAATAAAAAATTGTTCTCTGTATTGAATATGTATTTGAAAAATAAATGGAAAATTTTTGTTATCTATGAATGAATGTTTAAATTAAAATAAATGACTTATTTTGAAATGAGTGTTGCTACTTAAACACCCACAAAAAAAAAATAGAAGGAAAAACTTATATGAAAAAGAAAAAAAGTGTTTGGAGTTGGAATTGCTGTGCATTTAATTAAGAATAAACATATGTTTGCCCAAACACACAATCTTACTGTTGCATTACAGAGGTGACAATGACATTAAAAACTCATGATGATCAGATTCTATATTAATCTAAATGACTGAAAAACTTTTTTTTAAAGGAAATACATAATGAACAAAAAAAAGAAAATAAAAGAATTCTCAGAAAGCAGATTTTTATTGTGTAAAAAAATTAAATCATTAAATTAATTAGTACTTAACTAAACATAAGTAGTTTTCTTTATATCTTATGAATATTAAATCAAATTTTTAATTTGTTAAAAATAAAAAAATTATTCTGATAAATTTTCAAAATAAATAATTATTATTTGTTGATGGGGACAAAAAGAAATTAAAATAGCTTATGTGATATTATTTTAGTTTGTTTAAAACTAATTTGTGTGTGTGTGTGTGTTTCATAAAGAATTTTTGGTTACTTTAGAGCATTGCCTAATTGAATTTTCTATTCTCTTTTTCCCAACTTAAACAAATTTAACAGTATATATATTGTGGTGTTATGAGATCTTAAATTGAGATATTGTAATAAATAATGTGCAAGCAATGGCAAACTACTTATTGGCATTGATTATCGTTTATCATTTGATCTTAATATTCAGTTGTGTAAGATAGTCAGCTTACTTTTCGGCAGCGAACTTAACATTCATGTATAATAATTTTTAAAAACTTTAAAAAAAAAAAAAAAACCATTTTACATAACTAATGTAAAGAATAATAATTATTTGTAATGCAAAAAAAGTAGTCTCCAAGTGAAATATTATTAGTTCTCTTTTAAGTATACTAATGTGATGTATAGTTTTTCTTGGAAGAGTTAAGTTCTATAATAGGTATCACATGTTATTGTGAAGGGTTAAAGACAATTAGAAAATTAGAAAAAAAAAGGGAGGAAAAGTTCTATATAGTTTTAAAATGTTTTAAATCATCTTTGTTATATTTGATTGGGTTTTTTTTTTTTTCCTAATAAAATATGTAATATAAATAAAATCTAGAATTTTTACATAATGACATTAAAAAAAAAATGTTTTTTTAATTTTTTATGCTTTAGATATATTCAACAAATTTACAATTTAATTTATTTGATTATTATTAATGTTATTATTTAATGAATCTTCAGCAACAGTCAGAATGTTATGAGAATTAAATAAAATATTTAAAAAATTAATGTAGTGACTTCTCATTTTATTTGTTGATTCAAATGATAAGTAAAAGTATTGGAAATAACTTTTTCATTAAACTGAGATTTTCTTGATTATAAATTAAGTGCGAATCGGATTTATAGCTTGATGAAATTAAGCAGTGGACCACCATTTACATGCCATATTGTCCCAAGGTTCTTGTGGAAAATAAATATATTAAGTACTGAAAGCTAAGTATAATATAGATTTTTAATATATACGCACACACATATAAAGTATAAACATTTTTAACATGGCCATTGTACATAATTTATATTGAAGCAATATATGTGAGCTTCATATATATAATTTAAAAAATTTAAATGAATTTTTAAATTAAAGGTTTACAACATTTTTACTAAGCAGAAGTTATATATATAAGTATTTGCATGGATAAATGTATATGACATTATTAATTCTAAGTTCCTTTTAAAGTAACTTAAAACAAAATATTTTATTTAATTAATAATTACATTCATATCGGCCTTTCAAGCCAAATTGTGCAAACGCTTTTGCGAGTGTTAAATAATAAATGAATACTCTCTGACCAAACAAGATATAGAATTTATGCAGGAGTAAAAGGAATCCTCTTATTCCTACGACTCGCAAAAACGTTTGCACAATTTGGCTTGAAAGGCCGATATGAATGTAATTACAATTGTATACAGACGCTATAAAAATAAATGCTGATTTAATTAATAATTGTAAAAATAGGTAGGTGGAAATGACATTATCACTATTATATAAAAGTAATTAAATTCTGGATAAATAGATCAGCTAATTAAGGAGATAAATATCTTATGCGGTTTAATTAAAACATTATTATTTTGGTGTAATCCCTTTTCAAATCTAAACTTTTATAAATACTGTAATTGGAAAAATAAGCCACGGACCATAACAAAATTTAGGAGCTATCTACAGCCAATTGATGGATCTTGAAATCGAACCATAATGGAAGCTGATTATGCTGATAAGACAGTTCAATGAACTATAAATAAGGAGTATGCTTTGATTATACTTATTGTGCTTTAGTTATTTGTTTGATCCATTTATTAGGAGCAATGTTAAAATATCATGGATAAGTAGAGAGGTCATTGTCTGCTCCACTCTGGCTAAGCCAGACTAGTGCAACCCAAAAGTCCTTGCTGAGAATAGCCGTCAAATAATGTCAAACCATCTCAAGAAGCATTGTGTTCAGTGTGTATGCGAACTGTATGCTGCCTAACAAGTGTCTATTGCTTTGGGGAGAAATCAGCTGCCACTCAATGAGAAACATCATCAAAAGCTACTCATTGAATAGGAAAATAAATGTATACTAATGAAGTCCGTTGCAGCTTTCAAGAGCAATATAATAGAAGCATTGAGGGAGACTACCAGACATAGCTATGTTCTACAAACTGATTCCGCAAAAAGTCTACCGATACCTAAATTCAGAATTTGAACTCTTAGGATGAAAAGAGTAATGTGTATGAACTTTGATTATATATATTTTTATGACTATGTTATTAATATTAGATATTTATCTCTTACATTTAATTTGGACAGAAAAAATTTATATAACTTATTATGGTTGATTGGTGTAAAAATAGATCTGTTTATAAATTAGGATGGCAATGGATTGCTATTTTTATTAGTCATGCCATAGTTCAGTCGGCTAGAACTAAAAAGAAAAATATTTTATAACACAACTATCTTATTGTTGCAAACCCTCACCATTCTCTTAAAAACTTATTTAATATTTTAAAACCCGAGTTAATACTAGTCATTCCATTAACTTTAAATATAGAAATTGTATAAATAGTAATTTAATCAGCATGAATATTGCAGATTAATGACCTCTGGATAGAATAAGAGGGACCGCATAGACAGATTAAGTAAGATTTTTTTTAAGCAAATTACCCTCCAGGTTTGGGAATGCACAGGCAGGGGAAAGAATAATTGAATGTAATAAATTTAGTTGAGCTAATGTACTTCTATTTCCAGATGTTTTGCTTATGTATGTATTTTATTTGTGCATAAATGAGTGTGATACCATTGCATTGTCTGGTCGCTCGCATGCAGCAACTTATTTGAGCAGTAGTATGCAATAGATGAATATTTTTACCATATAACATGCTTCATTTATATATATATTCTTTGTTCATACATGAGTGTAAAAAGCAGCTGTTTTCTATCTCTTATACTTTGTTAATGCTTTTGTTATTTACCTACACTATAGGCTGAAATATTGATATTAGTCTAGTTTCTCTAATAGTATAGTTCACAAATAATTTAGGTGTTTTAAAGCTATAAGTCTTACAACTATGTTGTAATCAATTGTATTAATAAATAGTGTCAGTTTATCTGTGCAGCGAATTTATGTCCAGAGACAGTTAAAATACATAGTCTCATATATTGTCTGTGCATAGTAATAATAATAGAATCAATGAATCTAATCATATTAATTTGCCTTCAAATTAGATAGGGCAGGTAAATAAAATAATATATAGTTATTCTAAATTTAGTCCTAGTAAAAGAACTAATAGACTGATGTTTGCCATGGATTAATGTCATTTGGATTATTGTTTGTGTTGTGATGATGTATATACGTAAATGTAATTTTTCATTATTTTTTAGCATTTGTCATTTTTTGCAATCAAGAAAGTAGATTAAAATATGATAGAGTTTCTTGCATCTAGCTGATCTTGGCAAGCTATAAAAGAAAAAAAAAATTTGATAATGTAATATCGGGATGTAAAGCTCACCTCTAAATTACCCTTGGGTGCTATACCGTTACAATATATATTTATGATGCAAATTAAATCTTTAAAAATTACATAGTACAATTTAAAATCATTAGTAAAAATAATTAACAAAAAAATTTAATAGTTTTCTTTAAAAACCTATTTTTATTATACTACTTGCAAAGTTTGCATTTTTAAAAATTTCTGATAAAAACTAAATGAAAGTTTAATAGAAAGAAAAATAAAACATTAGAGGAGTAATTTGATATTTTTTAAACATTAAGATATCAACAAAAATATTTTTTTAAAAAATACCTTTTTCTTCATTCTTCATGAAAATTGATGATGGTAACGTTTAAAAGATACAAGTGGTCTCAAATTTTTACCTATAATTTCAATTATACATGAAAATTAATTGTTGTCATTTATTTATTTAGGATAAATTGCAATTAGTTTTAATGATATCTTCTTATATCAGAAAAAAAAAAAGGTCTTCACATTAATCTGTTCTAAAATATTCTTCCCTAATATTTTAGATAAAGCTTTATTCCAATTAATGATTGATAATGTCATAGGATAGTAACTTTATATCATCATGAAAACCTTAGCAAGTTTATATGTATGGTGCCTAATATGAACCAGTAAATAGAATAGATAGTAAAGAATTGTTTGAAATGTTACTCCACCACAAATTTGCCTCCAAAAAGATTAGAAATATGTTCATAGTGTTTAGAACCATGGAAAAGATTACATTTGAGTCAGTGAATGGCTACATCTTTTTAATTTCGATAGATTCATACTGCAAATGGACATGGTACAAGCTCATAAAAAATACAATCACAGAGTGTACTATTAAGGCACTAAAAGAAATTTTCACAAGCGAAGGATATCTGGAAATTAATGGAACTGTTTTTGCATTGCAGATATTTAAGTACTTTTTAGTTGATACGGGAATATGCTAGGTTTTGATACTGCTTTATCATCCTGAATCCAATGGACTAACTGAAAAGACAGTTCCAACATCTTAAATTGATGTTTAATAAAATGCCATACAGGATTATAAATGAAATGCTAATTGACATAATGTTTTTTTAACATTTTACACTGTGCATATCAATAATGAAGAAAACTGGCAGAATTGTTAATGCATAGAAAATTTTGCACAAATCTGTCCCAAGTTATTACTAGCTAATGATAACATAATTGGTGAAAGCAGTTTAGTGAGCAAATTTGGATTAGAGATATTTAAAGAAAAAAAAAAGGCTTTCTGCTGTGATAATAAAAGTTTTGGCTAAATAAATTAGAATAATCCAATTGGAAAGCACTTAAAAAGAGACATCAATTATTTAGAATCTCACCAGAGTGAGATGGCAAAAACAGATAATGTCAAATTATCAGCCAGTCTAAAAAATGAACTTTTATAGAGAGTACCCTGATTCATCTCAGCTGTACAAAATAAGCAAATGTTTACTGATAGTCAGACAGAAGAATTAGATCTTGCTGAAGAAAATTTCTATAAAGAAGAGGAATGTGCTGATTCATCCTCAGCTGCGCAAAATAAGGAAACGCCTATTGATAGCCAGACAGAGGAATCAAACAATCGAGCATTTACAAGATGATAGAAAACCCAAAAATATTAAACGATTATATTTGTATTTAAACCTGTGACATTTTTAAAGTGAGGGGATGAATGAACATCTGTGCATGTATACATCTTTAAAATGTAAATATTGCTTATTAAATTTTTGTAATTGATGTACCCTTCAGTAGTATATTGACTCTAGAAAAATTTACATACAACCTGAATATATTTGAATACTAATAATTTATTTATATACATTTATTTATTGGCAAGTGAATAAACTTGTGTTGTTAAGTTTAAATTGTCTTAGTTTTTCTTTTTAAATAAAATTATTGCTGCTACTCGGCTGATATTGAAAGAGTATCTGAGACACAGCAGATAATAAATTTTATATGATGAAAATGCAATACAAATAAATTGAAGAAGTTTCATGCACTTAATTTTTTAAATGACTCATATTTCTGCTATTACAATGTACTGTATTTGTTAAGTTTGGTCTGGATTGCAGACCCAACCTACAGAAATTAATACTAATACCAGTATTACAATTAATATAATATTTATTATTCACAACTATATTGTACCAATCGGAATGAAAGTGAAGATCGAATCTAACCGCAAAACGATATCTGCAACTACCAGGGCGCCATCTAGGCATTTAAACCTAGAAAAATTTATAAAGTAGGCAGATACGCGCTGTTAAGATTCCACTTTATTTAAATATTCCGATCGTTAGCCCAAGTCACTAGCTCAGCGGAGACGCAGAGATAAAAATCTATAAATTTTATATCTTAAATATCAAAGAGTAAAAGCCACTGCCAGAAATTAACATATAAAAATATTTATTTACGCACATATAAAATAATATTTCAATTTTGAGGAATAAGTTTAACATTTTAGATTTTTATATTAACTTTGAATTTTACATTTAACTAAGTTTCAATGAGTTTAATTATTATTTAGATAGTCAAGTATGAATAGACTACATAGATCTGCATTTGAAAAGAAAATATTCTTCCCTGATTTAACCTTAGGCAACAAATTTCGCAACCAAATTGGCGCCAATCCATCTGATACATTCATGTATTCAATGTAGCATGATACGACAACACAAAATACTATATTGTCAGGAATGTACATCTGAACAATAAGTAGAAATAGAGAAGACATTGACTCTCCACCAACAGGAATGTGACATCTGTTGGCAAGTAGAACAATAAACAAAAAACTCCATAGGAATGGACTGCGGTCTTCTGCCGACTTACAAACCCATCCATAGGCAAACAGAGGGTGTGTGGCGTATATCTATAATCCTGCCCATAGCGGACCTCATACTACATCTACTAATTACACAAATATATCCAATCCATTGAACCAATTCAACTACGAAATGAATAACCTAAGATTACCCTCCCTTAATACAACTTTACAATCGCAGAGGGAAACTTATAAGTAACCCAATAGTATTCACCATAAGCTACTTGCGTTGTCACCAATAACTTAAAAGACATCCGAATAAATACATTTTAGATACTCACCGTAAGGTATCATTATTTATCGAATGTCTATATATTTTGATCAAATATGAAAACCAAAATATAATTAACCGCAAACGAATCCATGCAAGCGTCTATAAACAACTTAAATTTCATACATTTAAATAATCTTTACAATAAGAAAAAAAAAATGGAAATGATGTTTATCAATCGGAAAACATATAAAATTAAACATTATTAATTTGATTTAAAAACTTACAAAAGTCAGATAAGAGTCCGTTTTAACATTTCAGTTGGCTTGTTTATCAATTTGTAAAACTTGACGAAAGTTCTTAATTGATTTTAACAATTGTTCATTTCATATAGCTTATGGTAGAAGAGTCCAGGCCTCTGCTTTCAATTCCCGCGACGCCTCCGTTGGAAGGTAATGTTCTGGAGATGGCAATAGCTGGCTCAAGGTATCACAGTCTTTTCATTTTTTTTTTTTTTTTTAAACACACAACGCTGGAACTGTCAGAAAAAAACTGTATTTCCCTTTTTATATTATCCACAAGGATTCAATGAACAAAACGTCACTAGTCTATCACTTTCGTTAGGGTCCGAGCCAAGGCCTAGTGCTTCCATTGGTCAAGCTAAAATTTCTTTCTTCTCTTATCTAACTTTTCATCTGACTTTTTAATTACACAGCTTTTAGATAATTAATAAACAATCATTTCCATTTACAGATTACAGGAATTAATTAATACCTGTTTTTACTTTAACTTACGTTATTTTTTTATTAAAATATTTTTATATTTCAATCTGGCATTTTTTTATTAAAAAAAATACGTTCAGATACTTTTTTTTTTTTGTTTATGAAAAAAATATTTTTAAAGTTTAGCATCTGTGCGAATGTATATACGTATAACAAACATTTTTAATTTTAGCGTTTAGTTTTTTACTCTTATTTGCGAACTTGTAAGTTTTTATTTTAAATTAATGTAACGACATATTTATGTATCGTTACAATATACAATAAATTATACAGTATATATACAATAAACAATAGTTATACTGGAACTCTTGAATCTGAGTCTTGTGGTTCTGCCGCTTCCAGCTACACCTGATAACTTGCCTCGCGGGTAGGGAGAATGACTCTTCCGGCTGTACAAGACAGCTTGCCTCAAGTCAACAGTAGTCTTAGCAGCATCCGGTCCCTCTGTGGACTTGCCTAGCTGCGTAGACAAATAGCGTATTGCTGTTAGTGGTGATGCTGACTGCTGTTCAGGTTAGCAGGCCTTCCCTGGGAGAATGCGTACAGTCTTTTGATGTTCTTCCCTGATTCTCACAAAAGGCTGAGTATTTATAGCCAGATCCCTGACTTTACTGAAAAACACTCTAAATCAGCAAGCATCATTGCTCTTTGGCCTGTAAAAATCATTGGCTATGTTTTAGCTATACATCAGCCTATTGGCCTGTGGCAGACAATGCTTAATCCGATCAGATAAGGAGAAATCTGGAATAGTCCACTTTTGAGAGAAGGGAGGACTATAACATCCCTCCCCCTGGCTAAAATTTAGCCCTAGAGAACATAGTCATGCAGGTGAGCTGGAGGACAACTAATACATTCCGGTGCTGGTTCTGGTTTGCTGCCTTCTTCGGTTTTTTGGTCCTCCTTGCTTGCACTGCCTGTTCCTGGAGATTCACTCACTGTGCCTGCATCTGTATAATCCAATATAAGTTGCTTTCGATGGCGATGATGTTGACATCTGTCTGCTGTTTTGACTACAACAGTTTGGAGTCCTTTCTGTTGACTTACGACTGCTGGGATCCATTTAGTGGGTCCTCTACACATCCTGCATAGCACTTTAGTCTGCAAAGCTAGTAGTGTTCTGGCAATCCTGGTGTTCCAGCTTCCTATATCCATTTTTGTTATCAGCTTTTTATTGATTTCTGAGTAATCAGGTTTTAATTTAGTTAATGTTGTGATCTGGTTCATCTTTATCACTGCAAAACCTAAGTGACTGAACCAGTCACGGCCTAATAAGTTGCTATGATCACCTGATGTCACTACCAGTGGTAGGTGAATTGTTTTGTTAGGCATAGTAATTTTAACTCTTGTGTGACCCAAGAGTTTTATTTTCTTGCCCTGCTAGTCTGTTATAGCCTTGCTGCTAGGATGTATATATGATTTTTATTAATGATAGTCCAGATCTTTTTTGAAACAATAGACACTGCAGACTCTGTGTCCAGTTCCATTCTCACTGGCATATCATTAATTACAATACTAGGTATAAATCCAGACTGATCTTCCTTAATATGATTTATACTGGCAACTTGTTTATATTTCTTATAGTTGCCCTTGTTGTTTTTTTGGAATGGGTTTTTCCATTCTCATATCAGCTGTTTGTCTTTTTAAGTTTAGATATGCAGCTCTTATATGACTGACTTGCTTGCAAAATGAGCACACAGTATGGAGATGTGGACATTCTGTTTGTGCGTGCATTGGTTCATCACATCTATAACAACGCTCATCACTTACCATTAAACTAACTGAATGCTTGACAGGCTCAGTCTTCTGTTCAACTTTTTGAATGGTAAAATTTATTTTTTTTAATGTCCTTGCTTAACATGCTATAGATTCTGCCAGCACGGCTTGAGCTACAGCCTTTTCAAAGTATATGATCGTTCATTCCACAAACGATCATGTAGTGTTTCAGTTAAGAACTCTATAAAATTGCATACGAGTGCTAATGCCTGGATTCACGAATTCTCTAGCTTTTTCACCCTCCGTTTGGATACAGAGATTGAAATAATATCTCTGCATTATTGTTAGCGGTTTGGGGGGAAAATATTCTGTGAGAATTGCCAACGCCTTCTCAAAATTCAAGTCAGCCAGTGTTTCTGACCCAATTTGAGATTTTAAAATATTATACGTCTGCGACCCAATTATTGTCATCAGCGTCGCTAATTTTATTTCAGACTTTTTAATCTGATTAGCCTGCATATAAAAGATCATACACTCTTTGTAGCCTGACCAGTTCTCAGGGAAACCTGGGTCAAAAGCTTCCATTGAGTCAATTATATTAGCCACTCTTTTTAATTTTTCTGTTATAGCGTGAGAAAAATATTTGTTTCATATTTATTGAGAGTAACCACTCGATACAGTTATCTTTGACAGACTTTTTACTCTGCTAGGGCGAGCTGAATGGCACATTTTGATTGGTTTATGAACCACCAATCGCGTTTGTGATCACTTTATTATTCCTCCCAGAAATAAGTGATTTTTACAATGACTTTAGTAAATACAACAAATGTTTGTTGCATATTCGCGTATTTTATTTTTTGTTTTCCTAAAAATAAATTATTTCAACAATCACTGTTGAGTAAACACAATACATTTTACTTTTTATTTTTCCTGAAATAAGTGATTTTAATAATCACTGTTTAGTAAATATGTATTCGTGTATTTTACTTGGACAGTATTTAAGTATGATTTAATAATCACAGATTTGTAACTTACGAGTGTCTATAAGTGCACACTCGCGTATTTATCTTTTGTCTGCATGCGCCAAAAATCTGTCATGTTTGGGCAGTGTTTACGCTGCCATTTTTTCTTTTCTTTTTTCCAGCCATGGGGGAAAAAAAAATCTTTTGTCTGACTGCACCAAAAATCTTATGTTTGGTCTGGATTACAGACCCAACCTACAGAGATTAATACTAATACCAGTATTACAATTAATATAATACTTATTATTTCCAACTTTATACAATAAATTATTTATATATATAATAAACAATAGTTATACTGGAACTCTTGAATCTGAGTCCTGTGGTTCTATCGCTTCCAGCTACACCTGATAGCTTGCCTCACGGGTAGGGAGAATGACTTCCGGCTGTACAAGACAGCTTGCCTCGAGTCAACAGTAGTCTTAACAGCGTCCGGTCCATCTGTGGACTTGCCTAGCTGCGTAGACAAATAGTGTATTACTGTTAGTGGCAATTATGACTGCTGTTCAGGTTAGCAGGGCTTCCATGGGAAAATGCGTACAGTCTTTTCAGGTTAGACAGATTTTCTTCTCTGATTCTCACAAAAGGCTGACTATTTATAGCCAGATCCTTGACGTTACTGAAAACACTCTGATTCAGCAAGCATCGTTGCTTATTAGTCTGTAAAAATCATTGGCTATGTTTTAGTTATACACCAGCCTATTGGCCTGTGGCAAACAATGCTTAATCCAATCAGATAAGGAGGAATCTGGAATAGTCCACTTCTGAGAGAAGGGAAGACTATAACAGTATTATTTGATAAATTGTGGCATTTCAAGAAAATGGTTACTGTGCATAGTAAAATGTGAGATTTCAGGCCATTAAAAAAGGCTATTGGTAATGTATTTGTATATAACATGTTGTTTATTTAGATCTGCATAGTACCTGTTGTAAAAAAAAAAAAAGTCTTAAATATTTATTACAATATGTGAGCATTTAATGTGTTTTTTTCTTCTTTAATATGTTAGAATTTTTTTTCGAAGTTAAGTGTGTGATTGAGTTGTGGTAATGAGCAGTTTTATAAATTGACTCTCATATCTTTGATAAATTAAGTTTTTTGGTCACATTTGTATAGTTAATGAGCTATTACTAAACATTGCTTTTTTAATTCTAAATAATTTCATATAAATAATATAAAACTATGAGTTTTAAAAAAATGAAATTTCAGTATGGGTTTTATTTTCCCAGCACAATGATTATACCAATATTGTGGAAGAACACAAAAAAATTGTCTATTGTAAACTTGCTCTCTATTTCTTGATTCATTTTTCTGTACATTTTCACAGTGAAACCAAATATTTTTTTTTGCTAGCGATATTGAATTTTTTAAAAAGAAATTTACAGTACATACGTTTTCAACTAAATAATAGCAGCATTTAATACTATGGAACACCACACTATTTCTTCAACTTATGGATCAAGGGACCATTGCACCCTTCAATAATTAATGCAGTATTTTGATGATACAAGTTAATGAATGAGGCCTTGTAATATATTGTATGAAAAGAAATCAAAGAAGCAAGTCAATCATTCATTCTAAAATCTTTCACTAGAGATCCTTAGCCATCAACAACTGGTATACCTTCTCCAAAAAACTCCAAGATCTTTAGACAATGATAGATCCTTAGAATGAGTCACTGATGACTCAGATAACTGGATGATAAGTGTTGAATGGACAGATTATAAGAATTAACTTTAAGCTAAGTGTATTTTTACTTATTTTGATTTAAGTTGGATTATTTTACATACATACATATATATTTAAACTGTATCCCTGCATAATACACAACAGTACAGTTTTCACATTACTATATATATATACTAAGGTAAGTTGTTTACTAATACATTTATGGTACAATTTTTATCTGCAGTAATGAGCTAATTTTTTTCCCATAGAAAACTTTTATAATCCCTGAATTCTGGGGAATCAATTATCCTCATTAAATGGGGGAAAGATATATTTGAAAAATACTCATCTATTGCTTCAGTAAAAAAAATATAACAATTTTTTAATTACATGGTTATTTATAAAAATCAGATTTTCATTCATTAATGGTATTTATAAAAAATAGAGAATAAAATGGTAACATGTTGCAATTATATAATTGAAGCATAAAAATATCACTACTTGGTCTTATTATATTAATGCACATATTTGTTTTCATTATTGTTTTTTTGGGTGTGTGAATTACAATGTATTGTTTTATGTGTCAAATGTAGTCAATAAATAATTGTTTTGGATTTGGTATGATTTATGAATTGTCTTTCATAGAGTTATTTTTAAATTAATCATTTCATTAACCATTATTATTATTAAAAGTTGAAAATAATATAAAATTACATTTTAAATTTGTAGCTTTGAAAATGAAAAGATATTATAAACAAAGATTATTTAAAAAAAGATTGCAAAAGACAACATTTGTCAAAATTAGCATCTTATTTTAGTAGAAACAACCTATATTAAATACTAAAGCAATAATAGCTAATTCTATGTCAGTAAAATTTGTAGAAGCAAATTCTTTTTAAGGTAGAGGAAATCTAAACAAGGTCTGACTTCAGATTTGTCATTAATCTTTGATTATCTTAATAAGCAATATGTAGATGTTTCTACAGTAAAAATGATGTTATGGAAAAACTTAACACAAAAAATTTTTCATTTTGGTTTAAGAAATATTTATTAGAATTCTTGTCAACATTTAAATGATGCATTTGAAAAATCAATACATTTTTATAAAGATTAAATACCTTTTCCAATTGAAAAGTTAACAGAGATAGTTATTGTAAAGGATGATTAGCCAATAAACATCACATGATCACCAATTCTTATTTTTTATGCACAAGCCTTCTGGAATCCATTAATTACTCTGGCTTGCACTGAGTGACAATACTGTATGAAGAGTTTTGCCTGTTTTAAAGGATGATTAGTTTATTTAACATCAACTGTTTATTTAGCTATTGATGAATTTTATGTGGGGAAATGCTATCTTAATTAAATCCCACAAAATTTCATTACATAGTTAGCAAGATGGCTACCCACGTAATCGGGCATTTACATTACATTTTATGTTTAATTGTTTCTTTTAAAACACTGCAATACTGGGATAAGTACTCCATAAATTTAAGAATGAGCACAGTTTATGTATGCAAAGTATAAATTTCTAAAGTTTATAAATGAAACATCTTCGTGACTTATAATAAATACCTTTTTTAGTAAATAATAATCATAAGAAATAATTTTCATTTTAATATTTTTTGTTGTTAGAAAGCAAGCCACTTTATTTTTGTTTTAGTTAATTTGTATTAAATAACAGAAAAACATTTTCTTAGATGAAAAATAAAAAATTTATAGCTGACAATTATTTTGGCGTTTAATATTATTGTTTTCATAAAAGTCGACAACCCTTACAATTGTCTGTATTTTTCCCCTCTCACTTTTTCAAAACCAAATAAGAAACTTAAAAATTTTAAAGACAAATAAGAATAAAAATTTAATAAGATATTGTTTGAAATTATATATTTTATTTATAAATTAATTTGTAAGTCAATATTATTTATTATTATGAAAAATCAAAAAAAATATTGAAAACTTACAATTGACTAATTTTTTTTTTTTTTTTGCTCTTGAAACTCACCCCCTTTTTTTTCTTTTCAAAACCAAATGAAAATTGAAAAGACAAATAGTACTAAAACTTCAAAATAAACCTGTTTATGAAAGTAATAAACAATTTTATATCACACATTGAATTCCTAGAATTCCATTAAATGACTTCCACATCAAAAGAATCTTGCATTTATTAATTAGTTATCCTACTATTGTTTCATGATATCGAAGCAGTGTTTAAAGATTCAATTAAATAAAATGTAATGTAAATGCCTGAGTGCATTAGTACCTACAAGATGTTATAATACATCTTACAAGAACAATGGAAATATTTTAATATTGGTTCTAAAAACACTAGAAAACGAAAATCATTACTGATGAAAACTGATGCTTTATTTATATCCTAACAAAAAGAACTTTTTTAAGAAGTAATGAAGAAATTTTTTTTTGGCAAGAAAAGACAATTTTTTGCTTACTAAATTCAATTTACTTTTAGTTCAATAAGTAAAAATACAAGAAAATTAAAAATATAAACCTTATTTGTCTAAAATGAAATTTGTTTTTGATTTAAGACAAACCACTGGTTTTGATTCTTTGTAAGAATCACAATTATGTTAAATAATTATTGCATTGATATGTAATTGATTATATTAATATCTTAAAAAATTCGAAATCAGTTTCAAATTTTTGAAGAAAAACATTAATTGTACCAGATGAGAACTATAATTATGGGGAAAAGATTTTGAAGAAAAAAATTGATGAAGTAAGAAATTTATTGACTAAGTCTTTAAATGATAGTTTTAGAAGCAACATATTTTTTAAAAAAATAATTGATTTCTTAAGTAAATTTGCAAACAAGAACACAAATGTATAAAGGAATTTCTGATAAATTTTCAATTTTAATTGAAATAAATCAAGATGACTAAGAATTTAAAGCAAAAGAAATATCACATGTTATTTATTTTTAACAAAATAAATATCCAGAAGATAAAGAAAGTAGGCTTTATGAAAAATTGAAATTTTTTTATTCTTATGTAAAATCAAATTATAAAAATAAAATTTAATTTCCTTAAAACATTAAATGAACTTATCATACTGAACAAAAGTTAATCAGCTTTTCCAAATTTGTATTTTTATACCTAATGATGATCATTTATATAGAAGAATGATCATTTTCCAAATTGAATATAATTAAAACTGAAGATGGATCAATAATAATCACACTTGCAAAAAATTCTAACATCATTAATTGTTTTATCCATTGTAAGAGATAAATTATGAACCATCTTGTTTGATATTACCAGTCTTCATAAAAAAAAATTCTTTAATTAACATTAAAATATTTAAAAGTTAAGAGTGCTATTTTATTTTATATTTTTTGTTTACAACCCCCCCCTCCCCATTTAAATTATGTTGGATTTTATAAATCAATAAATATTTTTATTTTAGATATCTTAAAGAATAATTTTTATTTAGTCTTTTTATTTCAAGAAGATTCAAAATTTATTTAAACATGGAAATGGTTCATCATTGTTAAATTTTGATAATATAATAATCATATTCTACTTTAAGATTACTATTTTAAAAAAATTAACAATAGTATCAAGATTAATTGTAGAGTGATTATTTTAAAAAGATTTAATAGTTTTGTTAATTTTAGGATGTTTTTTTTTCCTTTGATATGGAAATAGGGAAAGCGTATTTTCATAAAAAATTATTAAATTTAATAATTAATGTTTATCAATTTTTGTAAAAAATTTGTAAAAATTTCTATTTTATTTTTCATCACGTCCAGATAATAATAAAAAATGTCATGTGATAAAATTAATATTCAAATAATTTTTTTAAAATTTATTTAAATTCTGTTTTTGATTTTGAATTCTCTTGTATTTATTACCACTATAAATATTCTCATTTTTTATGTGTATTTTTATGTTTGTAATTTTTATTCATAATATAAACTTTTTGCTTGTAGTTCTAATTCAGCAGACTTTGCTGATTTTAGCGGATTTTCGTCAGCTCCACTTTCTCCTCCACTTCAACAAAATGTACCTCCTATGATAAGTGGCACTTCAGGTGAGATCCAACTTCAGTCATCCTCTGTATGGCCTGCAGGTATGATGCCATCACAAGCCACCAACAGTAATTTATTACAGTGTTCAACGTCTTCGAACATGTCTCCAGCAATGGGAATTACTTCAAGTACAGTTCTACCTCCTATGATGGGAGGAATACCTTTTATGACTGGCCCTACAGTGCCAGCTCAGCAGTTATCTCAGGTAAAATTTATAAACTTAGTAAATAATTGAAGAAATTGTTAATTAATTTGTAGTTATAGTAAAGTGGTAATTTTAACTTTAAAATAAATGCATGTGTTCAGTTAATTTCTAAAGTCATTTTTCATTTTTTATGAATTCATTTTCTCCAAGAAATTAATAGGGAAATTGATTTGATCTAACAGTTGGGTTATTTTATTTAATTATTTTCATGCATTATTATAATGGGCCTATGAATAATTTTTAAATTTATGATTAAATTGTTTAATCAATTTACATTTACATTATTTAATTAGTTTTTAAATAAGCATTTATTTATATAGCGCGATGTTTATAATTGTAATACATTAAATATCAGCCTTTTACAGCTGTTGTACATGCGCTTTTACGAGTGTTAAATAATAAACGAATACTTTCACTGCCAATACAAGATATAGCATTTAAGAAAGAATAAAATGAATCCACTTATTCTTTCCAAACCCAAATGTTTATATATGGGCAAATCTTAAGTACTGGCAAAGAAAGCGTGAAGATAGATCATTCACTTTAAATTACAGTTCGCGTTGTCTGACTGAATGACGTTGATGAAATTACTTAGAATTTACTAAGCGTCACTTTCAAATGAAACTTAAACATATGTAAATAAGCATTTATTTATATAGCGCGATGTTTATAATTGTAATACATTAAATATCAGCCTTTTACAGCTATTGTACATGCACTTTTACGAGTGTTAAATAATAAATGAATTCTTTCACTGCCAATACAAGATATAGCATTTAAGAAAGAATAAAATGAATCCACTTATTCTTTCCGAACCCAAATGTTTACATTTGAAAGTGACATTTAGTAAATTCTAAGTAATTTCGTCGACATCATTCAGTCAGACAACGCGAACTGTAATTTAAAGTGAATGATCTATTTTCACGCTTTCTTTGCCAGTACTTAAGATTTGCCATATATAAACATTTGGGTTCGGAAAGAATAAGTGGATTCATTTTATTCTTTCTTAAATGCTATATCTTGTATTGGCAGTGAAAGTATTCATTTATTATTTAACACTCAATAAAAGCGCATGTACAATAGCTGTAAAAGGCTGATATTTAATGTATTACAATTATAAACATCGTGCTATATAAATAAATGCTTATTTACATATGTTTAAGTTTCATTTGAAAGTGACGTTTAGTAAATTCTAAGTAATTTCATCGATATCATTCAGTCAGACAATGCGAACTGTCATTTAAAGTTTAAAAGGCTGATATTTAATGTATTAATTAGTTTTTGTAATTAGTATGTTTTTAGTTTTTAATTTTTTTTATTTTAAGGAAAGATTAATTCAGTGTTTCCCAACTTTTTTTGTGCTGTGCCCCACCTAAGTCTTTCTAAAATTCTTATGCCCCCCTGACATATACATAATTTTTAATATTCAAAAATTAAAATGTTCACTAAAAAAATTTGAATAATAGGTTTTAGGACGAAATAACTAGGAAATTATTGAGCAAGTACAGTAAGTAAATTTTCAAAACATATAATGAAGAACTGAAATTCAAGTACAAAATAATTTTAATAAAAGATTTTTTTATATTATTTTAATTATTAGTAATTATTCATTATTTAAATTTAATGAGATCCTTGCGCTTGATGCTTGCTGCAAAGAGATTTTATGTCAGGTTCCAATTTAGTTAACTTCAGTCTCAAATCTCCCCATTTTTTTATATCCAGCCTATTTTTTTTTTTTTAAGCAGCAAATCATTTATGGCACTAAATCCACATTCAGCTAAATATGAAAATGGAAGCGGCAGCAATAATTCTCTTGCACATTTGGTTGCATTTGGATATTTGATTTTGGTTTCCTCACAAAGCCATGCCATCGCTCCTTTTATGTCAAATAAAGTTTTAAATGACTCATCATTTTGCATTTCTGCGAGTTCTTGATACTGCATATTTGAAATGTCAGACAAATCCATTAACATTGGCTGCATCATTTGGAAAATCAATTTGTTTCAAATCTGAAAATCTTTCTTAAATCAGCTGATAAAATTTTCAGATGATTGACAATAACATGTATAGCAGTATCAGTCACTTCACATTTTTGGAGCCAATGAAACTTTTCAAAATTTTTGTTATAAATATATGTTTGACATATTTCAATAAAGATAATAAAACTAAATATTTCGCTTTTGCATTGACAAGAGTTTTATTTGTTCCTTGAAGTTGTTTATTTAATATATTTAGTTTTTCAAAAATATCAGCTAAATAACTCACAAATGCCTTACCATTGATTGTTAACAGATTTTTCATTTCAGGTTTGTCGCTTAAAAAAATCACTAAGAGTAACAAATAGTTCCATAAATCTTTTCAAGCAATTCCTTTTTGAAAGGCCATCTTACTTCAGTGTGAAGTATAAGTTTCACAGATCTTCATTTTATTCTTCACAAAATAACTTAAAGAGACGTTCATATTTGGCACTAGCTTTAATAACATTGTTACACTTTATGACTAAATTTAGCACTTCATTTAGAACAGGAGAAATGTTTTTAGCTATCAGGTTTTTCCTCTGAATAACACAGTGTACAAGAAGCATTTCTGAATTTTCATCTTTCATCAATTTTAAGCAATCATTTTTCTTCCCCATTATATTAGGAGCACCATCTGCAGCACAAGATATTATATTTTTCATTGGTATATTATTGACATCTAAGTAATTTTTTAATTTACTATATATATCTTTGGCGGTAGTGGTGCTTTCTAATGATTCACAGAACAACATTTCTTCAGCAAAATCACTTTTATCAATATTTCTTACGTAAGTTATAAATACGGCCTTACTGCCTCTCAAAGTGCATCGAGAATTTTCTTGTTTTCAGCTTTTCAACAAGTTGTATTTCAATATCCTCACTCATTTCATCTATTCTTCTTCTAATCGTATTGTTACTCAGTGGCATAGCTTTTACGTCTTTATAATCTTTTTCCACAACTGTTTTAAGAAATGCTGATATTGATAGTTTGATGAAATTTTCTCCTATAGTATGACTTCTCCCAGATTTAGCGACGAGCAATGAAATTTGATAACTAGCCTCAAGGGTGCGATTGACAGTTACATTATGAGCAGTTAATTCGAGACTTTAATTTTATTCTTTTTTCAAAGTTTTTCTTTAAAGTTTGAAAGTAATTCAAATCTGAATTAATATGAGCATTATGTTTCGCCTTCAAATGTGCTTCAAGACGACCTCGTTTTATTGATTCGTTAGTCAAGCATTGTTGGCATAAAAGACAAAAAAGGTGACCGTTCATTGTTGACAGCGGGTATGAAACCAAATTTTAAATATTCCTCCAAATACTGACAAATTTTTTTCTTGCTTGCTCCACTCATTTCACTATGGGCTGAAAAAAATAAATATATAACTAATTAAAAACTAAAAAAAGTAATATGAATTGGAGCAAACGTAGACTAAAATTGCATATTTAAATATGTATGACACATTTACTTCACCACAAAAAACACACTTTTTCATTTGATAAATTTTTCTGGAAAATGATGCTTCTAAAACTGAAATTAATAAAAATTATCAATTAAAAATACATACCAATTTATATGTCACTTATATTTATACAATGTACACCTTTACCCCGCTTAGCATTTGACTATTTAGCAATATTTCACAATAGCGATCATCATCAATTTGTACCCACTACTTCAATTTACAATCGAGTTTTCACTTATAACGATCAGGAAAAAATTTTTTAAAAAAATTTTTTGGCAGCCATCTTGAATGTTAAATTCATTTTACCCAAAAGCAAAAGTATATTATTGTAATACATATACAGGTAATGACTTTGCTGTAATTGTATACACATACAATATTTTATTCATAAAACATAATGTTAGTGCTGCATTCAGTATTTTGAATATAGAACATATAAACTTAAAATATCTATAATTACTGAATCTATAATACTGTATATATAAGTGTTGAATGTCTTTAGAAAAATTAAACTTTATTTACTTGGATTATTTAAATAAAGTATAATTTTTCTAAAGACATTCAACACTTATATTAGATGATGAAATAATCCAATCTATAAATATGGTACAGGACAACTAAAATACCATCATCACAAACTTTCAGGAAAACACTAAATATGAATATTAAACTGCGTGTGTGTGTTTCTTAATTTCGATATATTATTTTTAGAACACCTGGATAATTATGTAAAAATAGTTATTGATTTTGTAACTTCGTTAATAAACATTTTGTTTACACTTAAGTTGTTTCAAGTCAAAAGAAAAACATTTTAAAACGCAAATGTCAAATTAGAAAAGTTTAAAAAAAAAAACAGATTATTTAAAATAGATGTTAATGAATTTTCTTCTACACGAAGTACAATTGGGTTTTTTTCTTTTAAAATAAGTTGAATTTTTTTTTCTAAAGTTGACTGATTTATGATACACATTAAGCATTTTATTATTCTGGTGTACAGTAATAAGTCTTTATGTTCAATTAAATAATTTATAATTAAACATTGTTTTTTAATTTGAATAATTTCACATAAGTAATAAACATAAATGTACAGTAATATGTATTGTAATACAAATTTTAAAAAAATGCACTTCAGTATGGATTTTTTTTTTCATTACGATGAAAAACTTCTGCGGAAGAATATAAAAACTCTTAAATTCAAATTTAGTTTCATGTTGTCTTTCTTTTTGCTGTACTGTACTTTTTAAACAGTAAAAATATGCATTTTTTTTTCCTAGTGATATAAAACTTATCTTTTTAGATACCATATTTAGTCATCATTGTCATGAAAAAATCAAGAAAATCTTTGAGCTTGGAAACCAATGTGGATATTTTACATTGACTGGAACTGACCGTTTTTTTCCCCATAGACCTCCATTATAAATACATATTTTGTATACGATATTCTTGCTTAACGATGAGTTTTGGAGGACCAATTGCCATCGCTAAGCGGGGTAAAGGTGTATATATTTTTTAAAACAACTACAACAATTTAAAGTGCACTTATTTCAAATTATCACCAATGGTAAATGCTGAGCATTACTGCAAAACACTGCTAAAGTGCGATCCCAGTCTAACCAATAGTTCAACTTAGCATCTAACAGTGAAATCACGGCTACGAACATGACGGACAGAAGTTACTTATACTGGACGTTCACCCGGCCCTAGTAGCAACTGAGAGTTGCCATACAGTTAACAAACTCTGGACGAATCCATTTTCGAATTGCCCCCCTGTGGGGCTAGGATAGGACCCACGTTGGGAAATACTGGATTAATTACTAAATTTCAATTGTAAACATTAAAATAATTTTTGTTTTCTCCCCTATGAATGCAAAGCTTTTTCTTTTTTAATTGAAGGTTATTTTATTATTGATGACAAAAATTTGTTTTTCTAGTGTTAATTGACAATGATCAAAGCAAATGGGGAAATATTTTCACCATAATTAAAGATTATTTTTATATAGTTAACACTGTATTACCAATTGAGGAATCAAATATTTTTATTGTATTTTAACATTATGTTGTTGTTTATGACAAATTGTCATTGTTTACTAGTTGAGAAATTTCTGCCATCAATAAGTATTTAATATATAAATAATTAACTA